>CM056170.1:42329839-42652335 GCA_029691765.1 Entomobrya proxima
TAGAGACAGAGATTCTATGCAAGTGCATAATTTTGTAAAGAGTCCTGTGACCCTAAGCTTTCAGATGTATCCGAATCACATGCAAAGGATTCTTTTAAGCCCATGCTGTAGTTGCATATTTTGGATTTTAAGCGCATATTGCATATGCACAGTCATATTTGGGCATTTTTGTAATTTTGAAAAAAAATCACAAAAAGTGCATATTTTGTGGAAAAAAGTTGAGTTTCTGCTTGCCAAAACGCATTTTCGGTTTTAAAATTTGTATTTTTTGCGGAAAATTGTTGCATTTTTTGAAAGTAAGACAAGTTTTTGTTCCCTCAAATGCATATTTCGGGGTAAAACTGCATATTTTGTCAAACACAAAACTGACGAAAACGTTGCTGATAGAATCAACGAACTATAAATGAAGAAGTTGGTTACAACTCCCGATCCATTAAAAAATTACAGCAAAACTGGTACAAAACAGTTAATTAAGACCTGGTTTCTAAAATCTACCAATTTTTTCTTCCAAAATATTCAGATTTTGACATAAAATTTGATATTTAAATGCATATTTAGCTGCACATTTTCAAATTTTGGGGAGCATATATATTCGCATATTTTAAGGGTTTTAGGTGCATATAATCCTTGTCTCTATTCATCACCTACCTTAACAAGTTTCTTGTTGCTCACGAGTGAACCTTTGTGCGCGCTAAATATTTCCACGTTGTTAGACATTTGCAAAACAACCTTTTTGTGATAACGAAGTATGACCCAGATTATGAAACGGTCATCTTAACGTAAACAAGTTATTGCGTAACATTGGATGCTATCAAGCAAATCTAAATGCTTTGAGTCTTTAAATTATATTATTATCTATTTCTAAGCCCATCTGACAGTTATTATATATATTACTGCTATAATGGTGCTACAACTGGTATTGTTTTTCATTTCATTCACACGATAAATGTCAAGTTTCTGTACATTTTGCTTCCAGATTTTCGTACCAAAATTGTTTGATACAAGATACAATAATAAAACCAGGTTGATAAGAAAGAATAAAGAGATCAGTTTTATTATCAACAGAGCTTCTACTGCCAGAAACAAAACAAGTAATTATGAGACAATAGTACGGACTACTTACTTATTGTATTGATGCAGAAAAGAAATGGTTCCATTTACGATGCCGCTTGTACGTTTATCTGCCATAGTTCCTCTGGTGAAGCAGCGAAATAACAACACTTGCCCCGTACATCGCAACATTCAACAATCTCCAAAACAAGCGACCTTTATATCAAAACGTAAACCTAATTGTTAGCTCGCTGCTTTCCACAAAAGCTTACTAGAAGCAGTGTTCGTTCGTTTGTATTCAACTGTACACATAATTTTTAACCGGCGAAATAGGCTAAGTATGATGCATCTAGGGTACATAATGTAGTACTTAAGAATTCCAAATTACTTTGTAGATTTTAACTTAAAGCATTTTACCATAAATGATTATGATTAACATGCCAAAATTAAGCGTTTGTGTTTAAAGTTGGTTTAAGTTTACAACCTTGCAAACATGGTATTTTCTGGTTTGTTTCTTGGTTGCTATATAACCACACAAAACATCTTCCCCACGAAAAACGAGTAAAATCTTCCAAGTGAAAAGTATGCTATGTGATGTACTGTGCATAATAATTTTTAAATTAAACTGATCTTGCGAGCTTTAGTCAACTGTGGTAACAATAGCTGGTATTGGACAACGCCAGGTGAACGGATATTTATTTATTATGCTTTTTTAAAACATCAAAATACAAGTATTTATTCTATGAGGTTTGTACTTGATGGTGTACAAATACATGCAGGTTTACAATTCTGTTACAGTACAAGGACTTTCAGAAATAGAATTCAGTTGAACCAGTACAACTGATTTCTTATTTTCCAAAGAAATTGATTGTAAATACTTTGACGAAACTACAGTAAAATTAGAGACAATTTTGAAGCTGCTCACAGAGTTATCCTTAGCTATCGTTAATACTTGATCTACAGTATTTTGGCTTTGTCCCGTTGTAGAGTTTCCCGTGATCTTCCTCCCTAAAGACTTTGATTCTGTCGTACTAAATTTTGTACTGCGCTGTTGGCAAGCCTTTGAAAAGCTTACTCTATTATATCTTCTTATTCTAGCATTTATTTCAGGATTTTCCTTATTTGCTTTGCACACTAATTGAATCCAGCTTGGTAACAAGCTCACAAACATTTCTCGGAATTTTCGGTTGAGAAAAGCATAGAGTACTGGATTGATACAACTATTCCATGCACCAAGCCATTGTGCAAACGGCAATAAAATTTCATATACATTAGCTTCTTTATCGGTAACATTAGCAAACTTAATATGTGTTACTATAATGTAAAGGGGCAACCAGCTTATTAAAAAGATAATCGTTACACAACCCAACATTTTTCTCACGCCTTGTCGGGTTCTTCTGTGCATTCTTTTAATATCTCTGGAAAAATCTGCTTCTTGTGGCACTTTTCTGTTGCTCACGTTAAAACATACGCCCACATTTGAAATGGATATGACAACTAGTGGCAAGCTATAACACACAACAAGGTTGATCACTATAAAGTAAATTTTTCCATGCTGCGGGTTTTCCCAGCATTCCACGCAATAGGCAATTTCGTCCGGTCCGGTGGTTATAACATCAAAGATTACTGCCCATGGAAGGGTAACTATTAGGGCAGTCACCCAAATTAAGCAAATGATGAATAATGCTTGAGACTTGATGAATAATGCTGGAGAAACCAGCAGGCTGATGCATGGGACGATAAATGGCCTTACACCTGTAAGAAAATACACAATGTTGACAAGTTTACTACCGCATTGCAAATTGTTTTACAACTTTGCGAAAAACCACTAGGTTTGATTTCACTCATTTTACCTGTCCACTGATATTGCTGCTAGGGAACCAGCCGAAGCGCAGACAGAAACACCCTGTACGTATGCAACACCTTTACACATTACAGATCCTAAAATCCATGCTGAAACCAAAATATTACATGGGTTAACGTAAAATCATAATACTGACGTAGGTAATATATTACAAATGTATTTCAAAACGTTAGACTTACGTCTGAACACGTTTGACAACAATGTAGCCGGAAGGCAAAAGATAATTACGAACAAGTCGGCCACTGCCAAATTCATAATGAACATGTTTGTCACGGTGTGCATTTTTGGACGAAGCACTACCACAGAAATAACCATGCAATTTCCGATAAACCCAATGACGAAAACTAGACAATAAGCAACAATCAGTGTAATTGTCCATGGTGGACTGTGCCGTAGATATTTTTGGTCGTGAAATAAGTTCCACCAAAAACTGTTGTTCATTGTTAAATTGTTTGTTGTTAAGTTGTTATCGTTTATATAAAAGTCTAATGGTACGGACGATGTGTCTAGTTTTGTCTCCATTTTAAAATTCAAATGGGAAGAAACTTGGCTTACCAAGGGACAATTTTCTTGGAAACAATATTTTTTGAGACGTGCGACGTTGGCAAAAACTTTTGAGTAATTTATCGATTTTTTTAAACTGACTCCGACAATTAATATGACTGCTGATACTCGAAGCTGATATATTTGATTATTCGTATTATTAGATTAACGGAATATAAACCAAAGTTCACCTGAACACAAAGCAAAAAAAATACAATTTGTTTTCGATTTAGGGCTGGTCAGATGGGAATCAATTTGTGGTATGCGTATGGCGGACTTACACAAACTCAAGTTTAAAACACAATGTATTTATCAACACAATGTGTAAATCTGAAGCAGACGACATGCACTCAAAGACAGCTCAACGAAGACTGATCTTTGACAAAGTGAAAGCCTCTCATATCATGCATCTTTCACTTTCACTTTGTAACAAAAGAGAACACTTCAACGTTTTCCTGCTAACCTGCCTTGCATCTTGGGAGTATTTGCACTGCCTGCTTCGGCTAAGTGTAGAAGCTCTGCTTTTCTGCATTGAAAAAAATAAACTTGTTCAGTTCTGAGATCTGATTTTTGAAGTAGCTTTAACTTTTAGCTTCAAGAGTACAGGTGAGAGCTTCAAGCTGACAGAATTCATTTTAGACTACTAAACATACTAGAGAACTCAGTTTAATATGTAAATATTGAATCACAACTTTCACTAATTTTTAATAAGTTACAGGAAAGCACGCACACGTGCCCAAATAAAACTGCTAAATCAGTGGAATCAGAATCTGATCAGAGTCACAAACCTAAAATCTGAGTGTACGTGATTTGTGCGCTGTAATATAAATACATTTAAGGAGTTGGATATTAGCAACAGATACAAGTATTTTATCCGTAGGAAATTAAAATGTTCCAAAATTTCCCATGAATTTGAGAAAATTGTGAGACGAGAAAACATTTAGGAAAAAACAATCCTAAGAATATTTTCTTGAATTTTCTGGGGTGGCTAAAAAAATTGTATGCTACAAAAGAGTCTTAGTGTACAAAAGTCTAGAACGGAAACATACTGTCAGGATTCGACCAATTTGCCTAATTGTCCTTATCATGTTCGTTTAAATATTTTTGGGCTCTACGAGCCAGCAAGTTTGTTAAACTTTTTTCCTTTATAATTTTGCTCGTAGGAGCTTATTTTTGTGAAGCCGAATGGCTAGATGTTTGGTATTTTTCACCTCATGGCAGTTCAAGGACAAGAAATTTGTCTGCCAAGAGGCATTTGTCATAAGAAAAAAGTAAAGAAGATTCCTGGAGCCTAGCTCATCATCTATCAATTTTCCTATCTATTTTTTGTGACGAACCGTCCTTTTTTACTATTGTAAACTGGCCTAAGAGCTAGCACTCTCTCTTGACTCTCTCCGTAGCATTCATGGGCTACGGATCTCTGTAAATTTGCTAAAAAGTTGTATAAATTTCTCTCTGTGTTTTTTCGTAAATCCTGACGTTTCCGAAGTCCTTCCTGCATTGATTTTACAAAACTGGCAGCATAAAAGGCATTTTGGTTGGGTAGAAGCAGTGGGGAAAAAGGAGCAAAGCAGAGAAGCAGAGCATCTTTCATTAAAAGCAGCATAAAAAACTTTGGGGTTTTGGGGGAATTTTGTAAGTTTTTTGGGTTTTGGGGGTATCCTGTGATCCGAACCTTCTGGAATTTTCTGGGGCTAATTTGGGGGCCCTACGCAATCTACAATTGTGTCTAAACCCAACACATACCTCAGGGTTAATGAGTACCAGGAATGTGAAACATTCCGAGTACTCATTAAACCGGTAAGCAAACACAGGTGAATCTTAATATAATACCGCCTACGGAAGTATGTTCATGTTATGAGAGACTAGACTCATTGATTTAACCGCAATTTATCATGTGCATGGATGGTCACATGTATTGTGTAACTTGATGAATTTGTAGAACATGTAGCAATATGTATTGCATATAGCCGCATTATACATATTTTAATATAAACAACTGTGTATTATTTTATAAAAAGGGAATTTAAAGATCCGAAAGCAAAAACCTATTACAAGAAGCAAAACCCATTAGAAAAAAATCTGAGTTAAGAACTTTCTCAAAGGCATTTTCCATTCATGTTTAAAGTATAATTAAGAGTTGCCGTTACGGTACACAGCTATTCACGTTTCTTGGGAACTAAATATAAAAGACAAGCGAGTTTAAATGTTAATCTGAGCAGACGATTTCTGGGTTCTTTATATAAGGAATAATTAACGAAATTTGAAATATGAATTTTCCCAAGAAATGTTAATAAACAAAGTAAGAGTAAACAGCAGGTAAACAGCATTGAATTCCCAAACGTAAAAGCCAGGTTTGCGAAATAAAGCATTTTTAGCTTTTTTTAGAAAATTTGTTCGGTTCTGTACGTGCAGTATAAAGCGGACATAAATATGTATGTATGTATGTAGATTGTATATAATTATAATGTAATTTAGTGTGCCTAATGGACAATACACTTTCTCCGATAGCCAGTTGGAGTAGCACTACATTTTCGGGTCTGCTACTGCATGCACTACCATGAATCCTGGATCTTCCTATATAATTAAATTGGCGCTAAGAAGCTCTGATATATTTTGCTTTGCTGCATTCCATATCCGGTTAACCTCTTATTAGCCTGATTCTGTAATGTTATTAATAGATTGCTTATCTCTTTAGGTGCTTCAAACTCTAAGATGATTAACAAGTATTTCTAGCAAATGTGTACAGTAATGTTTGCGAGTTTGTGCTTTGAATGCCAGGTCAAAATCTTTATTAGTTCTAGTAATAGTTTTATTTCGTGATTAGGGAGGAAATTATAAGTAAGATTCAATTATATCAGGTAATTTTTCTAAGCATGATTCCTTTTCTACTTTTTCTTTTCGTGGTATTGTTGCATACCCTCATTTCTTTGCTTTTTTGCTCACTGCTCATGTTTCAAATCCGGCACAAAATTATTACCACTAATTGCAATTAACCCATAAATATCTGTAGTGTGTAATCTTTCTAGAACAAAAGTTACGAAAAAGTAAAACACGGGATGTCATCCATAAGCAGCCATTAGTCAGTTAAAGTACGTATATGACCAAGTTTACTTGCTTATTAAATATCAATTTATGTATTATTTGTTATGCCTAAGGCACTCGACCTGAAAGCCGTTAAGGTTTAAACCAACGTACTCGTTGTTTATTATGTGGAAGTATGCATAAAGTGTGAAATACAGCATCCGTATGTATTTTGCAACGCTGATTCTGCATAAGGACTTTGGTTTGATTTACAATTCCATCAAACAATACGAATTCTTTTTTCGTTCCAATTTTCTCTGAAAAGGTTTGTACCACATTATGTTCCAAAAATGTTATTAGCCATACTGCCCACTGGTAAACGCAATGTCTAAAATATGTGATCATAGAATGGAGCTTTTCCGGTACGTTGTCCTTAGATGTAGGAGGTGAAGTCTCTTCATGGGCACGTTAGTATTTATTAAATAGCAAAACACACACCTATATAAAAATTAAATTTGATTTTTTATGAATTGCCTATTTTTATGACAATTTCGTGTGCAAACCTGACAAACAATGAACCTATGCGAATGAGTATGTTTTATGAACAAGTAGCGGGAATCCACATAGCACACCAATCAAAAAATATGTTTGTTCCAAGCATGCTTTAGTAAGAACTTGTAATGTACTACAAAATGCTAGATACCCCAAAAAGATGTTATACCTATAGTATACCTACAACAAACCTAAGGCACGGAAGTTTTATAAAATCAAACAAAGTCGTGGAAACAAATGCCACAAGCTAAAATGCTGTTCCCTACTTCCAACTTATTTGAAAACAGACATGGGAACTACTACATGAAATTCTCATTACGTGTGCACACAAGCATTACTTTTTGTTTTACGTAATTCTCGAAACCTAATGGCACGTTTGATTTTCTATGAAAAATTGACTGTTCAGCCAAAATAGAGAGGAAATTCGGGAACTCTGTTCTAAAATTAAATTATGGAATACGTACAGCAAGCCACCGTTGCTTTGTTTTTATAAAAAAACTTTACAATAGAAAAAAAATTGCTGAATATTTTGTGTTCCGCCAGCATTTTCTCCATTTTCAAAAAAGCTTTCATGGAACACATGTGTGGCTAATCTCAATATTACTTCAACCGCGTTCCACTCGATTTTCCTACGTGCAACCCAACTCTGTTTATGATTTGTAACTGAAACTTACTGAATTATTTGTAACTGTATGGACTTCGCGGAGGTTTTGTAATAAATTACAAATTTCTTCCCACTGTCACGTTTCTGTAGAAAAAACATGTAAATATTGACTATCACAACTAGAATACAGAAACAGCCTTTATGTGGTACGACTAGACCTAAGCGGAAAACGGAGACACCTTACTTACATGCAACGGAAATTTGATACATTTTAAAAATCTACGAATACCCTTAAAAAGTAATTATATTTTTTAATATTTAAATTTAACATCAGTAAGCACATTTGTCACGTGGAATGCAAGGAGAACGAACATTTCAGCACAATAATTGTTGCTGAGGTCTTGTTCGGTTTCATAAGATTGTCACTGAAAATTTAAGTGTGTAACACAAAACAAGCCTATTTTTGATTCGCTTTCTTTTTTCTCTAACGTTTCTTGAACCTTAAGCATATTGTACGTGACCGGATGTAAGTATAACTTCCAGCCATATTTTTATTTGTATATGAAAACACTTTTATGTTATTTATGTACATTTTTCTGAGAATGCTGGAGTCGTGGATTTTGCTAGTTGATTGAAAAATTGGTTTACAAAAATGATGGAATACAAGTTGGTCAACAAATGTCCGTAGTGTTAGGTACCAAAGGAGAGAAAGCTTTCCTCAGAACACTGTTGCAAATGTACATTTTTGGAAGCAAATAACAATAAACAGGTAAAATGGAATAGAAAAACTACCATGCCCAACATGTAGAATGTACTCCATTTTTTGCTAATCCTTAGCATTGTGAACTTAGCAACAAAATACATATGGAATTTCGTACTTTCTTTCAAAACAAAGAAGACGTGGATGCATGCAAATGCCATAGAGTGTGAAAAAGATTACGCACCATTGCGTAAAGCAATTTTTTAGCATTGATTAAATATAGTAATTTTTCATATCTATACGGTCTTTATAGTCAGTCTGATTTAACCATTGAATTTTCAGATGGAAACAATGAACTTACTTAGTGCAAGAAATGGAGTAAATGGACCCTTTAGTACAATTCACCGTAAAGGTGTTAAAAAAGCGTGCTTGTAACATGTTCTGTCGCTAAGCGCACGTCCTCTCCCAGAGCATGTCTACCGTTAACTAGGCTCTGATGAAGCAGGAAGCATACTAATATTCTCCTTACTCGGTTACGACATATGCATCGGCTTAACATTTCTAATGTACCCGTGGAATCCATATCAAAAACGTTGGGGTTTTTTGCACTTACCTGCCATTGTGAATAGAAATACCTATACGGTTTTATGTGTTGAAAAACTGCATACCAAACTAAACGTATTTCTGATTTTTCTTGACAAAATGAGAAATGAATCAATGAAATGTCCAATGAGTTTTGTTCAAATAGTTCATTCAAAATTACATTTAAAAAACGTATCATTTTGTGCTGCACGCTGTTCTATCATCTATGCTGCATTGCACACAATGCAAAGTGATGTGCAACAAACTGTTTACACTTTGTTGGGACATATAAAATTCAACTTAAGTTTGGTTGTTCGTCCATATTCAAACCCAGTTTTGGCATTATTTTAATCAATTGTGTAATTCAGATTTATATACAAAAAATGTGGAAATCCTTTTGAAACGAGATTAACTCAAGTTTGCTATCCAACTTTCTAAACTGATGTCAACACAAAACATTTCCCACACAGAGAGTTTTGGCATTACTGTTTCATCATTCTTAATTGCAAGCAGTTATAATTTCACAAGTTTCCTCAAAATATGCACAAGTTTCTTCTTTGGCCCAAACAAAACTACCACCCAAGAATTAGCATGCACCAATTATAACTATGAGCTTGCTTACAATTTATCTTCTTTCAGTTATAATCAATTAATTGCATGTCATAAATACACTATTGATACACCAAGCCAACAAAGGGGTTTTAGGTGTGCAACAAAAACTCTGTAGTTGGAAAAATCATACGTACCTAAACAATGCCCGCAGAAGCCCGAATGTACTGAATAAAAGTGTCTTTTAGTGCACTCATCGCTATGCTTGAGCTTCTACATAAAACGTAAGCTTAAGAAGAAACACAGAAGGGATGGTGAAATCAGTTGAAAGAGAAAATATAATACATAGCAGCAGTTTGGGCAGCGCTTTTTCCTTGTGCATACTCATGTTCTGTTGTGTGCTTATTTTAGTTTTAGATTGCAAGTCAGATGAACAGTAGAAAACATCTGCTGATTTTATCACAAGTTCTGTGTTTATTTTAGTTTTAGACAATATTCTAAATATTTCGTTGCCAGGGATATATACAAATTAACAATTTTGTGCAATTTACAAAATATGTAGTTCACACAAACATAAAAACAAGCGGAGTAATTGATCTGAAAGTGTTTAGATTTTGTTTGCTATTGTTGTTGTTTTTTATGCTGACTTGTGTGTCACAGCAGGTTAGAACAGCCAATTTTTTCGTGTCATCATGATAGTAATGAAGGTTTCAGTAAAATTTACAAAATTTTGAAAGGGAATTTAGTTGCCATGTTTTGATTGTAGTTGTGTTTGTGATTTTGGTGGTGATGCCATAAGTTCATATTCAAATAATAATTATCATGGAATGAATGAAGGTAAGCTAATTCAATTTATACGATTTATCATATCAAAATGAATTACAACTCATAATATTGTCTATTAGAATATGTAATAACCTACTACTTTCTGCAGATCAACTTTCACACTGGATACTATTCTTCTATATATAATACTGGGGCTTTCTTCCTTCCCCACTACAACGATTTTCTTTTCTAAACGCAACGGAATTCCAAAATGATCAATTAATCAATAGGAGACCAGAAGTTCAAATAATAACAAAAGCAGTTATTAGCTCGCTGCGTCTGCAGGAGAGCTATTTAAGATGTCGTGTCCGTGTGTCCACTTTTTTTCCCGTAGACCAGAGTAAATGGGCGTAAACCAGGGTAAATGGGCTCTAAACCAGTGTAAATGGGCCTAAACCAGGCTGGATGGGGTCTAAACCAGGCTACTAAACCAGGTTAAATGGGCTCTAAACCAGTGTAAATGGGCTCTTAACCAGGTTAAATGGGATCTAGACAAGAGTAAATGGGTTCTAAACCAGGTTAAATTGGATCTAGACAAGGGTAAATGGGCTCTAAACCAGGTTTGATTGGCTCTATAGTTATTTATGGTACAGTCATCATGTAATTTTGTCGTAGTATATTTTCGTCTTCAGACACTCGTGATCTTTAGCAGCGACCATTTTGAATGGCTTGCCATCAACTGGTTATTCAAAATTCGAGCTAAATAATGGCGTCACTAAATGTAAAAATGACTCGGATGAAAGCGGCAAATGGAGAGCTCTGGGCTTTAACAGAAACGCTTTTACTGCTGTTGGAGTGGGGCCAGTATGTCGCTCTGGTAATTCAACACAGTTTTGTAAATTGATTTAGTGGCTTTGATTTTTCATTTAAATTAACACTTTAGGTAAGACTAATGAATTTTGTGTTAGAATTGAATTCCAGAAATCCCAACAGGAAAAAACTAGAACAGGACCAAATTCCTTTGGACGTTTGGTGTGCACCTTCTTCTAAATTGCCGTCTCTCCAATAAAAAATCTTGTAAGTTTGCTTTTATAATAGAAAATATAGTTTACCGGAAATCAAAAAGGGTTGGAATAATCTTATTTACATACCGTGGTGGTTTAAAGTTTATTAATTGAAATTTCACAAGATTTATTTCAAATGAAAAGCTGAAAAATGTTTTAACTCCCTCCAGATAGAATGGATTTTTACTGGACTACTGAGTACACTGACCATGAAAATTCCGTTGCGATTCTTTTGTGAGCCCGGAGAGTGGAGGTTTGAAAAACGTGGAGGGTTTCAAAAGTAATGCAAAAATTATTTCTCAAGCTGTGTATCAAAAACGATAAGGAGATCTGTAAGTCTGATTAGTCGCACGTATAATCTATTTTTAACAATAAAAAAGTCAGTGGTCCAGTAATAGAGGTAGTAAGACTTTAAACCGGAGTCAAACCAAAAGTGTATTGAGACGTAAGAAGAATTTTAGATTAGCTCAAAACCAAACAAAACTTATCGAAGTTACTAATACGCTTATATTACATTGCTATAATGTACGTAAAATACGCTTACTTAGTATTTCTTTAATGTTTGTTTACACCCCTGAGAATATGACAATTTTAGGAATTGAGGATGTACATTGTCATTGGTGTTGGTGTACGTAAAACTTTGTAAAATTACGAGTTATCAATTTAGGTTTTGGCCTGCTGGAATTAATAGTTATTTGTATTTGTGGAACGAAAGCGGCAGCTGTGAAAATCGTTTTTTTTAAACAAAATTACATTTTGACAGTTTTGTGAAAATAGCTAAGGACTTGATACATTATAACCAGCAGCCTTGATTTTACTGTTTCATCTTTAGAATAAATGGTTAGTTTAGACTGTGATGTCACCAAATTTGGTGCAGTTGACTGCTATATTGTGTCAGTTTCATGCAATTTCTTAGTTTAAAAAAGGCAGCAAGATCTCCATTGGTGTCAGCATATCTCATTTTTAGTCATGTCTATAAAGGCTTATAAAATTTGGTAGATTTCCTTGATGATACTTTTGGTTGTTTATTATTATATTCAGCACAGTTTCAAACAATATTATAAAAATGATTTATAAACATCAACCTGTTTTATTATAGAGAACGTTTTTGAATCAATCGGTCAAGTTTACTTACCTTCGTGAATATACGATTTCAGATAGTTTACGCTTGTATTTATTTATTTATTTGTACGCATTCATTTACCAGTGTATTTATGAATGTAAAAAAATTGCGTAATTCAATGGAATAGTTTTGTTATATATAGAATATAGGTAAAATTTCTACGCATCTAAACAACTTGTTACCAGCTTTGCAATAAGCTCTATTTCGCTTTAGAGCCTGTTATAATTTCTTAAACTGAAAATTATATTATTTTTCTCTATACAGGATTCCGTTGTATTAAATGGCCATTCCTTGGAGTAGGCAAAAACATTTTGTGACTCATGTGCAGATGTGAATGGTTAACAAAGGTGATGGGACATCAGTGGAGTAATTTGCATATATAACGTATAAGATAACGTATATAATACTTACTAACAATATTTTGTGTGTAACAAAAAATGTTTTCTAAAAATAACCACATATTATGTCATTATTATTTTGTCACACTAAAAATCTAGGAAGCAAACCACCAAGCGTACACATGATATGAAAATGCATTTCTGAAATATCTCATTTCATTGGACTACACTCAAAACATGTATTACACCACAGGTTTCCTTTATACCTGAAATGTTGGGTAAGTTCTGTTTTCAAATGTGCTTGTAATTTTCATGTCATAAAGGAGAAACGCATAATACAAAAAATTTCTTTTTGATTTCAGAAATTAGACATCAACCGCAGGATGCCATGGTTGAGTTGGCTGTTTGCTATTAAAACGCTTTACAATGTATTTTTCTGAAACTGGACACGGAATTAAACACTTTCAAAAAAGTTTCAAATCAAACTTTACAGACACAAAACGAAAGGTAAATATCATTTTAAATACAAACTTTGTAATAAATTTTGAAATGCCTCATGTCGAGCAAAAACACTTGGTAGAGTTAGTGTGAAGATAAGGCACATTAATATGTAGTTAGCCGCCTGCAAATCCGCGTTTGAGTTTTATGTCTGTGTAATTCAAAAACAATTGTATTGTATGTCGGATAGACTAATAGAGTTTAAGGTAAACCCATAGTGTTTGTAACCAAACAACAGCGCTGCAGCCCATCAAACTTGCTGGAGGCACAATAGAAGTGCATAAGGCTGATTATTTTGGTTGGCCGGATTAACTGCAGACCGGTTATGGGTGCAAACGGCGGATGTTGTTGAGGCAAATTATCAATGCTGGGGCACGGTATAGTGATGGAGACAGGATATCACCGCTTGGAACATAGTACAAGTAAAAAAGAAAGATTATCCGAAATTGGACTACGGAAATAAGGGAGAGGAATGTAATAAATGTAGTGCTGGGAAGACTTTCAAAAACGTAGACGAGGGTAGTTATCGGTGATAGCGTAAGACTATTAGTTTTGGAGCTGGACAATATGGGTAGAGAAAAACTGCTACTGCGGCTAAATGTTTATTTGCCTAAGCTGTTAGCGTTAAGTGGTTATAAGTGAAAGGTGTTATTTGTAGTGTCACGGACTGGCTATTTGTTCTCAAGGGACAGTTGTTAATGCTAAGGGCAAGCTACAAGTATTAATAGCTGATTGGTGGTGCTAGGGGCTAATAAATAACGCTAGAGAGTGCTTCAGCGAGATTGTAAAACGTAAAACAAGCTAACAAATAATGAGTGATAGGGTAGGGAATTCATGCTGTGGTGCGGTGCCTACTACAGAAAATCCGGGCTGAAATTAGAATTTCTGTTATGGGGAAGGTTTGCAGTTGTAGTCAAATGTGGACTGTAATTGCTTTCTAGACATGTATACATATCTCTGAATTTCAGATTAATATTGAGTCGTATGAGGAGGATCTTTGTAGAACTGGACTGCTGTATTGGTATTCATGACTTGATGCTGGCTGTAGCATAGTATTTTGATTGTAAAAATTAACTTTTTAAACGATTACCGGAAAATTCATACCCATGATTTCAAACCCATCTTTTCATATCCATCATTTCACACCCATCATTTCATACCCTAATTATTTCATACCCTAATCTTTTCATACCCATCATTTTATACCCATCTTTTTAAACCCAAATTATTTCATACACAAACCATTTCATACCCAAGTCATTTCACACCTAAATTATTTCATACCCAAACACAACTCGAATTTGACAAAACCCGTTTCAGAATAACATCCAAGTCGAGTATCGGAAATCCCAAAATCAAACCCAAAGCGCAGGCTAATGTAAATACACAATAGCCTGAAATGTGTACAAAGATACAGGAAAATCTTATCCGCGTACAACGTAGAGAAAGACCCTGTCTCCCCCATTTCCTTATTTATCAGGCATTTCTATTTTTCTTGTCTGCTAAATCACCCATCCAATGGATCCGCAAAAATCACTGCTTTAGCAGACAAAAGGTTTGTGATTTTTCCCCCAGAGTTTTAAAAGTTTGTTTTCATGCATAAGAAAACGATTGAAATAAAAGTGAACGCATTTAGATTTTAAAAAAATGTCGATATGCTATTCTGAAAAGGATTAAAAGAAGAGGTAAAACACAAACGTATTTCTACTTTACAAATATCGGAAATGAATAATATACTGTGTCAACAATTCTAAAACTTAACACATTGCCGACAATTACAATTGAAACAGCTATCTGTTTTATAAAGTATGAAGAGAGGGCTTGATTTTGGGATTTTTGATATTCGACTTGGGTTCGACTCTGAAATGTGTTTTGTAAAAATTCGACTTGGGTTCGACTCTGAAATGGGTTTTGTAAAAATTCGACTTGGGTTCGACTCTGAAATGGGTTTTGTAAAAATTCGACTTGGGTTCGACTCTGAAATTGGTTTTGTAAAAATTTGACTTGTGTTTTGAAATTTTTGAAACTCGACTTGGGTGCGATTTTTGAAATTCCGCTTGGGTTTGATTTTACGAATTTTGATATTCCACTTGGGTTTGATTTTGCAATTTTTTAAATTCAACCTGGGTTTGATTTCTCGATTTTGGAAATTCAACTTGGGTTTGATTTTGGGTTATCCGAAACTCGACTTGGGTTTTATTCTGAAACGGGTTTGGTCAAATTTGACATGGGTTTGATTTTTGAAATTCCACTTGGGTTTGGGTATGGAATGATGTAGGCGTGAATTGATTTGGGTACGAAATGGTTTGGGTATAAAATAATTTGGGTATGAAATGATGGGTGTGAAATGATGGGTGTGAAAAGATTAGGGTATGAAATGCTCAGGGTATGAAATAATGGGTGTGAAATGATGGGTATGAAATGATGGGTATGAAAAGATGGGTATGAAAGTGCCGGTCACCTTTTAAACAACTAACGACTGGAAATCTATTATATTATATTACTAATTATATATCTATTATATGTTGGTTAAGTATTTCTACACGTAAGCGTGAGAATGAAAAATATTTTGTATAATATTGAACTGCTTTGATTATAAAGTTTCTTGGGGCAATACCAACAGTTAAAGATTGTCATTTGAAAACTGACTGGTAAACCAATAAGCGTTTTTGCTTTAAAAAATTTTGTTTGATATGTTAATACAAAAACTGAAAACTCTACATATTTTCACTGTTTTCTTTCATTCCAAATTGTTTTGTGAACTGCGATGTTGTTGATGTGGTACTAGCAAATTAAATTCATATAACCGCCTTCAATAACAATAGGTATCTGCCATTCCCAAACAGTAACCACATTGTTTGTATCTAATTTTATGTTAAACTAATTGTTTTTCAACAAAACTTGTATTTCTAATTTTTAAAAATATTTTGGTTAAGACAATATGCAATTTACAGTTTTTTGTAACTTGCACACAAAATCTTATCGTTGGAATCTGTAAAAGTATTAGGAATTTCTTATCTATCTATTCTATAATGTTATGAAATTTGTAATCTTTAAAACCGAATTGTTATGTTTGGTTTTCGTGGCATGCACAATAGTAATGGAGTAGCAAAGTTGGATACAGCTTTAACGCAATTTTGGGTAGATTTTGTAAAACGTCGGGTACCAAAAACAGTAATGGTTTTAATTTAAAGTTGTTCTGTAAAAAATATTGCTTTTTCACAATACTTATAAATTAACATTTTTGAAGTAATAGGTAAACATTGCCATTGATACCGAAGAATATATTTACCTATGTTAAGTCAATTGATTTTTAATATTATAAAATTTGTGCATAATGAATCCCAATTTTGATTTTATAAGCAAACATCAGTATTTACAGCACAATTATTGTATGTCACAAAGGTTTTGTTCTGAGATTTTATTAATTGCTTGCCGGTTTTATACAGGAAGGGCGGGTATTAAAGTTGTCATTGTGTAAAGGGGCCTTAAATTGTAAATACACTTACTCCCTGTATTGAATTACAAATTGCAATAAAAACATTGCTTACAAAAAATATGACGCCACTTTCAAAGAAAAACGTATCAGCACTATTTTTATATTTGAATAGTAAGCAAACACATGAAAGTCATAATTGCAAATGTTACAAATGTTTTATTAGATTAAACGAGAAAGGCATAGTTTATAACATCTGTTAACTCACCTAACATGTTTTATGCAATAACATTTATTTCGACAGTCACTTTTGGTTTACATTTGGCTGACATTAGGCATACTGTGTGGTTAGTCTTACTACCAAAATATTTACATTGTTAAACTTAAGACTTTAGCCAATTTTCTCTCGAAATTCAAAGGAAAAAATATTCTTGCTTTAGAGACTTACACAGGTCTTTATTGGGACATATTGTTAAGTCATTGAGTTGGTCCAATAGATTATATGAGTTGGAATATCCTAAAATTGAATTGGAATTAACGAAACTATTTTAGAGCTATCCTGATTGCTTTTCCAGGAACGCAAACTTTAAACATATTATGATGGTAGGTGTGAGCTTCATCTTGTTGTACGATTTTGGACAAGTTTATGGCTGATTTTACGAGCTAGTTTTAAGCTGCCCGGATTGAATTAATTTAAAATTGTAAATTTGATTGTGTTTTCGAAAATTATGTGTGAACGATGTTTGCTCAAATTCAATACGGATTTCTTGATCGTAACACATTTATATGAAGGAAACGTTGGTTGTGTTAGTGTTAACACATGCAACCCATTGTTTTAGCGGCCCTTTTTTAGTGTTTTGTTTCCCTAATTCATATTAATGAAATAGCTGAGCTCTTGGCGGTCAATCATTATGCTTCTAATTGTAGAACGCGGGTTACAATTTCATAGCTAACAATGTTCCCCAAGAGAACGTTGTTCCTGTAATTTTCATGTTTTAATACACCTGCAATTGGAAATCATCTAATTTGTAGCAAATAACCTTTCTAAGAAATGATTACCAGAAGCGAGGATATGTGCATTAAAATATTAACTGAAAATACATTTCAAAATACATTTTAGTATAAGCGCTTGATTTACACTTTGTTGCTTGATTTTCTGTTTCAGTCGCGTCTTGCATGTTTTCAGAGCGGCAGTTGCGGCTGGAAATATGGGGAAGGAAATGTTTGCCTTTACGACATAGCTACAGAATGATAACGCTTAGATACATGCATGCGGTATATTGGAGATACCAGAAACATCCTACAAAAACTTCTTACAGTGCGCGTTATTTGTGATGTTAGATTTTATCTCAAAAGACCCAAACCCAAAGCTAACCTTTTGACTCAAACGTTTTGAATGAAGTCTTGAAGTCTGCACAGAAGCATAAAAATGACACTACTAAAGGATGATCTTTTAAAAAGTTTGGTTTCAATATATATATAGATAGATAAGAAAGCTGCAGTATATTTTTCAAAAAGAATATATTCAAAAATACGTAATACTGCAACTTCTACACACACTTGTGTAGCAGAAAGTTGCTTTTGTTGGATTCATTGAATCACCTTCTGCGTTGCATTTCGTTACATGTTTTACTCCATTTCAAATATTTACTTATATAACTAGAACTAGAACTCAAACCTGAATATTATTATTCAAACTAGACCCGGATGCGCAAAACTTAGTAGCAATGGCAAAATAGAAGTTGACCTATCCTAACGAAGAACACACATTCACATTGTAAACAAAACGTTACACGAGACATTCCATAGCTCATGAAAGCTGTGGCACTTGATAAGCAAAGAAGTGCATTTTCCAACTTAAATCTGAACAGAAACAAAGAAATGTTTCCACAAACAGAAGCCTTGTATCAAATTCTCATCAGCGTCCTATCAAAGTATATAAGTTTAAAAAACAAAAAATATTATTTACCAAGTCGCTATAATGATCATGAACAAACATTCCAAAACTGCAAATTTGACATGAGCAATTTACAAAAAAAAACAAGGAATTTTTTATATATCCTACTCTTTTTTGGTTTCACTTTTCTACCGGAACATGGATAACATTTTAGCTGAGGTTTACATGAAAAGGTACGTATGTATGCTTAAGTAAAATAGATAAACATATTGCCGTATTTTTCAGTTTTTGTGGGAATTCAGTATTCTTCCATATGTGGATTCACTTCAAATTTAGACATATGGAATTTTTATTTCTACGGATGCACACGTAATTGAATTTCTATATGACACGCAGCTTGGTTTGCCTTTATAACAAAGCAGCTTTTTAGTTGCTTAAAGGAAGTCAAGCCTTGCTGACCAAACTGTATTCACGTCAGTACATTTTCGATACAAAAAGTGAAATAGCTAAATTTTATCATTTTGTGAACTTTCTGGAGAGAGTTAGACAATTTGTAAAATGCATATTCCAGTTTTAACTTGTTTTTTATTTGCTGGATTTTTTGTTACTTCGATTACGTGTTCCGTATTTGTATTTCACTTTGCACAGGTATGTTATAGCAAAACAATAGTTGACTAAACGTATTTCTAATGTGTTTTGTGTTTGTTTTTAGAACTTTGGAAATGCACACACTATGCAAAAAATTCTTCTTGTGAATCTTGTCGTGTCTCAAGTTTTAATTACTACAGCAAGTACTTCATGGATAGTTAGAACAACTTTGTTCCAAACAATGTCACGCTTGGAATGGAATATGCAAGTGCTTCTTGGCTTTCATGTAATTTGAATTTGTAAACCGGATAAACACTATTTTGTTTTCAAATGCATTCTAAATAACTTTTATAATTTTTTCAAGATTGTGAGTTTGCGATTATGCCGGTCTACAGTTCTCGCCATTTTAATTTGCTCCATGTCGTCAAACACACCACCTCATTACCAAAGAGTGGCTTGGAGACAGGCAGCCTTCCATATACTCGTTATCTGGTTTTATTCAATGTGCGGAATACTCAAGTGGTAAAACTGGATATTGGAGACACTATTGTTTTGAAACACTCATGGTAAATCCTTAGAGGATGGTTGCTTCTAAAACGCTACTGATAATAACTTTTGGTATTAGTATGCCACACATTATTATAAGGAAGATTTTTTTATTAGCAGCATAAGCATGGTTATTTTGCCGTTAAGCAGTAAGCTTTAGAACGTGCATGATTTACAATAATAACCCGAATGGACTGGTTTCTAAATAGTGTAAACAGACAGAGAGATACACCTACGGACACAGATTTCCCCTTGAGCCTGAGCTGTTGTAGAAGCAATATACTCAATTCGATCCCAATGTAAAACGAGTCCATGTTCAATAAGTTTTATGCTGGTATCGTCTTTGGCAGTGACCGTCTTTAATTTGTTTACCAATGACTGGTTTAGATAGTCAATTGTCCCGTACACTGTACTGAGCCAAGAAGCCTAGTGATAGGAGAAGCCCGCGGTCATTTCATGTGCACTTTTTGAGCAGATACTAGTATCTGCTAGTGTGAAATCACAACAAAAACAACAACAACAAACGCTTCTCCTACGTTCATACGTATTTGTTGTCATTTTGCACTAGCAGATACCAAAAGCTGCTCAAAAAGTGCACATGAAATGACCGCGGGCTTCTCCTCTCACTAGGCTTCTTGGCTCAGTAGTGCTTCAATGGCTGTGGTCTTAAAATCTGTATTTTAAGTTGATGTTGTATTTTGTCGTTGAAGTTTCTTTAGTTTTAGGCATAGACAATGACCAGATTATTTTAAAGATAAAATACTCCTATTATTCAAACGTATACTAATTGTTTATTACAAAAAAGTATATAATATTGCGCGCTTACATCCAATCATGTTAAAAATATTTGTATAATTTACTCACGCAATTAGCTTACTGGCCAAGGTGAGGTAAAAAAAAGCACAAGTCGTGGAAACAACAAATAAATTGATAAATACAGACAAAATCTTCCAAAGTTTTGGGACGATGACTAGATATTATAATGGTAATGGTTCCGTGGCAGGTGAAAGTTACTCAAGTGACATAGCCATCAAGCTTCTGTTCTAGAATATAGCAAAAGCAGCAAGGATACATGAAAACTTTTGCAATGCTTGTTGAAATCATTGTGGGTTTAGAATATAAGATGCTCTTTGCTTCTACTTCCATATTTGCTTAAAGGTTTTTTAGAATCATGTGCAAGTATTTTTTACTATAAGGTATTCATTTTGTGAAAACTTTTTCCATCAAACCTTTTATATTCATGGTATACTGGTCTACAATTATTCCACCTGGGTTAAAGTAAAGCATTTAATTGGAAATCAAACCTAAAAAAGGCAATCAGTGGTTTAGTTGAACAAAAAGTCCCTACCAACAGCCAAACACTCATATTGCTGCCTAAAAATTTACAAATTACGTACTGACGGGGAAATTAGTTGCTTCAAAAATCAAACTAATATTTTTTGCTCTCTCAATATAAAAATGTCTTTGCAAAAAATAGTAGTTTAGAAAATGTATAAAGTAAAATGCAGTGTTAACGTCTTTGTGCTAAAATGATGAAACGTGCTGAGATAAACACCATTAAAATAACTGAAAGGAATGTTGGTTACGTAACGGAAGCTCAAAACTTATTTATGCAACAAGATGCCACAAAGCAGGAACAACTACAATTGTGATTATGTAATAACATTTTCTATCTGAGCTCTGAATCTTAAAACGGTTTGAGTTTCTAGTCTGTGATTATGTTCATAAAATTGACACAACATTCAGTGGAACGTTCATGACATGTTTATATGGAGGTCGGTATTGCAACATTAATCAGAATCAGTTCAATTCACTGTAAACACGTATGCTATACATACGTTAGTTAGCAAGAAAATCTTGTCCCAAGCACGTACGAAATATATTTTAATGCAAAAAGAACCAACTTTTTTTCTAGCTGTTTTCATTATTTAAACAAATTTAAACTTTTAAACAAATTTTTAGCCAAATTTTTAAACAAATTATCTAATTCATACTCCAGTTTATTTCATTATATGCATCCAAATATCTGTAACATGTTACAAATGAAAATGTTCTAGAATTTTTTGGCACTTAATAAACAATGGGAAACACTAACAAAGGCTCGCTGTTGTTTAGCCTGTTGTAGAAAATTAAGCAGATGGCAAATAAATACAGAAATTTTTTAACAAGCTTTCAAAATCATTTGCATAATTTAAAACATAAAAAGAACGGACTTACGGACACACTTCATTGTAACAGCTCCTATGTAGAAGCAGCAAATCAATAAATGCATACCAACTTTCTAAGCTTATTTATATTTATACTAGAGGTTTTTTGCTCTCAATACTGCAATAATGGCATCAATTCACTGCATAAAAAAGTTTGTTTACCTATATGCTTCTACTGTTAACCTAGTACAAACGATTGCAACACTACTTAAAACAGAACGAGCCTTACAAAATGAATTCCTCGTACATGTGTGAACCTCTTGATAGCTCAATAGTGTTACAAGATTAAGCGTTTCCTAACACCAAAATTGGCAGAAATGAGTTCCAAGAAAACCTGTGCCGTTGAAACCTTACATTCATAACGCACACATTAAAAATAGAAATATTGAAAGCTTAAAGCAACAAAAGAATCTACTTGGTCCGAAGGAAAATGAGTTAAGTGCACGTATTAAGATTTTGTTGTCTTATAACTTAACAAGAACACTTTGCGGACTTTCTCGCTATCTCGCTACCATAGCATACATAGCAAACAAAAAAATTTACGTTATAACGGTATTTTCTGCGTAATGAGTATAAGGAAGTTTTTGCTGATTAATAGTTCAGCATAAGGTTTTAATTATTCGGTTATAACTTGGCTTAATCTAGCAGTCAGTCTTCAAAATTATCAAGAACCCTTCCACATCCCCCTAGATTCAAAGTGGAAAGACAAAAGTAAAACCGGCAAAAAACATCATCAATTCGCCTGGTTTACTAAAAAGCGTTTCATTAGTTTGTAAGCTCACAAATCCAACACATACATGCATATAATTAGCAAAGCAAACTTAAGTGACGTTAGAACCTGTATGGAAAATTGAATGCATTTATGACAAGTTACGTCTTTGTTTGATCAATATGTTCAAAAGCATCAAACAAAGTTTAAAGACGAGGCTAATTGCCATTTGAGCTATTTTTGCATAAGTATTAGGACTTTCAATAATTGAAGTTCAATTTGAGTATTTAGTAGTCTACAATTTAAATTGTAGTAGTTTATTGAAAGTCATGCTTCATGTTTACTTTTTCCCCAAAAGCACAACGTACAGGTTAATGAACTCAACAATCCATTTAGGAAATATAGGCATAGCATATAACATGCTTACGATTTTAATGATGCGTTTTATAAAGGGCCATATTCCTAACCTTATGGAGAGTGGGCTAACGATGCTCCGCGTATACAAATATACCATTCGATAGATCTCGAGGAGCTTATTAAAAGTGTTGCTGGGCACAACTTCGAAAAACGTGATCTTTTGACACTTTTGGCTAAGTGAAGTTCAGAGTTTTACATACAAATCCTATGGTACAATTTTTTAGCAAAAATAAAAAACTCAGAATACAGATAGGAATGCCTATAAATCGATAGATAATAGCTTTCTGAACAATATTTACACGGGTCCTTCACTTCACTTAGCCAAAAGTGTCAAAAGATCACGTTTTTTGAAGTTGTGCCCAGCAACACTTTTGATAAGCTCCTCAAGAGCTATCGATTGGTATATGTGTATACACGGAGCATCGTTAGCCCACTCTCCATAAGGTTGGGAATATGGCCCTTTGAGTGGCCTTTAAAAACCCACTTGAAAATGGGAAAAGACTAAAAAGATCACCGTTTGCATTGATGCTGCTGCTGGTATTTCTGCAGGAATTATACATTTGCTATATTTGTATGTAACTACTAATAATTTTATAAAATTGGCATATTTATGCAATACTTAGGCAACACCAAACGCGTATACCGGCTTGATATAAATAGCTATAGTAAACCATAAATAGATGTCCGCTCTAAAAGACGCTACTGAATACTACATCTATGTTAGCAGTGTCAATATGGCAACTACATTATTAAGCCACATGCCATTTTACCGAGCTAAATTTGTATGATTTAGAGCCTGTTTAGCCTGGTTAAGAGACCTTAAAATCAAATGGACGGACAGACAGACAAACGGACGACCGATGTCCTAATAAGCAGCTCTGCTGTAACAACAAGCATATGAATGCCGCAGAGAATTTTCTACTGTGAAATGAATTTCATCAATATTATATGAATCGATTTTATAATGTATTGTATTCTGTATTGGCATGTATTTTATCGTATATTGAAAAATCTGCAATCGTCTATGGGATTATCGTAATAAATATCGGTGATCCAAAGATACGAATCCTCCCGTGTATAGGAGTATTTTTCCAGAGATAACCGAGTATTTGTGCAACAAAACTCTGTATTTTGTCCCAGTAGTGTACTTTTAGAGCGCATCCAGGTCACATTTTCAATATGCGAGAAATAGGAATAGGATGCTTTGAAATAGGAATTGGTAGTCCTCCGTGCACTCGTTTTTACATAGCGCTATTCCACATGGATGGAAGGTTCTGGACACATCAGTTACCCCAGCAACAAGCATTGGGTAACCTTGATACACGATCTTGTACGTAGCGTCAGCGTGCAAATGCTTAAAGAATGACGCTAACTTTAACAGGCGCAAAGTTGATATAAAAACTCGTAGATGACATTCCTTTAATTTTGTGTCACCTACTGAATAGTCCACAACCAATGGCACATCATCATCGTTTGGCATATTGAGTAACTATTTGCGGTGGGGACCACCCAAAAATCAACTTTCTCAAATTTTTAAACTTTAAGTGCCTACGGATAGTGGATCTCAAGAAAAGGGTCCATGCCAAGTTTCAGCCCTCCAAACCAAGTATGGCGTCAGTAATGACGAAAACATGTTTTGACCGGTTTTGCCATAAACAATATCAAATTTTTCAAAACTGAAAAGCTTTTGGAATGTGATTTTTTCTGTGGAGTTGAGTGAATATATGAGTCAATCAATGATGCAAAACGGCGACTTTTAATATTTACAATTTTTCACAAAAAAATTTTTGCTCAAATTTTCATGAATTTTTTAGAAATATTTTTTACTTCTGCATGCGTCCATTTATGGTTGTATATTAAAAGGTCACAAATTTATGATGTCCACCTACATTAGCGTCTTGTGGAAGCATTGCAACAAACTGCTTGTAAAAATTCGTTTTCAATGACGAGATATCGACAAAAGTTTAAATTACCGGTTTAAGTTTTGAGGATATGCTTGGTATGTACTACCTATTGTATTACCAACAATCAACCAATCAATCCAACAAAATGTGCATAATATGCGGCATAACTGGCAGTGTCTTTGACATCAATTGCAGCTTGATTGTTTGAAAGCTGTAGCTTTGGCTGACACTTATGCTCAACACCGTCGAATTTCGAAAAAGTGACAAATTTTACAAAATTTGGAATATCTTTTTTCCAGATCATAATTTTAAAAATCTGAAGATATAGAATTGAGCTTAATACATTGTGATTATTTCGACACCTGAACTGTTAATATCCGACCACGCAGACGCGAGGACGATTTGTCTACTTTTGGCAATGTATGCAAATTTCTGGTGAAATGCTAATTTTCATAAAAATTCTGACCTTTTCCAAATGCAGCCAAAACATAATATATGCACATCTCCGTTGGTATTTATCAAAATATGTTGCTTTCATGTCGTTTCAGTGAAAAATTTACCAAAAATATTATGTTTAAATAAGTGGTCATAATCAAATTTTCTATGAAGTGCCAAAAGTAGACGAACCAAGTCCTGATTGGTTGTTTAACAAGTTTTTGTGAAACGTTCCATCTTTCTAAAAAGCATCTGTCCATCAACCAATCAGAGCATTTGTTATTGTTTTGCTAGCAGATACCAAGTATCTGCTCAAAAAGTGCAGATGAAATGAGTACGGCTTGAGCACCCAGATCCAAATAAAGCCACTGTATATGGTATGCTAATTTATATTTAGGTATGGTAATCTTTAAATGATTTTACAAATTTAAAGAAATAATACGTTCTCGTATTTTTTGTGGTATTTTTTGCGAGTAGTAAACTTCGTAGATGGGAAACTTCGTGAGCAGCAAACTTCGCGAGTAGTAAACTTCGCGAGTAGCAAACGTCGTAGGTAGTAAATTTCGCGAGTAGCAAACATTGAGTAGCAAACTTCGCGGTAGCAAATTTTGAGTAGGATTCTTCGTGGACCCAAAGCAAAAGCATGTGTCTATTTGTAGCAACGTATGTTGAACCCTTTGTACTGAATAATGTGTAGACAGAAAGTTTTTAAGTAGTAACCTTATTCTATAACGCTTCGTCAAATTATGTTAAATTATGTAATAATGCTTATAGCTCAAAATAAAAAAGAACTATTTAAGAGCAACGAATCATCAGGTTTTGTGATTTGCTATTTGAAGTGACAAGTTCAATTGCTTTTAGTGTTTTTGCAATTTATTTATTATTAAATTTATTATTTTTACAACTATTGCTAAACTAATTACCTTACATTAAAAATTACATGGTAGGATAAAATATAGTGAAACATACAGTTTGGACAGTGTTCATAATTAGCATATTTTGTAAAATTTAATTAGATATAATATACTAAGTCTCTGACGAAGCCTTTGCAGTGCCAAAAGACATAATTCTCTAAGAATAATACAACATGTCTTTACTGTATCACCACATTCCACAAAAATCAAAGCACATGTGGCAACCACTAAACCAATGCAAAATGCAATAATTACAGGTCTAAGCTTCTCAAAATTAATCATATCACTTTTTAAATGAGCCTGATTGGATTTTGTTTCTTCCTTCAGAAGTTTGCCTACGCTTAGTGCGTAATACAACGAGAACTTATTCCAAGCCTGCACTAGCCCAGAATCCCAAAACTGCTGCATGGTTCTTCGAACCCAGAAATTGTTCATAGTATGAGCGTGAAAATATACGGGATTTGAATGGAGAATTTCTGGAACTACAGGACATTTTACATCTGCAGCTTGCTGTCTTCTAGCAACGGATATTTCTATATCAGGTTGATTTACTGGTAAGCTAAAGACGCTTTCAACAACTGCTAATTTTTTTGGCATATGATTTTCTAATTTAAACCCGCTGGAATTAAAGCGCTCGAAACTTGTATTTACTTTCTTTGCCAGATGTTTATACGTAAAAAAAGGTAATAACTGTTGCTCAATACTATCTTCAGCGTTAGAGTTAGAAAAGGATACAATTTTGTATCCACTATCAAGCATTTCTTTAACTGTTTTAAATGAGCTAGGAAACTGTTCAACGACAACTAAACTTAAAATTGAATTTGAGTACAGCATTCCCAGTAAAAATCCGGTGACTGATAACACAATATATTTAGTATGCAGTTTTGTCAACTTTCGACAAGGCGATTGTCCAACCAATACAGCCAAGCTTACCAGCATAGAAGAAAATTTATTATACTTTGAATACTTTGTAGAAATCAAAATCAAAACTAAAAAAATAAACAGCCAGAGATCCCATGAAAATGCAGAAGAAGTCCAGATAGCCATGTTGCTTGGTCGTTGCTCTAAAAATTGGGTACAGTACAATAAGTACTCGTTGTCAAAATTAAAAATTTGATGACTAAAGTGCTTGGTTGGATTATTAAATTGTTTTTGCCTGTTAAACACATCCCATGTCTCAATCCATTCTGTCTTTGGTATACCTGACATTTCATTGTATGATGATTTAATGTCCAGCGACATGTTGTGGGTTTGACCTAATGTTAACCCGGCCATTACACTGTAAGAACAATACATAGAATTTGGTGTTTTCATAAAAGTGTACAAACAGGCAAAACGATTCATTCCTTTTTGAAAGTATATCGTGTGAGTTGGCAATAAATATGCTTGAACTATTCGTTGTCTGCTATTCCAAAATAGACTGCGATGTAAAACTAAAACGTCCGTGCATAGGAGCGTTTCAACACTTATTAAATTGCTAAAAGAAAACGGATCGCAGTAACCGTTGCACTGAAATAAAACATTTTTGCCAGGGTTTTTAAGTAATAACAATGCAAAAATTGCAGGACTTTTAGTGTTAAAAATAACATTTTTTAAATAGCTAGATTGAAACAATAAGGATTGTAATGGCAGGAATTGAAAAATTGGAAACACGAACACGTTTGTAGGAAACACTAGAAACTTTTCAAATTTTGCAATTATTTGTGAAAGGTTTGCTTGCGGAATTACAATAACAAGTTTAGATGCTTGAGTAAATTTGGAGAAAGTCTGAAAGTGTAAAGGGCCTTTGTAACGGGACATTATGATAACTCTAATGCGCAAAATGTGGTGTATACAACTTGTGTCCTCTCCATATGTAAAAACTTCGTATAGTTCTATTTTGAGGTTAATACTTCTTACAAATTTTTGTATGTTGAAGTTTTGGTGAAGATTACAATTGTCGGATATAATTGTATTTGTGCTTACTTCTAATTTGTGAAAACACAAAACGACGAATAAAATAAGTGCCTTCATTATGTATGGTTTGTAAGGCAACGTGTTCTTATTCGAACTACAAAAACAAAAATGAAAATAATCGAAGCAACTTTTGTTATGATGAAGGCTCTACTGAAGCTTTGCGTGGGTATATTTCGTGAAAAGCAATGTTCTGGCAAACAGGAAGTTGCTAATGAGCTTCTTGTCATAAAATGTCATGAGACGAGCATACAATGTTTACCTACTCATTTTTAGGTTTATGTCTGCATTGTATGTCTGCTTTGTGTATATACAATGTTGATGTATTAGCTCCAATCAAAATTGTATTAATATAAAGCCAAAAAGCTTTCACGTGGCAGTATTGATATTTCAAACCTAAGCACAATAGCACCTAAACAGTAAATACGGCATTTATTGATTAATATTTTGTCAGTACTAGAATACATATTATATATTTACAGAGTATTCTGACATTCTATTTAAGGTTTATACAAGCTTGTTTTTGGCTTCTACTTTTACGCGTTTTTGAATTGTATTTTTCAAAATTTGATTCCACGTAGCCTCAACTTTGGAGTTAATTTTAAAGACTATGACAATTATTTTCTATCAAGATGACTATAGAGCAAAAACCAAAAATCTAATCGCGGGGAAAATCCTTACGAAAAAATTTATCTAAATCCAATTGAACCGTACGAAACATGGTCAATCATGGTTTTGGCATACATTATCCGTTAATGTGCAGGTAGGAACGATAATATTTACTGATCAATGTTTGACAACTGTATCGCTTTTTTTGATGACAAATTTTTAACAACTTCATTCAGCATTATTTAGTAATCGAGTCACAACCTAAGTCAAAGCAAGCGCAAGTTACTTAAATAAGTTTTTGTGCCAATTACACATGTTTCGTTAATATTTCTTCCTTTGATAGGTTTATTACTGTAAAACATGTTAATCAGAAAAGTTATTTAGGACTCGAAAATATGCAGTTATTTTACTGATACATAATAACTGCACGCAGGTTGATCAGTCTCCTTCGTTTTAGGTTACCAGTCTATTTGTAACTTGGTTACCTGTGCTAACTTTAGTCAAAACGCTGGAATTACCTTAATGTATTTCTTACCATTAGCAGAAGCCTAAAATCATTTGCATCAATTACACTTTATTTATTATTGTGAAGTTGACCACAACTCTGATGTCGGCGAACCAAATAAGAAGAAGAGAGGAAACAGAGGACAGGAAAATTCCAGAAGCTTCGACAAGCGCTGTGATTGGCCAGAGGCTCGAGAGCAGCAAGGAAGACGGCGTGCAGGGAGGAGACTTCGAACTTGGTCGCCGTCGCGAGGAGATCTAGGTCTAGTTAGTAAAGAGAGATCGTCATTGTGATCTGAGCAGCCGAAGAGTGAGCATCGGCTTAGTTAGTGGTCTCAAGACTTGGTCAGAGTAGGGTCTTTTTAGAACTCTGTTAATTATTCTTGAGAATTTGTAAAAAGTTAAAGTAAAATCTGTCGTCAATAAAAGGGTGACGTAGCCATTAAAAGTAAACTTCCGTGTCTTTGTCAGGGGTCAATTATTTCACTTAGTTAGTCATCATTGTCACCAATTTGGCTATTCCTTCGTGGCACATAGGGTTTGGCGTGGGAATTAGTGGTTTGGGTTGTGGTGAAGTCTCTAGCGTTTTGGGGCGCCTAAAGTACCGTCTTATCAAGGGAAACTTTGAATACTGACAGGGATAACCTTTAGGGTCTAAATTATTTCGTGAATTGACATATGATTTAAACTGAATTGTTATGGAAATGTAAGCGGCAGGTCAATGTACATATTTTTGAGGAAGAAAAAAATTAACGCAAATGAAGAAATAGGTCAACATTTTGGGTCAAATTGTTCTACTGCAACGACTGACCAAATCTTGAAATGCTCTATGCTCACGTTCTTTTAATCGCCAACCCACTTTATTACCTCAACGGAGAACGGGATAGGAGTGAACACACAATTTTCATGCTTTAATGAAAATATTTAGTAAGTAAGAAGAAAGTAGACAACTAATCCACGCTTTACTGCTCTGGTTTTCACAGAGGTACATATAGTTTAGTATGCTCTGTTTTCAAGTGCAACAGATCCTATATCCACCCAACCCGGCAGCAACAGTTTATTTAACATGTTATAGGCTCGCAACACCTCGACTTTTAATTTAGTTGCTTTACAGAGTCTGAACAAGACACACCACACATCTTTTGCTCTACATGGTTATAAGCAACTACGAAATAACTTTATAGAAAACTAAAGTTCTGAATTTTCTCTTTTTCACTTTTCTCTCAAGAGTTGTAAATCTCATGACGCTTGTACATTTCAACAAAGTGAAAGCCTTTGGGACTTATTTGAATAATGACAAATGCTATAGACCTTCAACTTGTTACACAACGCTTTTATGTTGCACCACTTTACTAACAAATAGCGTACAATCTTTTGGACAATTCGTTGGTGACATATGTCATTTTATTTAAAGTAAAAAACAGAAATTGTATCCAGTATATTGATTCTGTGGAGGATTTATTTGTAATTCTCTGTTGAACTCATGCTACTCTAGGGGCCAATTTGTTTATGCCTTACAACTTGCAAGAGCAAAGGCTTGAGAATTCTGTATTCATAATTCTGTAAAATAACTATGCTTACAAAGAAGAAATGCCTATGCTGCTGTGTCTTTATAACTTGCCAAGATTGACTGAGGCTGCTTGTAAGTAGAGCGATAGCCCCTTAAGCTTTTAGAACATGAAGTTCAATGACAAAAGAGAAAGCAGCGAGGTGCATTTTTATATCATCTTCCATTTTTGCCGTCTTGAATTCCGTACTGAAACCAGTTTGAATCTGTTGTCTGCTTGCAGCATGTGTTGCTTGTGAGAAAACAAAAAACGTTTCTGTCTGTATTCTGAAAATAAGCCTTTTGGTTGCTGGAAATAAAAGAAATACTACATTTCTATTAGAATGCTCCAGTCAAGTATCATTACGTCAAGCACAAAGAACCCTGAGAAGATTGAAGGCACACAACCATAATAATAATAATAATAATAATAATAATTTATTAAAGACCAATAAAAAAAATTGCATCTTACACAAACATGTCACAATTTACAAAGTTAACATGAATGAAAATGATACAATGGGGTAAGAGATTTGACATTACTAGAATTAAGTAAAATTAGAAGAGTTGCAAGCAGCCAACCAAGGCGCTGTGCTGAGATAATTTAACAAACTAGAGAAAAAGAAAGTAGGTTGTGAAGAGATTTAAGGAATACATTTAACAATGTTCACGCAGCAATCTTATAAGGGATGGGATTGTAGATCTTCGGTAACGTTCGTAGGTACATTTGACGATTCTAAAATTGTGTTTATTTTTATTATACCTACTACTATAATTCTCATTACGCTTAATTTTATATGGTTCAAGCCATTTCTTAAATCTGTCACTTTTAACAATTTTCAGTCCAAACCTAACCAATAGCTCATCCCATCGTTTTTCGATATTAGTTAGGCACAGACTTTCACAAATAGATACATAATTTGAGCTACATACATATTTTCTAGTTATTATGGAAAGGGCTCGTTTTTCCACACTAACAAGTTTTTTACATTGTTCTTTCGTAAGGCTATTATACCACACAATACAACAGTATTCAAATATACTACGTATATGTAGAATGTACAAAGTTTTAAGTTGAGCTGAGCCTAATCCAAAACATTTAAGTTTTCTAAGAATGAATAGTTTCTTGCAAGCCTTCATGTACACAAAGTCAATATGAGTTCCCCAGTCACAATTTGCATTTATCTTAACACCCAAAAGCTTGCTTATATTAGCATGAGGTATTTCTTGGCCGTCAATAGTGATTTTTACATTTGAGTACTTTTTACCTTTTGATTTATCAATGACAATTACACAGCTCTTTTTAGGATTAAGGCACATATTGTTTGCTTTCAGTTTGTTATTAATATCATTAATATACCTGTCCATTTGTGGTTGACTGTTAGATTTCACACATTCTGCTACGACCATATCATCAACAAATGCATTAAGTAAATTGTTATTTCCAGTATGCTTACTATAGAAATCAATAAGAACAGAGTTAACTAGGATGATAAAAATTAATACAGCAATTTTTGTTCCATGTGGGGTTCCGTTGTTAAGTTTGAGAAATTTAGACAAGGTATCTTGAAACCTAGTACACTGTTGCCTTCCTCGAAGAAAATCTGATACCCAAATAACATCATTTTCATTCACTCCAATTAACCTAAGACAGTATATAACCACATTATGATCTACTAAGTCAAATGCTTTGGCCAGGTCGAGGAGAACAAGTATAATATAAGTGTTGGGCTTATCAAGAGATTTAAGTATAAACTCAAATAGTGATACCATATAGTGAGTAGTTGACGACTTTTTTAAGGCACCGAATTGGCATTGGTTAAGTTTGTCGATAACCTGATTATATATCCTATTGAACATGAATTCTTCTAATATTTTACAGTAAATGTTAGTTTGTGTAATCGGTCTTAAATTATCTATAGATATGTGACTAGGATCTTTGGGAACTGGAGTAACAAAACCTTTTTTCCAGTCTGTCGGTACCACATTCATTTTAAAAACCATAACAGACTTATGCAAGCAGAACAAACACGAGTAAATAATGTTGAAAGTATTATGGGCATCGGTACTAAGTCTACATTGCCAATAACATGTCACAGTGTGACAGTCACACATACCATAAAGAAAGTGAAAAATCTAATAAGGGAAGTTTACAATAAAACATTTTTCTAAGATATAATTAAATAAACAAAGTAGATGTTCTTATTATATATTTTGGTCATAGTAGAATTTTACGGTTTTAGGTATAGTGAAACCAATTGGAGAATTAAAAACTTGATGATTTTCTTTTCCACATGTGTGTGGCGTGCGTTTGCTGAGACACCAAACATAAATTTGAGCTAGTCATTTGCAAAGAATAATGTAGTGGAGAGACCGTATAAAAAGTAAATTAATTTTGAAAACAGAAATATGCAAAATAAATATTTCTTGCATACCTTGAGGTTAAATTGAGGTGTTCAGTTTGTACTGCAAATACGGTGATGGTTGATAAACTCTGCTGTACGTCTTGGTAACTAAATTATGTAAGACTGGAATTTATTCATTTACTAAGTTGACAAAAACAATCTTTAATATAATTTCTATGCTTTTATTACTTCAAAAGAAACAAACTACATAGAAAGCGTGACGTGTTGAAGAATGCGCTTCATTTAATTACGTTGTATTTTTGGATCACACAATCCATTCACAAGTCAGAGTATGCCATTATATAACAAGCATTGTTTGTGTACCCAACTGTCCCAGAGAGAAATATCCTGTGATTTCTGATGAAAATTAGATTTGTGTGAATAGGATGTAAACAAATTCGAAAGAATGGTTTTTGGTTGCAGCCATATCAAAGACAGAAGCAGCTGGAGGTAATCTTTTCCCCAACTGCAATACGACTTGAAAAGTATTTTATTAAACTACACAGTAAAAATTTCATGGACATGGACAACTCTTTGCAGAAGCAGGCAGTCTAGCACAACTATTTGTCATAGTACTAGTATTTATTTTCATATAGGTATACACAAGAAGTACATAGATTTAATTCGAATATTTAATTACAAAAGAGCAATAACGTATTCTCGATATAATAACACTATTTAGGAAAAAACATCGATTAACTTTTTCACATTTGAATTTTTAGATTGGCAAACTAGTGTAAATACATGTTTTCATTTTCAGGAAAATATCATAAGAGTTACATTATGTAAAATTATTATTTTTATTTTATTTTTTTAAAAGCTACAGTTTGTTAGTATTTTAATAAATATGTTATGGTTATTGATCTGGTTTAATGCGCATTGTTTACTGTAGGAAAATTGTGCAAATCTCCTCATATTTCTAACATGTCGTTATTTTATATTTTACACCAATAAATGCTTGTACCAGTACCGCTATATACCTGCATCCTTATACGTATCTTTATTCTACCTATTTTATAGTCGGTGTCATAAACTACCGCTATGGATTTTTTTTAGGAAGCCAAGTAATCTGGTTGAAAATGGGTGCATTTAAACTGCTGAAATTGCATCTTCGACTTTTTGTCTAGGAGATTCTACAACTACTGTCACTAAACTAGTACCTTGATCTATAGTTTGCGCAACGGAATTATTTCTCGAAACATTACACCAGGAACATGTAAATAGTTGCTTAAAATCTGCCTAAGCTTCTTGTTTAATAAAGCATAGAGTATAGGATTCACACAACTGTTACAACTACCTAATAGCTGTGCAATGGGAATAAGAAATGGTATTAACTTTTGTTCAAAATAGCTGCCCCTAAAACTCTCACTGTAGAAAAATTTATTTCTAATTGCTATAACGTATAATGGTAACCAACAGACAAAAAAGATGAACGTAAGTCCTGCAAACATTTTCAAAAGACGTAACTTTCTCTTTGGCCTGACTGTGTGACCAACTTTACTGTTTGGAATAGGAGAGCAAGAGTTTGTAGAAGTAATTGTTTCTGAACATTGTGTCGTTGTCTCCAAAACCTTTTTCCATGTTATTAAAATTAAAACCGTTATCGTACAAAATGGTAGAAGAAAACAAGTAAATACGTGAACAAGTAAAAAGTACAAATTTCCATATGTTTTATTTTCCCACATTTCAACACAGAATGGTAGACTTGCACCAAATGTACTGAAACCAAAGTTTGTGTTAGATTCTAGGTAGGGATTCAGATGAACCACCTGGAAAACACTGGCCCAAGGAAGTGTGATTATAATTCCAATTATCCAAATCACCACAACTATTCTTTTAGATTGTGCAACTGATATGTTTGGAAACAAACCAATCGAGGGATGAATGGCCCGAAACCTAAAATAAAATAAAATTAATTTATGTATTTTATTATCGTTTAAATTTATTTCCTTACCTGTCAAATGAGATGGCCACCAGAGATACAACGGAGCAAAATACGGATACGCCCTGACTATAAGCCGCTGCTTTGCACATAGTGTCTCCAATAACCCAAGCTATCAATTAAATACAAATAATTAGTGAGAATCGAGGTTTTTCAGAAATTCCCTGAAACTTTTCTTTTTTCACTTACGCATAAACAAATTGGCCAGTAGAGTGGCTGGAATGCAACAGAGTATCACAAGCAAGTCTGCTATTGCCATGTTGAGAACGAAAATACTCGATGTAATTTTGATTTTGACCTTGACAATAACCATATACACCAACAAGGAGTTTCCCACCAAACCAAATAAAAGCACGATCAAATTCGACAAACACAGAAATATTGTGTAACCGGTTGAATGCCTAAAGCAAGCTTGAAGCTTAAATAGCATAATTAAGTCCCAAAGGCTTTCAGTTTGTTGAAAATTGCAAACTGCAGGAAAGCTGCCTTCGTTTTGCAAGGAAAGTGAAAAGTTTAGGTTGCTGGGACCGTATGAAAATATATCGGCACACATTTTGGTACTGTAGATTGCAGTGTACGAGGAGCTTGGTTGATGTGGTATGTTTGCTTGCTGAAGTCCAAACTCGAACTAAGTCCAGAACATAGAGAAAATAACAGGTTTATACCATTTGTGAAAGCTCTGCTAAAGAGATGCAGAAAACAAACGGGATCCCTTGTCTGCTCTTTACAGTTTGGCTTAATGGAATTTGCTAGAATCCACAATTACAACGCACATCTTCTACGTTCTAATAAAGGTGAAAACCAGGTGCATAAGCAAAATAACATACAAAGTAGTCCTTTTAGTAATAGGAAGCACAAAGCATTTATTTTAAGGATATATAATATATATATATATATATTGGGAATAAATTGACGTTATCGGAAATAACTAATTGCGACCAAAATATCATAGTTATAAAATATTTCCCTTTCGATGAAGAAATGAATCAAGAAATAATGTTGTTTGTGTCCACTTAAAAATACAATCTACCTAAAGCAGCCAATAATCCGCAAATTATTAACTACCAGAAGCATAGCTGAGGTAGTTAATGCGATCACACTCTGTCTGTCTGTCTGTCTGTCTGTCGTAGATACGATATCTCTGCAACTACAAGGCAGAATTGAACCAAATTTGGCAGAACGATAGTATATGTCGATGGCATCTTTAATACATTTTTTCAGGCTTTTAGCTCAACATTTCAAAAAATTGCAAAACTGAACGATTGAGTTAGGTTTTTGGGCATTTATGTAACGTTTTTGAGTATTTTGGAACGTTTTCTGGGCATTTTGAAACGTTTATTGGGCATTTTTGAAACGTTTTCTGGGCATTATTTTTCATGTCATTCAGTCCTTTGCTTCCGGTAGTTACTCATTTACGGAGGTTCTTGCTTTCAAAGCTATCCGTAATTAACTAGATATAATGAGGCTCAGGCTAAAATTAAACAATTACAATTAAAAAATTTACTTAGATTCCTTCAAACAAACCGTTTGGAGACAAAAAATCCTTTAACAAAAATTACCTTAGTTTTAGCTTCTGTATGGTAAAATGTATTTCAAATACTAGCAAAGCTATAGCGTTATTCCAAATACCCATATTGAGACCTAATGGAAATCAGACAGACCTTACCACATATAATGTGTAATGTGTCAAGCATCTGGCAGCATCAGAAACTACGAGAAATTGTGGAAACTTCTATGATTGTTGCCCACGCTGGATTATATAAGTTAGTTCTTTGTATTATGCTATCATTGTTTTTGCTGTTCAGTTTCAGTAAGGTGCAGGTAATACTTGCACGGAAAAATCAAGAATCATCTTATGCTCTAACAGTTTTTGAAAATATTATGACAAGAAGCACAGCAATCACGCCGACTTGTCAAAACATAAACAACGTAGGTGTTACCAAAATGTTAGATGAAGCAAAACATTCGGAGAAATGTTTTTGATAAATATATATACCAATGTAGCACACTAACAATGGACGGTTAGATTATAAAGAAAGAAACACAAAAGCGTACAAACCAGTTCTAAAAATTACTTACAATGCTGCTGTTGTTTTTGTATTTGCAGAAAATGAGAACAGGCCTAAATTTCCCGAAAAGCTATTTTATTACACATTGCATCCTGCGAACAGAACTCAGACACAACAGCGTCAATTCATATAACCTGCACATAAATCCGGCTGCCGTCTGAAAGTTTTATAATCAGTGCATACTGGAATAAGTAGTTTCCAGAGAATCCGGCCTTTTGTATTTTAATGTGACAAACAAAAGCCTTTTTCCGAAAACGGACCTACCAGGAAATAGACATAATGCCTACTTCTTCAGATTGACGCACTCGTTTCGTAGAGTTCTATTAGTAGAATGAAAATGCAAAACGATATTCTTAGTACTTGACGTTTCACCACAGTCTCATATTTCCTGAAAAAATTCATAAAACAACAATTTTGTAATGAAAGCCTCTTTTCCATAAATGAATGAATAATTTCCTGTCCTTCAAACATATTTTATTACGTAGCGCAAGATGCCTTGCATACGTACGTATTTTGTGAAATAACATATTCAATGCATGTGTTGTAAAAGTGTTACATGTTTTGTTTTGATTTGGTGTGCGAAAATATTTTACTTCTAAGCAGTATGTCAGTAAATAGGTTGACAGTTGGTAATGGACAGTGTCCTCTTTGTACGTCCATTAGGGAGGTGGACATAGAAAGTTTTATTTCTGAGACAACCTAATGAACAAAAATGCTACCCTCATAACCATTTTCTCAGACGCAGTATTTAAATAGTCACAGACATTGCTAAACTTGAAACATATGAACAATATGAAGCAAACGTACACAATCTTAAACAAAAATTTGTATTTAGCTTCAAGTAAAGCTTATAGTGATTATTAAGTATCGCTGAAGATACCTGATAATATTGTGTTCCGGCCGGCCGTCCGGTCGTTCGTGAGTATGCGTTTTACTCAGTAAGGACCTAACCGATTCCAACCAAACTTTATATACAGATACTACATGACCTCAGCCACAACCCTACTGAAATGCAGGTCAGTAGGTCAACTCTAGGTCAGAGGTCACAGCGATGTCACAACTTTTTATAATAGAACATATAGCATGTGACACATGATTTTACGTCATTTTTTAACCAGCATTAAGAATTCACAACCAGTTTGTTAAAAGTCGTGCATAAAGGCCCTGATTCAGGACCTTAACTGCCAGATACAGCAGTTTTACAGCGTGCTTGCTGTGCGACACATGATTTTAGGTGAGTTTTTGACCAGCATTACAAATTTACAGTCAGTTTTTAAAAATCTGTGCTTTAGTGCCCTGATTAAGACTTTTTTAGCGATACTTAACTATGTGCTTTTGCAATATATTTCTAATTAACTTTTATGTTGAATTTTTTAAATAAACTTGATTTTCAAAAGTTAATCCTCAAACGTATTTGTTTATATTATGCCCATAAATGACCAAAAATGACAATGCATTTCCCACTCTAGTGCATGCCTCCTCCGTTTGAAAGCAAAACACCTTTTTGATAATGATTAACAACAGAACATTCCAGAGTTACATTAAACTTAGCAAATGTGTTATAGAACATAATCGAAAAATTCTATTTTTTCAACCCTACAATACTCTTTACAATGGCTGTATATCCTGTTTTTCCATAATAATTTTTAGACTGGATTAGATTGAGTTTATTGTCTTTCGTGTTCAAAAAATCAGCTTGATAATTATCATTTTGTCAGAAAAAATTTACAAAATTTGCAAACCTCCCAATAACATAATGAACACACATAATATCAGTTTAGATCAACGGCATAGAGAAGGCGTTTGGTTTAAGTAATTTAGTAATTGTGTAGCACCTGCGGTTCTTAATGAACCGATTTAATTCGATGGTTATGGTTTAAGTGTAGCGGTAGACTGGTGAATGCTATGCAATGCAGATTGGATGCGTGAAGATGAGAAAACAAAACAACATTGCCATTAAATGAAAAGACAAGAGACAAGAAAGATGTAGCGTTATGACCAAAAGACAACTGGCTTCCTTTATTCAGTTTTCTAGCATTATTTATAACTTCTTTGATTTGCTAATTAACTTAACATCTAGTAACAATTCACTTTAAATCTAGAGCACTTCTTAAACTGTAAGGTTTGCGGCTGATGCAACGCTATGAAAAGGTTGCCACTGGATAAATTCCATGATGAAAAACACGCAATTTGCATTGGAGCAAAGCATAAAATGTGCATTGCTTGCAGTTTCTTGGACGTTTCATTTACGTAACAGAATTTCTCATGCATTTTTGCACTGAGACTGAATTTCAAAATACGGAATTCTCACAATCTAACACCTCTCTCACAAAACAAAAGAACGACCTCGTTCTTAAATTACAGAAAGTAAAACAAATCTAGATAGTTCTAACTTAAACAAAAATGTTTAAGATTTATACTGAGCTTTTTTTTAAAAAAAACTTATACTGTTCTCGGGATTTCTAATTATAAACTTAATAAATGAAATAGACTTTTAGTTGTAAACTAACACAAAGACAACTGCTTTTAATTTTTAAACTTATACAGTGATTATGGCTTCTAATTTAATCTTATACAATGACAAAGGCATTAAAATTTAAACTTATACAGAGCTACCAACATTAATTTATAATCTTGTACAGCGCTACCAGCTTCAACTTAAAGTTATACAGTGCTAAGGCTTTTTATTTTAAACTTATACACTGCTAGGGAATTTAAATTTACACTCTTGTGGAATACATTTATACAATGATAAGGAATTTAAATTTACATACTGCTAAGGAGTTCAAAAAAGTTCAAGCGGTGCCAAATAGATTTAATCTTATTGAATGCTAAATAATTTAATTTAAATGCTAGGTATGTACTAAATCTTAATCTTTAAAAAAGAAACATGGGAATTAATTGACTTTCACAGTTTGCATTATTACCTTAAATTTGGGAACTGCAGCTGGAGTTCTGGATTCAGTGGCTGCAACATGGACTTGCTGGAAACGGCTAACAGGAACAGGAAAACTACAGATGAAATTGTCGGTTAACAGGTAATTTACAAATACCAGTCATAAAATACAAATACAGGTGCCAGTCTAAATGCTTTAGTGGGAAAAAGGCGAGACTGGAAGCTGTAGTCGCGAAAATACCAGGCTGGCGATACGGTCCAGAAAATTTACGCGTTCAGTGAAGGGCCGTGTTCCTTAAAATGACGTTTTGAAAACTGCCTTCATAAAATGACCGGCTCAAAACTGCGTTCACAAAATCACCGGCTCAGAACTGCGTTTACAAGATGACTGGATACGTTTTAAAACTCGGTATTCCGCATCGGCCGGACACGAATTGAATTTGGCATGCAAGACATTGTATTCGATTGTCAAAGCAGTTTCCAAATTCTGCTATTGAATGTCAATAATTCTGAATAAAGTAGAATGATGGGGCGAAGAAACATCCGTGGTCTTATTTAACACCTCAGAAGAGCCTCAATTATGGATAGGAAGCCGCCGGAACAATTAAAGCCACTCTGCTGAAGATATCAGACGGGTATTGCAGGGAGAGTGAACTGGTCTGTAGGAAGGGGGAACTGGTCTGCTGGAAACTGAGGACTGGTCTGCTGGAAACTGAGGACTGATCTGCTGGAAACTGAGGACTGGTCTGCTGGAAACTGAGGACTGGTCTGCTGGAAACTGAGGACTGGTCTGCTGGAAACTGAGGACTGGTCTGCTGGAAACTGAGGACTGGTCTGCTGGAAACTGAGGACTGGTCTGCTGGAAACTGAGGACTGATCTGCTGGAAACTGAGGACTGGTCTGCTGGAAACTGAGGACTGATCTGCTGGAAACTGAGGACTGGTCTGGTAGGAACTGATGACTAATGTAGGACCAATCTGGTAGGCGCGGTTATCCTTGAATGATGATTTGCTATGTACACGTTTCTCCACGGATATGGATGAGGTAGGAACAGAGCTGCCTTTGAAGCGGATTTGTATGCACTGATTTGACATTGGAGACGGATTAGGCAGGTACAAGTTTGCCTACGAAGCGGATTAGGTACACTTTTTCCAATGGAAACTGCGGATTTGCTATGTGCAGATTTTCCATCGAAAACAGACTAGGCAGGTACAGGTTTGCCTACGAAGCGGATCTGGTCTGCGGTTTGCTGCTCTGCGGATTACTGGTTAGCGGATTACTGGTCTGCGGATTACTGGTCTGCGGATTACTGGTCTGCGGATTACTGGTCTGCGGATTACTGGTCTGCGGATTACTGGTCTGCGGATTAGTGGTTAGCGGATTAGTGGTCTGTGGATTACTGGTCTGCGGATTACTGGTCTGCGGATTACTGGTCTGCGGATTACTGGTCTGCGGATTTCTGGTCTGCGGATTAGTGGTTAGCGGATTAGTGGTCTGCGGATTACTGGTCTGCGGATTACTGGTCTAGAAGGTACTAAACTAATACGACAGGGACCGGTTTGCCAACGGGAACGAACTTGACTAGGTTGAAACGGAGGACAACGGGTGTGTCAAAACTCTGCTCAGATGGACATGTCGTTCTGCTGCTTGCTTTTGGGAAGCCATGGATGACTGAATTTAGTTTGCGCAAACAAGGTTATCGATATGCTAGCATTGCTGACAATAGATTTGTGGGGCCCCAAATCAACGTTCGAACGTAACTTTACAGCTGAGTTCTTATTTAGCTGACTTTGGTTAGTACATTATTACAAATATACAAGTGGTACATTATGTCTAAAGTAATGGACACAAAAGGCAAAATTCATTGAAACGGCAACAAAAGAATTCATAACAGATATCAAGTCAGTGCCTCAGAAATAAAATGAAATGTCATACAAAACTACTTTGCATGAAAAGTAACAACTTAAAGCAGCAAAGCTCGGACCGTTAGCTTAAGCAGCAGCCATGCAAATCATCGGCAATTTCTAAATAATTGCACGTCAACAATTTCTAAAGCAGCAGCCATGCAAATCACCGGCAATTTCTAAATAATTGCACGTCAACAATTTCTAAAGCAGCATCAAATAAATACCGGAAGGAATTCAAGCCACGGCGACACCTAAGAAAGTACAAGGCACGTCATAAAACTCGCAGCCTCCAGCAACAACATTAATTATAGAAGCAAGACACTAATAATAGCAAGCGGAGCATTGTCGACAATGTAAGTTTATAGCAGCGTAAAAGCAAGTAATGTTTCATGTCAAGTCATGTGTCAAGTCATGTCATGTTTAAAATCACATCAAGCGTCTGGTTATGTTTCTAGTCAGGGCATGATTAAATTCAGGTGATTTCAAACCGAAATAGGACTTTCAGAAACACACAAAAGTGTTCAAAAAAAATTCTTAGGTCACAGTCCAAAAATATTCCACGATGCAGAAATCTTGGCAAACTAATTAACATTGTAGCCAAAATTTCCAAAACCAGGAATGTCCCGCGGTGCAGAAACTTGAAGGCAAACACGCAAATGCGGATGCCTAAATCTCCGGCAATGTTTCAACATTTCTCTAAAAATAAAATTTGTCATTTTAAATGAAAGTCAGATGCAGAAAAACATTTAAAGTCAATAGAAAAGCACAAAATTGCAATGGCAAACCAATGTCCAGCAATTTACCAAAACGTATTCCCGAAAAAAGCTTTACTGGTGTACTGCAAACAAGAAAAAAGATGAATTTATTTCACATTCACACTTCAAACTGAAATTTATACTGCAAAAGCAAGAAAATCTGTTAAATAGAAAATAATCTGAAGACTGCGTTAATACCAAAAATACCACTCAAGAGATTCCAAGTATTTCAAGTGCCTTTCTATTCTTATAATCAAATCACACAAAGCCATTGCAACATGAAGTATGCGCAAAAGTAAATCCCGACTAAGCATTGTGACTTACAAAATAAGCAGCTGTTGACCTTGGTCCCAAAGCAAGCCGGCGCAAACACCATGTAAAATTATGAATTTGCTTGGTAATGGTTTAAGTGTAGTGGTAGACTGGTGAATGCTATGCAATGCAGATTGGATGCGTGAAGATGAGAAAACAAAACAACATTGCCATTAAATGAAAAGACAAGAGACAAGAAAGATGTAGCGTTATGACCAAAAGACAACTGGCTTCCTTTATTCAGTTTTCTAGCATTATTTATAACTTCTTTGATTTGCTAATTAACTTAACATCTAGTAACAATTCACTTTAAATCTAGAGCACTTCTTAAACTGTAACGTTTTGCGGCTGATGCAACGCTATGAAAAGGTTGCCACTGGATAAATTCCATGATGAAAAACACGCAATTTGCATTGGAGCAAAGCATAAAATGTGCATTGCTTGCAGTTTCTCGGACGTTTCATTTACGTAACAGAATTTCTCATGCATTTTTGCACTGAGACTGAATTTCAAAATACGGAATTCTCAAAATTTTAACAATATTATGTGTGCGCCGGAAGACTACTTCCTGGGGAACAGCGCGTCATATCCACGTTGTGTTTGAGTAAGTCCACGTGATGGGTTCCACCAAAAAATTTTTTGTTTCTGATCTTAAATGTTTTTACACGTTTCAAACATACATATGCCTGAAATTAATCACACAAAATATTGGAGTCTCAGATTGCCGCAGTAGCGAATGGCAAGCTTATGAATTTTTAGCATTAAGAACCTAATTGTCTCACAGTAACTCAATACTCTGGTGCACGCTCTCTTGGCTAAATTTCAATGATCGCTTGGGTAGTGTGAAGTTTCTCCAAACTGTATCTAGTGACATGGTAAGCACGTAAATTTTTTGAATTGCGGCCGGTAAAAGAAAACACCATACGTGTGCGATGATCCGCATATGGGCTGAAACTAAAATAGTGGCTGTGTTTGGAACGTGAGTTTTTGAGAGAACGGAAGGAGAAAGTAGTAGGCTAGGAGTGATTCGCGTTGCTCGTTATATCCTACACAATGTTAAATTCTATATGCAACGCTTATGCAGAGCAATGATGTGTTCTGAGATGTATGTTAGTTACAGGAGAAAGCGAGCATCTGCTTTCATTCTAGAAATTAGCTTTTTGCTTAAGCACTGGGGAAAGGGTCTAGGCTATTAGCTCCCAAACCAACCTGCTCACGGTGGTGTGTTAGCTCCTCGCCCGACCCAGTTGCTCTCACTTACATTAGCTATGCTTTGCATGTCATTTGCTCCCATAACCACTAGCTCCTTACCACTTACCTCCCACGCCATATTGCTCCCTGTTCAATTTGCTCCTAAACTATTTGCCCCCATTGGACTTTAGCTCCCAGGCAAGTGTGCTCCCAAGAATTTACTAAACAGTGCATAGTCATTGAGATACAAGCTACAATTAAGAACATAAAAAATTCCAATAGAATAAAACCGTTTACTTTACGTTTCATAGAGTTAGTTATGCCATCTCATATGATTTTGACCAGCCTTGCAAATAGTATTATCATTGGTTAGTTTGAGAGTTTTTATGATTGCTTAATAATTTTATTACCATTCAGGTTTATCTGTAGGGCCAAGAAAGAAATAATTTCAACTAAATTTAGAGGAAATGAATTAGAGTGATCTACTATTTTCTATCAACCAATCAAATCTCCGTTCTAGGTTTTTACGTTGATTGGGCTTATATATTTTTGTTTTTTAAAGCTGATTATTTTTCACTTATTTCCTGAATTTATATTATCCTAACGGACTTTTTTGGGAAACTCAGATTTGCCGTTTCTATTAAACTGAACACACAAGTATACACAGAAAAGAAATAGGGACACCGGAGAAGCCTAACTAACGTTATGAAATGTAAGGTAAACGGTTTTATGTTCTTAGAATTTTTTATGTTCTTAATTGTAGTGTGTATCTCAATGACTATGCACTGTTTAGTAAATTGTTGGGAGCACACTTTGCTGGAAGCTAAAGTCCTATGGGGCAAATTGAACAGGAAGCAGCATGCCATGGGAGGTAAGTGGTCCGGGAGCTATAGTGGTTATGGGAGCAAACTTACCTGGGAGCAAATGGCACGGGAAGCTAATGTGTCTGGAAGCAAGTGGGTCGGGGAGCTAACTGACCACCGAGAGCTTGTTGGTTTGGGAGCTAATAGCAGGTTACCCCGGGAAAAATATCATAAACATACTGCTATTATATTTTAAGCAATTATTCAATTCAGAGATCTTAAAGCTTATATGTGCTGTTGCGGGCATTTCGGTGATTTTTAGAACATGTAACCAGTTGAGAACCGAGGCATAGGACGACATTTCTTATGAATATAAGGGATGACCACGGAAACTAATGTGAATTGATTGACACAACGATTGAATGCTCAAAATAAATTACTCAAATTAATTGCAAAGACTAACTTGTATATTTTTATAAAGCCTACTTACAAGCTTATTCACGCAATTTATTATGAATTATTTAAAAGGTGCTCATGAATACAAAAATGGTATGGAGGAACCAGTTTCCGACTTTACATGCATCCACTTTGCATTTTTACATATGAACTGGCCAACTAAACGCATCCCCTACTATGAAGCAGACGGGCTCAAACTGCTTCTGAAAGTGACATTTTCCTTTAAAAAGCCATCGAGGAGCTGATTTGAAACTTTGCTGGTCAGAAATCTGGATTTTGTGACGTACACGTGGTTACGAGTACGTCACAGAAATTACGAGTTTTTCATGAAAACCCATTCTCGTGATTTTCGACCATAAATATAAATCTTAGAGTACAAAGAGAAAAGCATAATAAAATATACGTTGAGATTTTTTATATAAAGCATACACAAAGAATCAAACATTTATATTTACATATAACTCCTTGAGCAGTATTACACAATGACGCACACCTGGTCTTCGAAAGGTTCCAATTAACCTGGAAACGAGCTTGCATATATCACAGTAAGAGCCAAGTGTCTGTGCGTATAATATATGGAAGCGCTTTTCTCATTGTCATCTGCTGCCATGGACGTTGATATACATGCAATTTTTTTACGTAGTCTTGTACGGAAAAGCATTTAACCCCATTAAAATGCAGTTTCAGTGTCATAAGTCCAACTCGGCCTACCTTATGATATTGATATGATTTTCCTTTAAAAACTGGATTTAAAACTAATTATGAGAAAATTTTCAAGTTGTACCAAATAAATTTTGTACCAATATACGAATCAAGTTCCAGTCAGCAGCACCATCCTACTGCAATATTTCAAACTTGTTGCACAATCGATGCATTGCATTTGCATTGCATTGTACTCTAAACACCACATGAGAATTGGAAAGTACAATATGAATGCAACTGAGATTTTGCACTTGACTATAAATGCCACATTATGAATTGGAATTGGAATGCAATCCAAAATACCACAGTATGAATTGGAATGCAATGCAAATTGGAAACTATAAACGCAGAAGTGGAATTGGAATGCAAAATTTTTGCAATTTAAATGTACTTGTAATCGGACTCTACGGGCACCTTTATAGGCTTGTTTAGAACGGATTTAGCCTCTGAACTCTGAACTGGTTTAACTGCCCGACGAAAAGTGCACGTAAAATAGGAAGCAAAGAACCGTGTACCCGATAACGGGATGCAATTGTATGCTAACTAATTATAATATATCAAAATAAGGAAAAAATTTCTTTCGATGTTCATTCAATTTTTAATTCATTCTTTCCGTCAAAAATATAATACATATAGGTATACTATATTCGTTATGCTTAGAATTTGACTACTTAATAGAATGTTGTTACATTTTAAACAGATAAAAATGAATCTTCTGAATGCAAACTCCAGTTTGCAAAATGGCGCTACACTGGAGACACTTTCTGTCAAGGTAATCATAAAACTAATTTTCCGTGTCACTCAATTTAAATTTTTTTATAAAACGTTTAGTTGCTGAAAAGACGATCGTTGTCCTAAGATTTCTCCGGTTTCCCCGTGATCCCCACTTTCCCCAAATGCCCATGCCAAAGTCCCCATTTTACCCAAGATGCAAGATGACGGCCATAAAGAAAGAACATGGGCAAGACAATGTTCTCTTATCCATCACTCAGCAGTTAATAGTTTATTTTTCAGCCGAAGGTTTGGGTTTTAACTCTAAGCCAAACATCGGGCCCGCGTTGTAGAAAATTCTACTTCTCTCGTTGAGTTGGCACAGCTGATTTTCCGGGCCGACTCCCCGCAGCAGAACCCTCTAGCACCCTCCAGCAGCCTATCCTTCAGCACTTCAGTTTGTGCTGATTTTTAGTTAAGTTTTAGGAAGTTTACATAAACTGTGCAATTTTTAGTTAATCTGCACAATTTTTAGCAGATTTGTGCAATTTTTTACTTAAATATCATGTTCTAGGAAATTTAAGCGGTAACCGGCTATTAGCTCCCGAACCAACTAGCTCCCGGTGGTCAGTTAGCTCCCCGACCCACTTGCTCCCAGACACATTAGCTCCCCGTGCCATTTGCTCCCAGGTAAGTTTGCTCCCATAACCACTAGCTCCCGGACCACTTACCTCCCATGCCATGTTGCTCCCTGTTCAATTTGCTCCCAAACTATTTGCCCCCATAGGACTTTAGCTCCCAGGAAAATTTTGCTCCCAACAATTTCAAAACAGTGCATAGTCATTGAGATACAAGCTACAATTAAGAACATAAAACCGTTAACCTTAGGTTTCATAACGTTAGGTAGCCTTCTCCGGTGTCCCTATTTCTTGTCTGTGTGTACTTGTGTGTTCTGTTTTTATAGATTAACACTGCACACGAGCAATGAACAATGACAACAGCTAGCAAAAGGAAGCAAACAATATATAGATATTCCTCTCATAAAAATAGTTGTACTAAAAATTTCAATTTAATGTGTATATGAAATTATAACACAATACTTGAAGTAAAGTCTGTATCTTGACATAAGAGTGACGGTTTTATGTTCTCGGAATTATTTATGTTTTTAATTGTAGCTTGTAGTACAAGCCTTGTACCTCAATGACTAGGCACTGTTTTGAAATTGTTGGGAGCAAAATTTTCCTGGGAGCTAAAGTCCTATGGGGGCAAATAGTTTGGGAGCAAATTGAACAGGGAGCAACATGGCATGGGAGGTAAGTGGTCCGGGAGCTAGTGGTTATGGGAGCAAACTTACCTGGGAGCAAATCGCACGGGGAGCTAATGTGTCTGGGAGCAAGTGGGTCGAGGAGCTAACTGACCACCGGGAGCTAGTTGGTTTGGGAGATAATAGCCTAGACCCAATTTAAGCTTTGGTGCTGAAGGGTTGGCTGCTGGAGGGTGCTGGAGGGTTCTGCTGCGGGCAGTCGGCCCGGAAAATCAGCTGTGCCAACTTAACGAGAGAAGTAGAATTTTCTACAACGCGCGCCCGATGTTTGCTCTAAGCCCAAGCTTGGTACACAACAAAAAAGTATTCATACGCTGACCACATCAAGAGTGCATGCATCAGCACACTACAATATCAATGGAGCACGCAGTGCTAAAGTGCGTAAATAAAATTGTATTACCTACGTTACTTTACCAATGAAGGTTTTAGTAACAAAAGTATAAATACCGTCGTTTTCAGGTTCAGAGGTACTATTGGCGGATGTTGACACCATAAAATGAACTTTCTTGTTTTTCGAAATTTTTATTACATAATGATAGTAGGACTACAGAAAATAGCCCGTACAAAGTTTCAGCCTTCCTAAGTGCCTGGGGCGTCGATAGTGACAAAAAATCATTTTTATCGGTGTTGACGGATAAAAATTCAAAACCGGATTAACATAGTGTTGTGAATATTTTTATGCATTGTGGATTTTTACGTTTGGGTCCCAAAAGTTCTACTTTTAGTTACGATTGAACCAATATATCAATAATATACAACAAAATATGGAACATTAAACTTCGCTTGTGATGCCATTTAATTGTTAAGCAGTTATTCATACATGCAGTATTAGAGTATAATAACAGATAGTAATATAACTACTACATACACTTAAGGCAGAACTATTTTCAGTATTTCAGGGATATTTTCAGTCGACCCTCAAATTGTTTTGTTATCTATCATTTTATCCTACCTAATCCTCAAAAAATTAATCATCATTAGCGCTTTAATGATTTTTAGAGGGAAACAAAATTATTTTGGTATATTTATCCATAAATATATATTTCTCAGTTACACATACGTATTTATATATATTCTATAATAAATGTCTTGCTGCAGTTCTTTGGAGACCTGGGTCTTGTTTTAGCCCCTACACATTCAGTAGTGGCAGTCTTAGGCGGGAAATCAAGCTTTTACTGAAACACTTCTACATCATATAAAGGGTGTCGGATCAGTCATAAAAAGAAATTATGAATTTACATTTTGTGATTGTGTAGCATATTATGTTTGGTCTGTGATTCTTGTATAAGGGGATGAAAATGAAAACGTCCAGTGTTTTTTCAAAGTATAACAAAATCCTAAGCGTATATCACAATTGCGTTACATAAGATATCAATATATTTGAAGTTCAAATTTAGAACATACATGGCTTGACATTACATAAAAATTTGTTGTTTTTCATTCACAAACCCTTCTGAACAGCGCTTCCTCACGTTTAAAACTTGCAGTATCGATCCAGTGTACAGGATGGGCTCCTAGAATCTAATTTTAGGGCGAGCTTATGCTTACCGTAAGATATCTATAAAAAATAACGGGGGTCATCCAATGCAAAATTTATACCTTTCTTCTCTTTAAAATTTATAAATTAAAACGTAAGCAACCTTAAAAGAAAAAGCCATGCTCTGCGAATTCGAAAATAGCACCAAAATATATTTGATCTAACTATTATTTTTATCTTGAAAAGCATTAAAGCTTTTGACGCAACGATTTGAAAAGATTTTTATTTTTTAATCCTATATTTGAGAACATGGTCGCATCTATAACACCCAACCCACCAAACGTAGAGCTGAAACACCAAACGCGTGCAAAAATGGCTTTTAAAGGTGGACGGACATGAATGCGAACTATCTGACAAACTACGTAACACACTCATATGTAGAATTTAGGTAAAAGTATAAGATTGTTGAAGCATACCTGTATAACAAGGTCTTACGTATCTAAGCAAAGTTTTTTGAATGGAAAAATATTGATTTCACGCCCTTGTTGCAACGTGGTTCATACACGTGTGACTAGTACCGATTTTATAACGCAACCAGTTTTATACATCCCATTTGTCCGTATTCAATATGTCTGGTCTAATCTTTAGTATTCATGTAAACCGTAGCACATATCTTACTTACAATTTTAAGAAAACTTATACATAATCTGAAAGCAGGATTGGTTAAAATGTCTTGCTGGCTTTTTTTCCCGTGGGTAGCGTCTTCGTTCATAACTAAGATTGTGTTATCAACAGCTCTGCAGTGACGCACGCATTACCATTTATTTTTAAAAACAAATGTAAAGTGTATGAGTGGGTGCACAATGCCATTGTGACAATGGTAAAACAACAAATTATGTAAGAAGTCTGGAGCGCTTGTTTTTACTGAATTTGCTGACAGGTTTTAAATTGATGTCATATATTTTTTTCTGCAAACTTGTTATAAATTTTTCTACCTGTTAGTCATTAATAATTGGTCTTTTCTTTACTCCTGATATATATATATTGTTTAAAACATGACGCTTTTCAGAGTTGGTGGATTTTTATGATTATTTTTCTTTTTCAAGCACACATTTAAATAGGGATAAGGAAGGCAAAGAAGTATAAAGAAACACACCAGATCAAAATTGATAATAATATACAAATATTTTATTCACATGTTCTATTTTAAATATACAACCTTGTGAGAACGAAAGAGTGAATAAGCGTGCTTTCAGGTAAGCATTGGAAAGCAACGTGCAAACTAAACACCAACGCAGAACAACCTTTCTAAGGCAATATTTTATTTGTCTGCAAAAAATCGTTGGTTTGCTGCATTTTTTAGGCAATCCTTCGCAAATGGAAAATAATTGCAGAATTTCCGGAAATGAATGAATTTTTTAAGTAAAGGCATGATTAAGTGTAAATATAGGAAATTTTGTCATTCGCATATGCATAACATAGTGTGCAGTGAAGCGAGTTTTCTACATTTTTACATATATACTTGTAGAAAAATGTTGTCACAGAAAGTCAGTCAGTGTGTGATTGGTATCTGAATTGGTGATGTAACATGCTGCATCCAGATCTTTTTGTAGTTTTGTCCTCGGCTCATACAATTACACCTTCAATTCATATTGGTTTGTATTTTTATTAGATTTCCGTGTAACACGGACCGTGTTGCTTTTGTAATGAGTTACTAAGTGCTTTACTTATTTCATCTAATTGTTATGACGTGAATGTCATTAAAATGGTGACTTAAAGTGGTCCATTGCCTCGTGTAAAGCTCAAACACTCATGCCTTTATTAAATTGCGTTTGCACAGGTGCAGGTGTTAAAGCAAAACAATAGGCCAGTCATTATTGTCCTGTGAAAAGTTGATAAAAAGGTTTAGAAAGAAATCCTTTGTCAGCTCGGCATTGCAGTGCGTGCCATGCGCTCAATAACAGCCTATTTTCTCAGTTTTTCAAACTTTTCTTTCGTTGTACTCGTCAATCGTGTGAAAAGGTGTTTTTGGGAAGCTGGTGTTTCTTCCCACGTTACTCTCTCTGCTATGAGCATCATACGCACAAACACTAAATCCTAATCATTAGCTGAAGATCCCGGCAGTTAGCTTTTGATTCTAGCACACCCTGACTGACGTTTGTCTAACTCTGTGACAAAATACCCTGTCTACAAGTAATATGTAAAAGTGTATAAAACTTGCTGTACTGTACACTATTTTATGCATGGGCAAATGATAAAATGTCCTATATTTACACTAAATCATGCCTTTACTTCAAAAATTCATTCATTTCCGGAAATTCTCCAATTATTTTCCATTTGCGAAGGATTGCCTAAAAAATGCAGCAAACCAACGATTTTTTGCAGACGAAAAATTACGTGCTCCTTTATTTTTATTACAATTATTTCGTGAGTCTGTAGTCTGCAGTGTGCAAACATCATCAGCTAAGTCACGATTTATGTTTATTATACGCATACGGCAGTCTTGATTGTGCCTTCCTTCTTTAGTTTGTCCAATTGCCACAATCGTATTGGCACTTGCTAACTACTCTAAACTTCTTCGATTTTAGCGGCCTTGGTTGTTTATATTTCACTTTTGCTATGCTTTCCAGCCATTCAACTTAAAGAGAAAGTTTCTATTTGTAAGCTGACACATGATCCATAAAATTAAGAGTATTCGTATACCAAAAAGTAATTTCATTATTCACCTTATATTATGCCAAATATCCAACGGTTAAAAATTATAGAGAAAGGTATACTATTTTCTTCATAGTTTCTAGTTGTATCATTTTTCTTGGCTACTGAATCAAAAGTGATTTAAGATGGGAAACAAAATATTTTTGCTTTTAAGCTACCTTATTTCAAATTCAATCTCATGCATATATTACATGAATCGTTGTATGGTAAAAATACAATTTAGACATTTAAACTTTTCCACACTACCATGTATTTGGGAACTATTCTGAATGCAGTTTTTTAAATTTTCCTATTTCGAACTTACACAACAGACTCTATTGAATTGGTATCGTTATGATGAACCAATGCTCTGAGTGTAATCCGATTGCAAGCCGGAGAAATGGGAACAGGTTTTGGTAAATGTGTATTTTTGCGAACTATAGTGGAATCCATATGGACTTCTATCCTCCTTGATACATGGTGTTCTCTTGATGCAACTCTGGTTCTATGAATTCTTGCTGTAGCATACCGGACCTACGTAACAATTTAAATTAGATTTTATGACTCACTGCAATTAAAACAATTGTTACATGACATCGAAATCTAAGTACTTGGTTAATCTGACATATCTCCAGTTCTGCAGCATCTTCATCAGCTGGAACATCTTCTATGTCTTTAGTCCGTTTTGGAAAGAAAGGAATCCTTTGCCTGAATTCTTTTTGGAAATTTTCCTAATTGATTAATTTAGAAACAAAAAAGGAATTGTAGACAACTTGAAACGGCAAAAATTTCAAATTGGTTTAATCCATCACTGTCAATCCATTAAAGTTATTGATAAAAAGTTAAACATACGCTGAGGTTTTTATAAGATTCTTGTTATAGATACATATCCAGCTTTTTATAAATATATTTTATTCTGCATAATCTTTTTTTAAATAGATACCCTTACACTGCAATATCCGTATATGACTGGATTGCAGCAGCAGTTGCTCATTGCCAGCCAATGGGAACAGAACCAAATGATGTTGATATATTGATACCTGAAATTAAGAATAAGACCAAAATATTTTTCCAAACGGCTTCTTGTGCGTTAGGGTATTTTAGAAGTGCTCAGTCAGTCAAGGGACAGACAGCAAAAATGATGTCTTGACAGCAAAACTTCTGTCCCTGACGGCAAAAATGCTGTCCACGACAGCAATATTGCAGTCCATGGACAGTATTTTGCTGTCTTCAGTAGGACAGCAAAAATGATGTCCATGGACAGTATATTTGCTGTCCCATGAAGTAAATTCTCAAAACATAATATCTCGATTTTCCAATTTGTCTAAAGCCTCCATTGATTGTTCATGTCAAATTGGAGAATATTTTTTAGCTAAATATTTACATATATGCAGTATAAGAGCTTCTAGGTCATTCATATATCAGCAAATATCTATTCCTATTCTATTTACAAGCCAAAATTAGTATTGATTATCCTGTAGCACCCTATTAAAAATCAAATGAGCACTAATGACTAATGCATATTAAGATGTGTTCCTTGCTAACTATGACTTGGTGACAAAATTGTGCATTAGAGCATACCAGATTATTGTTTATTAATTCAATATTTCCATTCAAATATCATGCAAAAAATGCACGAATTTCGTTAAATTACTGATTTAACAAAATTTCTGCATTTTTTGATTGGAACGTTACTTTGAAAAGGCATTTGGTTGTACCGGATAGTAAAATTGCTGTCCAGGACAGCTAAACTGTTGTACAAGACAGCAATATTGCTGCCCTTTTTTCCTAACCTGTTACAGTCATTTCCAAAAAGTTATTTTTCTTTCCCAATATATACTCAATAATTTGCTTCAGCTATAAAAAAATCAGATTTTTGTGCTACTCTACAAGGCTGAAACAGATATTAATATAATTTTTATATTTTAAATTCGATTATGTAAAAAAGCCCCATTCAGTCAAGGGACAGACAGCAAAAATGCTGTCCAAAAACGACAGCAAAACTACTGTCCCAGACAGCAAAAATGCTGTCCCCGACAGCAAAATTGATGTCTTGACAGCAAATATGCTGTCTTGACAGCAAATATGCTGTCTTGACAGCACAAATGCAGTCCAAAAATCAATTAATCATAAAATATTTTAGAAAAAATTCAATCCACGGAAGGGATTTGTAGTCCACGCAAAATAAAAATCATATTATGAATCTTTGCAATAAAATAAATTTTTCCAATTTGCCAAATCCAAATTCCAATGTGGCTTTTTTACATAATCGAATTTTAAATATAAAAATCAAATAAATATTTGTAACTGCTTTGCGGAGTAGCACAAAAATCTTATATATTTTTCTTAGATGAAGCAAATTATGGAGTATATTTTGAGAAAGAAAAACAAATTTTTGAAAATGACTGTAACAAGTTAAGAAAATAAAATTAAAAAGACAGCAATATTGCTGTCCTGGACAGCAATTTTACTATCCGGTACAACAAAATGCTTTTTCAAAGAAACGTTCCAATAAAAAACTGCACGAATTTCGTTAAATTACTGGAGTGCATTTTTTGCATTGTATTTGAATGGAGAATTCAATTAATAGACAATAATCTGGTATGCTCTAATGAATAATTTTGTCACCAAGTCATATGTAATTAGCAAGGAACACATCTTATAATGCATTATCATTAGTACTCATTTGATTTTTAATAGCGTGTTACAGCATAATCAGTACTAATTTTGGCTTGTAAATAAATTGCAAAAGCATGCACATAGTTAAGTATCGCAAATTGACCTCAAGTTCAATAGGGTTGTGGCTGAGGTGCTATTGTGTATGTACACCAAGTTTGACTGTAAAATTATGTGCGCACAGCATGTACGCTGTAAAACTGCCAGTTAAGGTCCTGAATCAGGGCCTTAATGCACGAATTTTAACAAACTGGTTGTGAATCTGTAATGCTTGTTAAAAACTGAGCTAAAATCATGTGTCGCATGCTATAGGTTCTATTATTAATTGTTTTGAAATCGCTGTGACCTCTGACCTAGAGTTGACCTATTGACCTCAAGTTCAATTGGGTTGTGACTGAGGTGCTATTGTGTCTGTATACCAAGTTTGGTTGTTAAATTACGTGTCGCACAGCATGTACGCTGTAAAACTGCTGTATCTGGCAGTTAAGGTCCTGAATCAGGGCCTTAACGCACGAATTTTAACAAACTGGTTGTGAATTCGTAATTCTGGTCAAAAACTGACCTAAAATCATGTGTCGCATGCTATAGGTTCTATTATGAATTGTTTTGAAATCGCTGTGACCTCTGACCTAGAGTTGACCTATTGACCTCAAGTTCAATAGGGTTGTTACTGAGGTGCTATTGTGTCTGTATACCAAGTTTGGTTGTTAAATTACGTTTGACCATCATGTACGCTGTAAAACTGCTGTATCTGGCATTTAAGGTCCTGAATCAGGGCCTTAACGCACGAATTATTACAATCTGGTTGTAAATTCGTAATGCTGGTTAAAAACTGACCTAAAATCATGTGTCGCATGATATAGGTCCTATGTAAAAATATTGTACCGTTGGTGACCTCTGACCTTTAGAGTTGACCTATTGACCTGAAATTCAATAGGGTTGTGGCTGAGGTGCTATAGTATATGTACACCAAGTTTGGTTGTAATCGGCCCAGCCATTGTTGTTAAAAAACCTGTACGGGCGGACGGACGGCCGGACGGCCGGAACACAATATTATCAAGTATCTTAGCGATACTTAATAAAAAAGGAATAGATATGTGCTGTTATATGAATAACCGAGAAGCTCTTATAATGCATAAATGTAAAGATTTAGCTTAAAAATATTCTCCAATTTGACATAACTTCAAAAGTACATAAACAATCAATGGAACCTTTAGACAAATTGGACAATCGAGATAATATGTTTTGAAGATTTACTTCATGGGACAGCAAAAATACTGTCCATGGACAGCAAAAATACTGTCCATGGACAGCAATATTGCCGTCGTAGACAGCATTTTTGCTGTCAGGGACAGCAGTTTTGCTGTCGTTTTTGGACAGCATTTTTGCGGTCAAGACATCATTTTTGCTGTCTGTCCCTTGACTGCCATTGGAATTTAAATATGCCAAATTGGAAAATTTTATTTTATTGCAAAGATCCATAAAATGGTTTTTAATTGGCTTGGACTTCAAATCCCTTCCGTGGATCGAATGTTTTCTAAAATATTTCACGATAAATTGATTTTTGGACAGCAGTTTTACTGTCAAGACATCATTTTTGCTGTCAAGACATGATTTTTGCTGTCAAGACATGATTTTTGCTGTCTGTCTCTTGACTGAAAGTTGAATATTTGTTTAGATTAATTTAAATTTAGCGAAAGCAATCAAACTTTTAAAAGTACCTAAAGACACAAACATGTTTATGCTCTATAATGCACCAATTATATTTATGCTAAATACTGATTAAGATGGCGCAGCAAGTTCATGTAATTTTTCTTGTAAGCCTACACACTTACTCGTTAATATTAGTAATCCATTGCAAAAAGTTGTAGGTCTGTAGAGGTAGCCAGCATGTTCCAAAAACGATAACCACGACAAGCAGCATTTTGATAACCTGTTTACAAATCAAAGCAAATTTCTATATATATATATATGTATATATATTCTTCAATAAAGTGTTTATTTACTCATTTAAAAGGTCTTGCTTCTCTGTAAGCTCGTTCTTATAGCAAGCGCACACGGCAAGCGCGCAGCGTTCTTCCTAGCACAATATTTATCATTTAAGCGCGCCCGTACAAAGCTGGGCATAGTCAGCAAATGTTAGGCAATATGACTACTGTATACAATACTGAATACACAAGTCTAACTAAGCATATATTATTGTAAATTATGCATGTATCTTATAGATTGAGTTATATTGTATCTTGCTGACACTCTCTTCTTAACATGTAAAACCACCAGATTTTTGCGTAGTTGTACAATTTATATCAGTAGCCCTAATATACTAGAAAGTTGTTGACACATTGATTTTAGTGATTTCAAAAAACCTATCCTTGAAACAAAAATTTTTGTATATGTAATTTAGTGTACTTGCAAGTATACGGCTTTCAGCTTTTGACTTGGCTCAGTTGACCTCTACTCGGGAGTGGTCTAAAAATAGGTTTTAATAGAGTTTGGCTTACAGCTTCCTCAATTAAAGTGGATAAACAAATATAATTTGGCTTTACGACAGCAACGGCGGCTGACGAAAAGTCGAATTTTTACCTGCTTTATTTCAAAAATGGTGGCTTTACGAGTATATCTTTCCAAAGATACCTGTAACTGCACAAGGCTTGACCTTTGCGTAAATAATCCGTTCATCTGATCCCAAGTTTGATTGCCAGTTTTCTCAGAAATGCCATAATAGCTTCACTTCCTGACTTTCCCGAAAGTTAATCCTATAAATTATATTTTTCAGCAAAGCCCACATCCACCTCTTCAAATTTCATACCTTTTTTTATTCCGTAAATCATTGATGTCCCGTATGACTTCCTTGTTCCCTGGTAGCCTGTGTCCCCAAATGTGTTTTGCCATTATGGCATACGCCACGGAAATTATTATTAGAGGAAACACGTACTGAAGAGCTACTAGTGTCAGATTGTAGTATACCCGAAATGAGGGAGAAAAATAATTGGGAGCACAAAAGTCTTTAATGCCGCCGTGTCCATCATCTACTTGTACAACACTACAAAATAAAAGCCGTTATTTGAACCAACAAATCTATTTAAATCTACAAAAACATTTATGTCTTGCTTTGCACAAATACAGAAATGTTTATTTACCATATTCATGTACTAAAGTAAGCCCAAAAAATATACTGATTTTCCTTACTTGTAATAAAACCCTTGTGGAAGAGCGAGAATAATACTAAGACACCAAATGCAGGATAAGATTATAGTAAGATCCCGTTTTGTGGTTTGCAAAGCTTTAAACGGATAAATTATTGCGCGATAGCGATCCATTGCAATAGTTGTCAGGGTAAATACGCTTACGTTTACTGTGAATACCTGTAAAATTTAATAAATTAGGTTGCTAGTTACTAGTATTTGAGTCTTTGAAAATTTGAAACTTTGAGATTTTGAAATAGATATGTTACAAAGTTAGCAAATTTAGCCATATAAAATAAATAAGCATTTAGAAACAGGGTTTATTTTAACTTTTGAAAATAATCTATTGCTATGGCATGAGCAACATATCCGGGGCTTAGTATTGCAGACATTCGAGACGGGATTATTGCTTAAATTGTTTTAGCTTTTTTTGCTTACTTGCACAAAAGGACACAATCCACACATTAATTTGGGAAGATTCCAACGTTGAAGCAAAGCAGCTTGAAATCTAAGAAGAATGTACAATGTTTGCAAACCCAATACGTATTGACTCTGATTTAATTCTAAACATACAATTTTGGTTGTTTTCATAGCAATTGCAAAATTATTTAGTAAATGTTTTGTAGTTAAAAGCTTACTGAAATGGAACAGCAAACGCGCCAATGACTGCGTCGGACATAGCCAGGTTTGCTATGAGGATATTAGTATTTGTTTGCATCTTTCGAGAAACCTGAATTTGCAAAAAAAAAATTGATCAAACAATAAGGGAGTTGCTAATAATCCGTATTCTTATGGTTGCAGTTGTAACGTACACAACTGAGATTATATGTACATTACCTACTTGCTGTCTTTGTAAAAAATAAAAACCCGATTGTTCATCCGAATAAAAACAATATATTAGTGCGAACTTAAACTTTTGTATCCCAATCCATTTCTATTCCACCCGACCTCCATACTTAAAGAAGTTACTCCTTTAGCTATTTTCATTGGCACGCCCAAGATATGTGTAAATTCTGGCATGAGGAATAATGGGTAACATCGATGCTTTACCTTCAGCATTTAGTTTAGTGATTTTTCAATGGGTCAAAACTTGCACTAAATGTAAATGTCAAAGACCTGATACGTTTTATTTACAAAGTTGGTAATAAAACATGATTCAAATGCTTTGTCATTAACATCATTAACACATTTTACGATTGTTTGTGTCAATTTAGTATGATTTGAATGAGATAGTCTTTCAATTTATGCAAGTGTCTAAAAGAAGTTTGTTTCAAGGCAACGACATATGTTGTGTGATATATCATAGTGGTGGGTCGGTTTTAAATATATAGGTATACATATAATGAGCAAGCGAGAACATGAGCTTGAGAATCGACTTTTGGGAAGATAGAGGGACGCGTGCTCCATAAAAGATACACGGGGAACAATGTTAACTTTGTGAAAAGAGCAACTTCAAACGTAGAAAGGAAATCAGCATAATAACATGTACACTAGACTAAACATTTCTCCAGAAAATACTCTGAACTTTCAAAAACCAACATGATTGTTAATGCGTGCTGAGCCATTTGCCTGATTAGCTGTGACGCACAGCGTGTTTTTCATCTCGCTGATAGCTGGCTTGTAATTCTTAACTTTGGTGCATAAATCATGTTCCAGTTATTTTAGAAGGAAAAGTCAGTTGATTCACAAACCGTTTTTTAGTACTAAAGTTTTTGCTTGTTGTTCTGAGAGACTCAACTCACTCATTTAGTATTCTATGTCTTTGTCATTTTAACGCTTTTCGATACACAGAATGGTTTTTAAGATCTATAACAGAAGCAAGTTTTTCACTCTATATTGAATCAAACACAAGAAAAAAATCAAGAAAAGACACACCAATATTTTAGTGCATAATTGGAGCTTTAGTATGGACTGTTGCTCTTTTTCAACGCCCAGAAACTAGCAGTAGCCGCAAAATATACAGTTGAGTATTTTATTTAAAGTAAACCAAAATACATGCATTATATCAAACCAATTTTACATAGAGTATACAACATCGTCTGCAAAATAATGTTCACCTGACATATCATACTAGCAGTGAATTAATTGCAAGAAGCCCTGCCAGTTTGTATATATTTCGGGACATTTGAAAGTCATACGAGTAAGAATCCATTCATAAGCATGACTTCAGTAATGACTAAACCTTAGTCACTAACGGGTTTCTACCTCGTATGAAATATCAATCTATGTATTATTTTTGGAAAATTGCACGACAAATGCAGTTAAGTTCAGCACGCAAGTTAAAATGGCCGCAACCAGGTCTTACCTTAACAACCCAAAGAACCAAAAGATTGCCTAGAACACCCGTAAGAGAAACGCCACCGTAGCAGAGAGACATACCAACCACCAGGGAAAGTGGAACTTCATAAAGTCCCGGACTCTTTGTTTTGTTGCTGCTTGTATTAGATACAATATTGGTGTCATTTAAATTCCAGAATTCTTCAGTGCTGTTGTTACCATACGGATTCCAAAAAGCCGTTGTGTTCCAATTCAAGTCATTGTAGACCTTGTTATTGGGTATTTGAGTAAACGGTGACGGATAAGTTATTATTTTGTGGAGTATTTCAGCTACATTGATATTTTGTGTACTTGATACCGAAAATAGGAACAAAAATGCTGCCACATTCGTCAGCATCGTAATTTTTTTTGTGTGGTGGGTTTTGCGTCCTGCAAAGTGGTCACAAAGTGCAGTAATAAAAGAGAGTGTATATAGAGCAGATTGTTTCACGTGTTGAAGTAGGTGTCTCGTAAAGATGAGTTTTAGTTTATTGCACTAAAGAGACCTTGATAAACGTGAATTTCATAACAAAAACCGCGTGTGATTTATATTACCCTATAGAACAATTTTATTAGTAAGTTTAAATTCAGCCAGAAGTATTTCCTTTAAAACCAACAGAAACTCTACATGTTAATCAACGCAAACACATATTGTCACTTCTAAACTCGGATTCCTGTCGGAGAGAGCTAAGAGTAATCAGCTTTCAAATCCAATAAAATGTTGCACTACACACACAGTCTTATGCGTGTAATATAAAGAACACAGCAGGAAAACTTTAGCAGGTTTGCACGAAACTTTACAAAATCTTCATATTAACACACAATACTCTTTAAAACTGCAAGAATACATGTTTTGTCAATACGAAAACTAGGGTACAATTTTCTTGCTGTTATAAAGTTTGTTCAATTGTTTTAAAATGTTACAAAGTTTTAAACTCGTGAATGCTTATCTGTACTTTTTGAGTTATCACTGACCAAATGTAAACGAAATTCGTCTATTTGACTTTCTCCAAGAATACAGCAAAAATACTATTCAGGAGGTGTTTTTAAGTCAGACGTCAAGAAGCTTCTAAACACGATCGCCGGGGTTGCATCCATTTTTTGATGTGTGGGCTCTGGTAGTGGTTGAATAGCTTCAGTAACATCACTTTGTTTCTTCTCGGGTTGCACTTTTTCAGTGAAAGGTTCGGAATGATGTGATAGGCGGCCTAACCAATGCTTCTGCAATATGATACGGGACTTTTGCTTTTATTTGACTTTTCGCATTGCCTTTCAAAACATTTTGTAGTAAGCTAGGTGGAGATTGATAATACGTTTTCAGAAAACAACCTGGTTGAGAACTTTCAGCCCTAAGTTTTTATAGAATAAATTAACTAAAATTGCTTTCTGGATCTTTTTAAATTGTTATTAAACTTGAAAATCGGAGTTGTGTAGTAGAAGCTACAACGATTTAGAAGAAAGTTGGTCCGAAAATACCCCTCCAAGTTTGACCTACCACAACTTCCAAGTTTGGAAAAAGATCACCCCAGTAAATTCTGAAGAACATCCTCGTTTAATGCTCTTTCAAAGACGCTGTCAAGATTGTAAATTGAAAGGGGTCGCAATGGGTAGTCAGGCTTTGAAACATACTATATGTGTTTACTATGGGCATATTACTATGGAAGCAAAAATTACAATTCCTTTACACCTCGGAAATCTCAAAAAACAAGGGCAAGCGTTAAATTGCAAAAATGTAGAGCTTGCAAAGCTCTATAAGAATCAACAATAAACTGGAAGGTAAAAATTTTTGCCCTTATGTTGCATAGTCCTTTATTTTTATTATAATACGTAAACTGAAAAGCTGATATACGTAGATTTCTTTATTCAAATCTTTCATTTTTCTGTTATTATTAAAGTCCGAAAATTATTTAGTTTAACAAGAGCTCTCAAAATGTTATATGTGCGATATTGCGGAGCATCGAATGACCAATTTTCATTCGGTTGAAAGTATTTCGCTTTGCGTAAGCCTTTACAAATTAAATTTTCTTTACAGTTGGATGCAATACATTTGCTTAATTTCCTGGATTATTATCTTGTGACTATGTTTACGAAAGTTATTTGCTGGAGTAAGTAAATCAAACTGGTGAAAGCATCATGGAACAAAGTACGCAGTGTGCTGACACCTTTCCATAAGCCAGCAATGCATAACATTCAGAACAGTCAGCACGAAACTAGGTTGAACAAAGTAAAACTAGATAGCGCTTTTGCTTTTGGTTGACACATGTTGAGTTACAGAATGAAAGATTTTATGACGTTGTAAAGCTAGTGCTATATTTTGTAAGTATTACATAGGGCTTTCAAGAGTGACGAGCAAAATATGCTCGCAAAATCCAAGAATGACATTTACCGTGTATGCGAATACATTTGGTAAATTTATGTTTGTATTATGCTTTCTCCTAAGTTGTTAATGCACATGCGTCCATTTTGCCAGGATTAAAGAACTTACAATTCAGTTTAAAAGGGTTGAATGTGAGGCAGTAGTAAAAAAGTAAAATAACGCTACATTTTCTTAATGCTAAAAAATGCTACCAAAGACCTACAATGATTTTTGGCCAGATTCATCCCGCCATGTTTACGGTTAAAAAGCTTAACCTACGCTTAATTCTAAGGGGAGCTACAAAGATTATAAATATTTGACATACTTTTTCAGAGTGTGAAAACTCCTTTCGTCAACACTTCTTCGTTGTTCGTAATCGATGAAACAATTAAAAAGAGAAATTACTCTTTTGATTTCGTAAATGTTGACAAAATTAGTAGCCAAGTTATAGATTTCCGTGACGTTGAACATGACATTGTGTTATAACCATTATAGGAGCCCCTTTCCAATACAACGCAGCTTGAAGGAATGTACAGGCAATGTAAATAAATGATAAGAATAGGTGGAACTTAAAATATATGAGTTTGTTATTGGTTTTGGTTCCAAGTGGATTTTCTTCTTGTACCAGATACACGGCATTGAACCGCACCAATCTGCAAGAACCAGGTTTTTGTGAATGTCCTTAAGCAAGTCATTAGAACCTAAGAGAATCATTGCAAATAGCAGGGCGGATGGACTTCTTAACAATAAAGATATTAAGGCGGAATTTACCGCATCCGGCATTTGTAAAATAAATATTAACCAGAGAATTTAAAGCGGTCAAACTCAAGAAATTATATGCAAATATAGAATAAACTCTGTTTAAATGTACGAGCTTCTAGGCCATATCATGCATGTACGATCGAATCAGATGAAAGTTATAATTTATTTTGTTTGTATTTCCGCAAATTAATGTCGTAGGTTTTTACAACAAACAAGAAGCGAATGAATCTAAGATCAGCTATATTGTTCCTTTGTTTTTTATTTAGTCTTTATTCAATTTAAATTCAAACAACATAAAAACACGCATATTTTACGCACGTATGACCGATTGTAATGTTCATTAAAGATAAGTGAGTACTTGAAATATTTACGCAAGCAATAAGTATATCTATTCGTTGCTAGCGACCGACAAAGAATGCATCGACAAAAAACAAAATTACCACATATTTTACATATTGGAAAAGTGACACTGTTACTGTAAATCCCACTTGTTCATAATTACATATAGCAATCTCTGAATCTGCAAAAACAGTTTGACTATAAACCACAGCTCTGCATATTATATTGCCAATAGCTACTTTATAATATAAAGTACATAAGGGTTTGTTAAAAGGACTTAATTTAGCAAATTTTCTTTTTGCAGCTTACACAGAAACCAACTGGTTAATAGTGTAACCAAAACACAATGCACCAAGAATATATTTGTCAATGTCAAGTTTAAATCAAAATACTGTACACAACTTTGGAAACTGCATGTATCTTGTTAAAAAAATGTGCAACCCAGAGAAAGCAAGGTGAGACTATATCACAAATAATAACATTCATATAGTATGCTTCCCAATACGACGTATTTTCACTTGAGTAATTCTATTTATGAAGGGGGTTTTCCTAAGTACAATTATTGACAGAATGACCGAAAAACAAGGTTTAAATGTCTGCAATAAATAGAACAGCAATTCTATATTTTTTGATGTCAAGTTCCAAAAACTATTGTTTATTTAGGAAACTATGAAGAACTAACATTCAGCTATTTACTTTTAAGCTTTGAAAATTATTTATTGCTCAGGACAATGTAATCATAGGGTACTTCTCAAAGAACTGTTCTATTCATTTGTCGTGGTTGTACGCTATTTTTTATTTGATGTGAAAGCACGCAAAACTGTACTCCCTAGACTGACGATACGTTTTTTATAATTTTGCCTTATTTTTACAAAACGCACCAAATATAAAATGATAAATTACACCTTCATGAAACTCTAAATGTGCACAATATTTTATTAGTTTCTTTCTTAAGCGGCACATCTTAGGATACCGTTTAGTATCCGTTCAACAAAACATTTCTTACCATACGTCTAAGGCTTTAATACAACGCTTTTTTGTTTGGTTTGCTTTAAAATAATATCTCACTTTTAAGTATAAGGAGGCCTATCACACTAATGCCTCCGAAACCGTCTAAAATACCTTGTGACACAATCCCTGAATCGTTTATTAGCTCGCTGCGTCAGCAGGTGAGCTTATTAACGAGTAGTGTGTCCGTGTGTCCGTCTACTTTATTTTTGGGGTCTATACCAGGCTATTTGGGGTCTATACCAGGCTATTTGGGGTCTATACCAGGCTTTTTGGGGTCTATACCAGGCTATTTGGGGTCTATACCAGGCTATTTGGGGTCTATACCAGGCTATTTGGGGTCTATACCAGGCTATTTCGGGTCTATACCAGGCTATTTCGGGTCTATACCAGGCTATTTCGGGTCTATACCAGGCTATTTGGGGTCAAAATCAGGCTGTTTGGGGTCAAAATCAGGCTGTTTGGGGTCAAAATCAGGCTATTCGGGGTCAAATACAGGCTATTTGGGGGCTAAAAGGATCAAAATCAGCAAACCTGGGCCCAGCAGACCCATTATTAGCTCACTGCGGCAGCAGGTGAGCTTATTAACGGGTAGTGTGTCAGTGTGTCCGTCTACTTTATTTTTGGGGTCAACACCAGGCTTCTTGGGGTCAAAATTAGTTAATTGGGGCTAAAATCAGGCTATTTGGGGTCAAAATCAGGCTATTTGAGGTCAAAATCAGTTAATTGGGGTCACATCTAGACTATTTGGGGTCAAATATAGGCTATGTGGGAAAAAAAGGTCAAAATCAGCAAACCTGGGTCCATTATTATCTATTATACAGATGTTTTACCTATTGTAAATGGCCCAAATGAGCTTTAAACCTGTTTAAGTGGGACCTAAACCAGGTCTTTCGCAGCGAGCATTTTTAATGGTTTACCATTGTCTGGTTATTATACGCGTACAAAATTGGATTTATGCAACTGTTAAAAGAAGCCATCCAATGTGCAACTGGGATTAAATACTGAACATAGCTTGCTTGACCACCATTTGAATTCCCTGTGTCGTCACTAAACAGTTTGATTTTTATCATTAGCAAATACAACGGCATCCAACACACGACAAACATAACAGTTATAATCAGTAAACTCTTCGTAATGCCAGTAAAATTATACCGTTGGGGATTTTGTTGCTCTAATGACGCTTTGTATTTGTGAATAGTGCACCAAATCACAAGATTTAGAACCGTAATGACAAAAGTGGGAAGTAGAAAACAAAGAACCAAATGAATTGCTACAAAATATGTACTTTCGTATTGAGGATTTGCCCAACTTTCGACACAGTGAGGATAGCCATAATCAACCAAATCTGAGGAGTACTCCACAGTAAACACCCATATGAACGGAGAGTTCAATATTAATCCGAAAATCCAAATACAATGTATGACCAGTTTGGCTTGGAATTTTGAAAAGCCCTGGGATCGTCCACCGTTTCGATATAATTCACGGATTCTGAATTCCCAAACAAAACTTGAATCACTTTAATTGCACAAGCAAAAAGAATGCACATATTTAAAATTGGCATGTAGTTTTTTGTCTGCAAAAAATCATTGGTTGGCAGAGATCTTTGCAAACGGAAAATAGTTGCTGAACTTTTGGAAATGGGTGATTTTTTTAAAGTAAGGCATTGTTTAGTGTAAATATAGAAAAATTTATCATGTTCTTATAAATAATATAGTGTTCAATAAAGCGTTTTTTTACATATAACTTTTAGAAATGTTATTTTACCACAGAGTTAGACAAAAGTCAGTCAGCTTGTGCTAGATTCAGAAGCTAACTGCCGAGATTTCAACTAGTGATTAGGATCTAGTGTTTGGTGTATGATGCTCAAAGCAGAAGGAATATATTGGGAAGAAACACAAGCTTCTGAAAAAGACTTTTCACACGATTGACGAGTACAGCGGAAACAATGTTTGAAGAACTGAAATAATAGAATATTATTGAGTGCATAGGACGTAATGCAATGTGGAATTGACGAAAAATATTCTTCTAAACCTAAACACACATTGACTGACTTTCGGTGTCATAATATACCTTTCTGCAAGTAATATGAAAGAATATAGGTAACTCATCTTGCTGCACATTATATTATGCATATTATGCGAACGACAAAACCTCCTAAATTCACACTAATTTATGCCTTCTCTTCATTTCCGGAAACCCTGCAAATATTTTCCATTTGCGAAAAAAGGCTGCAAAGATGATTTGCAGACAAATAAAATATTGCCTTTAAAATTTACCTGTCCACTGAAATCGCCATTAGGGAATATACCAACGTAAACACAGATACTCCTTTAGTGTATGGTAAAGTTTTGCATGGAATGGAGTTGAACATCCACGCTAAAAATTTAAAATAGAGATTTTGTCAATATTTGCAAACAAATTAAAGTGTGCCAATTTTTTTTATATCTTACATGAGTAAATATTAGCAATTAATGTAACAGGTATGCCAAACAACACCACAAACAAATCTGCTGTAGCAAGACTCAACACAAACATGTTTGTTATTGTTTTCATGTGGGCATTTTGGGAAATTACAAGAACTACGACAATATTTCCAAGGCAGCCTAACAGAAATATTAAGGCGTAGGCAATAATAAAGATAATTGTTATAGATAAATTGAAGCGCAAGGAATCTCTACTAAAAAACTCCCAAGAGGATGCATTAAGCGTTACTGTTAAGTTCTCCATAATGCTATTACCGTGTTGGAAACTTTGGGGCGTGTTGCGACGCTTTCACTTTCAATCAAGGGCAGAGAGCAGAGCAGAGAGGTACTTGAGATATTAGATCTTATCTCTTTCAACTGTGAAAAGAAAATGAAGGAGAAAAATCCTGACACGGAGAATAAATACTAGTATTACTACGCAAAGACTATGTACGGTCTTGATTATGTTTGGAAGAAATAAAGCATATCTTCTAAAGTAGGTTGTCTTGCATGAACATGTGGCATAAAATCATTTAGAATACACGTATGTGCGGCAAAACCAATGCACGACCGTTGTAAACTTGCAAATGTCCAAATTTAAATATCGGCGTACAGCCCCTTATTCAAGTTGCGTGTGAAATGCGTGTAGAGCAACTTCCCGTAAAATCTTTTTCAGCTCACTACGTTAACATGTGAGGCTTTGCATTTAACGTTGTTCGTGTGTCCGGAGACTTTTTTAGTCAGCTCGTTGTCTAATTTGCTTGCAACACTATCAAGTGGTTAGTCTCATTCCGCCGCATTTGGTCTATAATCCATGCTATATGGCATTAAATATTCATAATGTCTTTGGCAGCAAGCATGTTCTACTGGCATACCTTGAATCCTTACTACCCTCAAAAATGTTAGACAAAAGTCCTTACATTCTAATTAATATGTTCTACGACATCCTGACATCTCAAATGATTCATATATGATTCTTATTCCAGATTTGACCAGCTGTTATCATGATTCCTAAATTTGGCCAGACCTGACATAATTTCCAATTGTAACCGAAAACGTCATCGCTAGCCTCAGTTTTGGTTCAACCTTGCCCAGACTTAAATCTATAGCAAACAATTCAAAAATGCTTCATGCAAGTTTTGTACACAAAATACGGAGGTTCGCCTTGTTAGAAATTTCATGTATGATTTTAATATGTTTAAAAATATTAGTCTGGTGTACAGAAATAGTACACGGACGCGGACACACAGTATCCTAAAACAAATAATGCAAAAAAATTATTTGATGTATACAATTATTTACCTGCGTTGAAAATTTAGTAACGCGCACACGGACACGCTTAATCCTAATTTATACGGACACGCTGGAGGAGCAAGCTAATAACGTTAAGATTAAATATATACTTTAGATAATCTCTGAACAATGTATATTTGGACCCAACCCAAATCTATCCCTCACGTTTGGCCAAACGATTCACATGGATGCACACAATATCCCATGTCAAACATACTTAGGAACGGCCGGAAAAATCTTGACACTGTGACATTATTACTGTTACTAGTTATTTCATTGGGATGAGCGGTTTTTGTTTGATAATAGAATGTCTTCAATATATTTTTGCATCAGCGTGTGCGACAATAATCATAGCCAGTGTACGAAAACCACTACGCTGTGCTACGGATTACCAGTTATATAAAAAAAGTCCACTCATATCTCAACAATATCAAAAAACAATGTTTGCAAGTACCCCTTTGTCGTTCAGTAATTCCATCCCGTTTGTTACAACATGCTAGAGATTCTGCACGAGGTTTTCTTCGAAAACACTCCATAATAATTTCAGGAAACGGACAACCACTGACCGACATAACTTTACCTAACAATGTAAACAACATTTTACACAATCATTTCACTTTTCCTGAAAAATCCTTAGATATGCTTGTGTCAGCGTTCTGTAGAATAGGTGTAAACAGTTTTTTAAATATTTGGCACATTATATTCACTCCTCGATTCTATTCGAGGCATCAGTTCAATAGCATGCGACTATGTGAATACACTTTCCACTTATTTTATGTTTTGTAAAAATTACGTGGAATGCACGAGTTTAATGTTTTGATATGTTTTTTAAGAATTCCTGTAATGTAGCTTCTATGAAGTTGCTTATTTGTGTGAAAATGTTTACCATCGACAAATACAAAATTAAAATGTTTGCACCTCTCCAAATTATTAGCGTAAAAATAAAAATAAATCTTATGCAGAATTTGTTGCTGCTTCCAAGTGTGTAAACAAGTATTAGTGTCCAGGCTGTGAAGTAACAGTGACTGAGTACGAGTAGTGATAACATGATGGAGCATAAACCCGGAGAATCAATAATGTTAATTTATCTTGACGCCCACTATGTACTTTGGCTTTACGATGCTCGGAAGGTGACCAATGTTTTTCTGGGATAGACTTACAGCTTATATTACACCGAATATTTTACCTGCATGAATAGAAGCACGTTGGTCAATAGAATAATAGGGTCCTATAGTTGGTCAACGAACTCATTTCATCTAAAAGATGAAAATAAGCAATATACCTAAGTATTTTGGAGCTTGCCCCAACTTCTATACAAGCTATTAGACTTTTAATAGAAACGCAAATATTTATATGCGACCATACTTTCATGTAAGAATTCTATATTTATCCGTATTTCATCGAGTGTAACCCGTTTTGACTCAAATTCCACTGTATTGACATTGTAGTCTGAGTTTCATAAGCCAGTTACTTAGTATTCTTTTTACTAAGTAAAATACGAACCTTAGAATTGTGCTGCTCGTGCGTTCTTAGAAGTTTTTGCTAGAATACTACTCCTATGTTTACAACTTTTTTTCACTCAAATTGAAATAAAATGCAAAATAAGGGTGAAAGTAGTTTCACTGAACTACTAAAACTGCCATGTTCCTCAACGGTTCCGCATGATTCAACGCTTGCCTGGACGTTAGAGTTCAACGTGAGAAACAAAAGAAAAACTCAGATGTGTGTATAAATAACCTGCAATTACCAGAATTTATATCAATTAAAATATCAGTATCCTATATTTTAAAAGCAGATTGCCTGAAATTGAAGATTTTGCATTTCCCGAAAAAACCAGGTAGAATAAAACCTTGTTGGTATTTGCCTGCGTTGTGATGCAAAATACGCAAAAACGAGTAGATTAAAAAAAATATCATATTGAAATTTTATTTGATAAAAAAATATTTCGCATTTCTATTCATTTTGAATAAGCAATTTTAAATCAGAAGTTGCAAATGTTTATAAGGGTTCATAAAAATATTTGGTTTTGAATTGTAACATTTGGAAGATATACATTTCATTTCCATATCATAATTATCATGAATCGTATCATGTTACCTTATGCACACAAAAATCATGAACACGTTCAAGAGGCATGGACAACTGATATGTGGATGAATAGCTTAAAATATTAGTAAAAGTGAAGTAAATATACCACAAAAACAAACAATTGTTATGTAAGTGTACCATAGTGTTTACAGAAACATGTGTAGAGTACGAATTATATGTAGGCTTTTTTATAACTGGTCGCATTAGTATGTGTTCTAATCCTCTACAAACTGTTGTGTGTCAAATGAGCTACATTTAATGTTGTACACTGATGAGCATTCTTTTGTTGCACTGAGAATAAAAAATGTATTACCCACCTATTGATTACAATTTGTGCTGACGTTTATTTGCTCTATTTAATACAAAAGCAGAAAAATATTTTTTGGGGTTATGTAATGCACAAATAAGTACTCCAAAATAGAATTTAGTACATATATTATTTCGGTATTCCATTTAACTTGAATAAAATATTAAACAATTTTGCGAGTTTCCCGATAGTAACTATTATGTCTGTGTGACCGTACGTACAATAAAATGAAGTCTTACACTGACATAATATAATCCTGGTAGTGTATGTAAGTCTTTATGATTTCTTTCCGTTGTTGGGGATGTACTCTGTTTTAGTTTGTTGAATCAGTTACATAATATTCCTAGTATTTGTATTATGGGAATATTATTATGGCATTGCTCATTACTCGTGCGTTCTTAGAAGCTTCTGTTTGGATAGCATTTATATGTTTCTGTTTACACATTGTAAACTTCTATACAGTGCATAAGCTGTACAAAAGCCAGCTACGCATTAAAAATGCAATATCACAGTGAATGTAAGTGAATTATATTTTTGTTTTTTGAAACTGTTACCTCTTTTCTAGAACGTGGTTGTACAATACATTACAATATCCGTGGTAGGCCATTAGAACATGCTCTCAATACGAGTAAGACAAATGACAATTGTGAAGGGTAACTGTATCGTCGTAATTTTTTTGCGATGAATTTTTTACCGAGTAAAACTATTGCCAAGTAGTTTTGTCGCCGTGACATTTTCGCAGTACAACGTTATCACTAACCATAATAATCGCCAAGGAAAACTTCTCTATGCCAACGAGAGTAATAACCCACATTTTTGTCTACATGCTTTGTACCAAAGGGTAGCCAAAATATTCTTTGAGTCAAAAGTGTTTACCTGAAAAACCAACCCTTATTGGTTAGTAAATTTTTGTTTGTTGTATTATGTGTGTATCGTTTTAACATATATGCTAACACCAATACCATTTTTTTGTATTATTCCGCCCGACGATTTTTTTGTTGCAATTGTAATTGTGTCTCACATGTTTCACAGGTTTCTTTTGTTTATTTGTAGCCAGGTGTATGACAATTCGTGTATTAGAAGAAAAACTGACTGAACAGAACTTTCTCATCAAGCGTTTGCGTGATATTTTATTACACGCAGCAATATAAGTAGACAATGTCATATATACGTGAGTAATTTGCCAATTTTTGTATTCGAACTTATCACTAAACACATAGATTACATGCAAACAGGGTTTTAACTTCATTATGTAACAATGCAAGAGTATAAATATGTATTTGCTGTTTGTTGGCTATTGAACCAGTTTTCAGCGGAAAAAACGCACTTGAGTTATATCATTGTTAACAATCTTGTAAAATGAAGTACAGAATACAGAAATCTTTTTCTGCACTGGTATATATCATTTACTGTTCTCTATATTGAATATACTGTTTGCTAACAAAATGTGCAAGTATCCTTTGTTTTTTTGATTTCCAAAAAGCATATAAATATCACGCGTTGGTGGAAAAAGCTTTCTGTGATTGATTCAAAGAATGTTTTCAAGGATATTTTTGGTTTCTTCTGGAAAAACGATACATTCGTTTTGCAAAATTGAAAAAAAAGTTCAAATTTTAAGGCTTTTTGGCAGACCGCCTGTAACTTTTTATTTTTTAGCTTTTAATCTACCAAACTTTAGGAACTGTTACATAACTAAAAGGAACTTTTGCAAAAAAACACATTTCTCTCTACACTCTAGAAAAAATGGCATGATATTTTTCACAAAATTACGGATTTTTGGAAAATAAATCCTACTTTTGAGCTTATGTCAAATAGTATTTTCCGAATATAAACAGTTGCCCATAAACATCCGTGTGGCAGCTACGCTTTGCAAAAAACAGAATGAAAAAATATTCATTGGTTTTCGAGAAATCAGGTGATAAGTAAAATTTGGGAGTGTCCCATTTAAGGAAAAATCGCTATATTTTTATCTTAAAACCAACTAACTGGTAGCTACGTGTGCTAGTTTAAAAGCGCATTTTAAGAGCATTCTAACGGTACATGCAATTTTGGTTTTTGATAATTAGTTTGCGAGTTACGATTGAGTTTTGGTACCAGTCTAATTGCGGTCAGTCACATGAAGGTCTCCATAACTTGCAATACTAAAATTATCATAACTTTTGATTAAATTAACAAAATTCAATGAAATCTTTAGCAATATGATTAGCTAAAGTTGTTCTACGAAATAACGTGTAAAACAAAAAACTTAATTTTTTCGCAAAAAAATCTTCAGTTTTGGGCTGATTTTTGTCAAGTTTTTAGCACTTATCCCCTGATATCTCAAAAACCGATGAATATTTTTTCATTCTGTTTTTTGCAAAAAGTACCCGATCAACCACAGAGGTGCAAAACACGTTATATTTTGGTACTTTTTGTGGAAATTTCGGGGAATATTTTTTCTACCAATTATACTCTATTAAGAAACGTATTTAACACGTGGAATTTTCCGGGACATTTTTAGTTTGACTCCGAAAATGATTCAAGTGTTTGATACGTAGAAAACACGTAAATTCCACGTGTTGATTTTTAAATTAAAAAACTCGCACAGCTGCAAACACACTGAGTGCCATTGTCATTGAAAGTAGTGGGGCAAGCAGAGATGCCAGGTAATGCAAATCTCCCTGATGTTGTCAGTCTTTATTTTGCCTGTTAACTGACGAGAAAACTGTATTTTCTTCATGAGAGTTGGTAATTAAACTGCGAAGTCGAGATTGGCAAAGTGGTGGAGTATTAATTAAGAAAAAATCTGGTAATATTTAACAGATTACAATTTAGGCTGTTGAAAAGTGATATTAGGGATTTTGGGTTAATTTTGAAGTGATTTGCCGTTAAGAGTTGAAGTTTGTGAAGGGGAGGAAGCCGGAATGCTGTACAAGTGCTAGGTTGTGAATTTTTGTGAAAATTGATAAAGAGGGAGGCGCTCAGGAGGTGACAGTGTTTTGTTGGAGGTGATGGAGGGGATTTGTTGAGAAGGTGAATTGTAAGGTGTTTTTGGAGGAGGTGATGGAGGGAATTTGTTGAGAAGGTGAATTGTAAGGTGTTTTTGTAGGAGGTGATGGAGAGGATTTGTTGAGAAGGTGAATTGTAAGGTGTTTTTGGAGGAGGTGATGGAGGGAATTTGTTGAGAAGGTGGATTGTCAGGTGTTTTTGGAGGAGATGATGGAGGGAATTTGTTGAGAAGGTGAATTGTCAGGTGTTTTAAGGAGCTTTTCAGGGTACTTTTTGAGTTGGATGGAATGGCTGCAGCCTCAGGTGCGTTGGAGAAGAATGAAGAATGGTGGAGAGGGGAAGGTGGGAGGGAATGAAGAAGATGACAGTAACAACAGGGATCGTAGTTTGTTAGTTTGAAGGGATGATATTAAAGAAAAAGTGTGTAAAGTTTTGAAAAGATGGGTAATAAAATTAATTTTATCTGATAAAGTTATGTACTTGTAATTTTGATATCATTAAAATATCTAGCACCGCATAATTTTTTCCGTTAAATGGTAGTTGAATACTGGATTCAAATTGGTAGAATTGTCGTGCGGTTGTGAACCAAAATTTCACGTGTTTTACCCGTGTTGTAGACGGACATTTCAACCCTAATTCCGCTTACTAAACCCAAAAATTCCACGAGTTTTAGTCGTGTTTGAGAGCTTCAAAAGTGGTGTAGAATTGGTGGAAAACTGAGGTTTTGGTTGATCGGGTAGCTGCCATACGCATGTTTATATGCAACAGTTTATATTTGGAAAATACTATTTGACATAAGCTCAAAAGTAGGATTTATTTTCCAAAAAATCCGTAATTTTTGTGAAAAATATCATACCATTTTCTCTAGAGTGTAGAGAGAAATGTGTTTTTTGCAAAAGTTCCTTTTAGTTATGTAACAGTTCCTAAAGTTTGGTTGAGTAAAAGCTAAAAACAAAAAAGTTACAGGCGGTCTGCCAAAAAGCCTTAAAATTTGCAATATTTTGCGATTTTTCGTCAGTGACAATTCATAGCAAACTAATACTTTAAATTTGTAATATACTAATAGTGTCAAACATGCATACTAATTTTGGAACACTTCTGAGGGAGTCAGGAAAAAAGTTTCAGATTTTGGGAAAAAAGGCTCGATGTTATCATTAAGTTTTCATTTTCATGTTTGTTTTCTAACAATATCTATTTGAATGTCTATTAATGGTCAAGACCAAACCTATGAGTATACACGTTTTTTGAAAGACGGATAAAACAAACAAAGCAAATTGGAAATAGGACTTAAGAAGAAACATCATATAATAAAGTAGGCAACATGCCCATGTAGCAAAGTAGCGAAAGTATAGTTCTACGAGTCGCACGTTGCGACAAACCGACTACAGATCGACATGATTGCTGAATATTTTAGTTGTATAAAGAGAAGTATAAGTAACTTGAAATTTATAACGAGTGATCATACAATATCATAGTTTTATTGATTGCAAATTTCAAGAAAATTCATTCACAGTAGAGCTAGGTGAACGTAAAACTTAGAGCTAAGAATGACTTGATCTCGTTACGAACTTAAAATACCATTGAAATCGAAAAAATTCGGTTATTTAAAGATTAAAAACAGGTAAAATTATATATAATTTGCTTGGACCACTAGTTTTGAATGCTAAAACCAAAATACAAATTCATTTACGATAAATCACATACACAACTAATGTAGAAAATAGATGAATTGCGGGTGTTACGAACAAACCTACAATAAGTCTAATAAGAATATATCTTTTAGAGTATGTACTAAAATACAAGTCTTACACAATTTAGACTTTTTTTGAACTGGTGATAAAACAATAGCTATACATATAGCCTTGTGCGTAAAATTTGTTCTGTAAGACAACTAATGTAGAGAACTAATTTTAAAAATCAGTGTTTCAACTTAAAACTTAAACAGTATAATCAGCGAGCTAAGAGACGCGAACTTAATTAAATATTACTTATAAAAAATAACACTATTTATATCTACTTACGATTGACATTATTCTTAGCTAATATTGTTATCGACCGAACTTACAAAGAGATAGCACATAATGAATATGAATAAATAATGTATTTGTTGAATTAAAGGTAAGCGAATACACCGTATTAACGTTCTTTAACACCTGCGTTTGGCTTTGACATACACTAGAGATTACAGTTTACAGTTAGCTTAATGCTTCTTCTTTTGGACTCTGCATCTCCCCGATCTGATCTATTGTAGTTTGGCCTTTTTTCGGTTTTCATTTTCCTCCAGAAACCATACCATTAGCGCATCAGCATCGTCTCGATTTGGATTAATCTAAGCGCATAAATATATACGTTAAAGAAACTCCATGTAAAAATATTGTTTACAACTTTCAATGTATTTGAACTACCTGAATCATTGTTCCTGCCAATACGTTAAATTTCAGAGACCCATCTGTCTTTAATTCAGCGTGTCGTATTGCCACCACATCATGAAGCGAGAACTTCAAATTTTCCGCCTCCTCGCCATAGATACTTAACATGGTGACCCCCTTGCTGTCATCAGTCAATCCAATATCTAACCTGCTATAAGGTGATGCACCTTGTATGATCTCAGGACCTGATACGTGGATAACAACAGCGAGTACATCTGCGTGCAAAATAAATCCATTTTTATTTACCAGTTCTTTAAATGACTGTAGTGAATGAGCTTAAACGTAAAGGATCAAACAATACTAACCAACAACTACTATTTCCCCAATCCTTTTGAAGTTTTCCGATGGTGTTTTACCAGCTTGGTGCGCTAATTCAATTTCGTCTACTTTCTTGAAAGTAAATGAAATTTAAGGGAATTCATCCACTGCGTCAAGAGTTACGCTTGAATCCGACTGTAGCTGAATTTCATACGGTGTTGCAAACCTTTTATACTGCTTGTTCGCATACACAACCGCACAGTTTGATATTTGGTAAACTTGATTTTCCTAAGCAGAATTAACAAAACAAGAACTCCATTCAAATGTAATCGTCAAACATATATCAATAATGTATATATATGTATATATAAATTTACCTTGATTAAATCTTTCATCTTTTTAGCTTTTTCCCAAAAAGATACAAACACAATTTCAGCGCCATCCCGATCTACACCATGAAAATTGTGTATAGACATGAGCATGTTATCTTTCTTTCTAGGGTGTTCTCTAAGGCGGCCAGAATAAGTGACCCGAACTTTGACGACGTGGTTTGACGGTCTAAAAAATGAGCATGCAAAAATATTTTCGACCTTAGATGATACAAAAATTAAGATTAGTTTAAATTTGAGGATTAAATAAATTCAATATACTTACATAGGCCCATCCCGAAGATCCCCAATATTAAGCTCTACCTCAGGATCTTCAACAGATAATTTTTCATTTTTTTTCTGACTCCAGTACGATTTCAAATCCCTTAGTTTGTTCTTCTGGGGTGTAGAAAACACTGGACGTATACTAGTGCAACCTTCGGAATCCTGGGACGACATTGTGTCTATAATAATATCAAAAAAAAATTTAATACTAAATAAAGAAATGTACAGACGGATTTATATTTAACAATATTACTGAGAGTTACCTCCTGAGCTCGGACTGGCTACTTCAGATTCTAGAGGACGATATCCAGAAAACATTTAGGACAACTAATAAATTAAACCTTTAGTTAAAAAGTCTAAAAATTACCAAAACTGTTGCTTGTAGAGTTTGTAGAATTTTCCGCTTGAGTTGGGGAAAACGTGCTAACTTTTGTCATTTGTTTGGGAGAACTGCAGAAATTGGCGCTTGGACCAGTGGAGCTGCACGATTCTGTTTTGATTACAATGATAAAATTAAATTCTGCAACCTCTATGATACTACTACATAAATTAGACTTTTGCGTACCATCCCTGCTTGACAGGTTGTTGTTTTCTGACTTCCTTGGATCCCGAGGGTTCTTACGTCTTGAATTGTTCAAAGCCATTGGTGGAAAATCAACCTTTTAGTTGATATGATACACAGGAGAAAACAAATGTGTAGAGGTAGTCCTTCAAATTTAATGTAAAAATGTCCTTCCCGGTATTGTGAAAATAACTTGTACGAAGGTTTGAAGATAAATGTATAAATTTTTGGATATTTTTTGGCACTCACAAATTAATGACACACTTAATTTAGTAAAACAAACATGCCCAAAAGAAGCACAACCCTTTTTTGATATTTCATACTATACTTGACTCTACTTCACAAAATTCATAGTCCGTCCACATATTTGCTTCCTAGAAGTAACACGTTTTCGACTATCACCAGATGGCACAAAGAGGTTTGTGGTCACTGTAATATGACTCATAAATTGAAGCTGTTACATTGACAGAATTGGAAAAACAACAATCAATATGGCTTTGGTTGTTGTGAGTTGGGCTATTAATGTCAATTTTTGATTCAAATCCAAACTCTCCAAACAAATTTATCATCTGCTCCCCATCTTTCTTTCGTAAATCAATGTTAGTGTCTCCAATAAAAATGGTATTATTACCCCTTGTTTTCTCAAGGATTACTCGCAGGTGTTCCAAATATAATCTGTACGAGTATTTAGAATGTCTATATGTCAGCACAATTTGCATGTTGTTTGCATGCAGAAACAAAAATTGGCAGTGGCTATGCTGTGTATTGCCACGATAAATCTTGCACGATAAATCAGATAAATTGCAGATAAATTGCACGATAAATCTTGCACGATAAATCTTGCACGATAAATCAGAATGAAAATTACCACGCTTTGAGTAAACAAGAAATCCTTCAGAATTTCGCGGTTGGCCGCAAAACGACCTGTGCACACAAGTAAATCCAGGCAATTCAACGTCGTCTTCTTCAAGAAGCCAGGGCTCGACAAATGTTAGTATACTCGCTGACATGGCACACTGATCTGCACTTATATCATCAATTTTTCCTGCGATAGAATTTATATTGTGATAGTACAAACGCCCATTTGAAGCTTGAACGTCTTGCAAGAACATAAACGGAAATTGTATACGCTTTTCTGATAAGAGCTGCAAAGCTTTTGAGACTTTATCATTTTCTTTAGGGGGTTTGGGAGATACGAACACACCATCTACAAACAGTCCATTCAACGTAGTGGCCCGACTACATGCGACGTATACTAGTTCTCTGTAGTTTGGCAAAGATGTGATACCATTCATGGATTCCACAACAGAAGACATTGATGATCCTTGGGACTTGTGTACGGTCATTCCATTAGCTGCAACTAAAGGAATCTGTTTTCGTATGAGCTCAAGATTTGTTCTATTTGTCTTGTTAAATGAATAGACTCCAGATAAGCTGCGCTGATCCCGTTGTATTCGAGTCCAAGAGGCAGGAATTGAATGTAATTTTTGATATGCTGCTGTTTTTGCTCTTGAAGAACTTCCAATTAGAGCATCTTCAAACTCCATTCAAGCATATTTTGGAATTTTTTCTTGATTTTTTGCTGTTGTAAAATCTATCTTTTTAAGAATTCCCGTAGATCCGTTAAAGAGTCCATCTTGAACGTCCACGTTGGTCGACACGAAATAGCATCCTCCAACTTTCAAGTACGTGCTATAGGGAAGGCCGTCACACTTTTGTTGGTTTAAGTGTTTTCCATATTCTAAAAGCTGTTTTTTTATCTTCTCACTTCCAAGCCCTGAAACAAAAATTCAATTTACCAGCTACATTTTACCATTACACAATGCCATTTCATTTTTAGCAATTTAAATACCTTGTACAACATCATGCGCAATTGCAAAAGGTCCCTCTGAATTTAGTTTTTCTAAAACTTTAGAGTTGTGGTCATCACATGCTTTTCTAGTTGCAAAAAGCCAAATGGTATCTTCAGAAGGTTTGTTTGTTTCAGTAATTTGTCTTGATTTTATCAAATCGACATCCGCATCCTGCATGCATCCTTCAGCCATTCGATTCAATGCTTCACAAAATGCATGCTCGCCGCGTTGACGCATAATTTCATCGAGTTCATAGTATTGAAAATTGTCCCACAAGTAATTGTGCAGAATATCTTCAAGTCCTTCAGTTTCATCAAATTTTGGTGGTTGAAAAACATACCTTCCGTGAACTGGTGCAAGCTGTCGCATGTGCCCCACAACAATTACACTTCTTCCTCCAAAGTCTTTCTGACAATTGTATATATCCTGGAGCCTTGCGTTGATGTAAAAAAGAAAATTTGAGCTCACCATTGATACTTCATCAATTATAAAAAGCTTAACATTCCGTAAGATTTTACGAAGGCTATTAAGGCTGCTTTCGTTAAGTCGTCCCGGACGTTTGGCCATTCCTTGTGAAGACGGAAATTTAAACGATGTGTGGAGCGTCATTCCATACACGTTATGAGCTGCTTTTCCAGTAGGTGCGGAAACAAGTACACATATTTCTTCTGGGTCAATTATATGTGAGGACTCGTTGCGCAAGTAGTACTGGACTATTGCATGAATTACACGGCTCTTGCCTACTCCGGCTCCTCCGCTCAAGAAGTAGTAAAATGGATCAGGGTTAACCTTTTGCTGATGAATTACATTTAAGACAAACCGACGCTGCTTGTCGTTTAGCTCTCTCATGATCTTAAGATATTCCTCCTCGTTCACCCTGCCTGGTTTCGTAAAGCTTTCTACTTTATTTGATTGAGTCTTATTGGAATCCCTAGATATATTTTCATCAATGTATTCTTCGTATTCACGAACATCATACTCAAAGCCCATATCATTTTCTACAATTGGTTCGACCTCGTGCTCTTCCTCTTGTACATCTTCAATAATCCTACCAAGATCATCCTCGTCAATATTTCTATCATAGTAGTATGGTTTCGAATTTGTTATAATTACACTCATTTTTTCAATTGCGGCTGCATCTGCGGTACTGTTATTGAGCTCTGATGACTCATCTCTCCAAGGAACAAATAGCATTAGTTGCTCTCTCCAGTAGTTGCCATCATTATTGGTTTTTTTGTAATGCCTAAATCGCAATATTTTGCGAATTGTTCGTTCTTTTACAAAGCCACTTCCGTCTAAAAGTTTAAACACACGGCCCTTTGAACTCAGTGGAGTTGCCGGTTCTTGTGAAATTTTTCTTGGAGGTTTTTTCTGGAATTCATACATGGTTGCAAAATCAGCAAGACAGGTTTCCTCTAATTCAACTGGACGTTGAACATAATGTTCTAAAAGACCTTTAGCCAGTATGTCCGTGCTAATTTCATCTAGTGTTTCTAAATCTTGCTTTGGTCGAAGCATTCTAACTCGCTCTAAAGGTGGAGAAGTACTGGCGTAAATAACGTTTCTGCTGCACGATGTGAACGATAATCCTAACAGAAAAGCAACGGCTTCCTGTGCAGAAATTTCTGTACCAGTTATCAGGATTCTTGCAAACTTTTTTAGTTTTTCTTTAATGGATAAGTTGCCCTTTTTAGCATCTTCGGCGGCAGCTTTCAGAAGCTTTGACACACCACTTTCAGATTTTAAGATGTAGCCAACACAATACTTTGCACATGCGTATGAGTCCGTCACAAATTGCAAATCCATGTTTGCCTCCCACTCCCTTAAAATTTTTTCGTTATATTGATTAATAAAAATCGCATTTGTTTCTCTTCGAAGAAATGGCGTAACGCGTTTAATTGCGCTTCGAACGGCGTCAATGTACTGATCCATATCAAGGTCAAGGGAGTCAATAAATTCGTCAAATGGTATTACATCGTCAAAATCTCTTCCCATTTCATTTAATCGCTCATGCAGTTTCTTATAATTTTCTTTTGCTTTCTTTATTCGATCAGGATTGTCACTCTCAGAGAATGGCTCTAAAAATCTTGTCCTATCCATAGGTGGTTTTGGAAATCCAAACCTGCAACAGTCTTTGTTTTTTCTTCTCTTATAGCAAGTTTGAGAGTGATTATGAAGCTGATAAGCAATAAGTTTTTTCATATCTCCTTCTTCGTTTCTTTCACATGTGATGAACCTATCAATAAAGTTGGTGCATTCCACGACAGAATTAGGATCATCAAGATTCAGTTTTGGAGCATCATTCATCCATAATAACGAGTGCAAATGAGGGGAACCACGCATCTGAAATTCCAACCTCGAGAAATAATCAGTTACTTTTATGTCTTCAAAAACCCCGTTAACCTTCAGCAACATATGATTATAAAATGCTCGATAGCGGTGATCAAAATGTCTCATGCATGTCACCGGGTCTCGTCTGATCAAGTCACAAACGTAACTGTACGGCAAGTCGGCGGCTTCTTCTTCGGAAATATCTCGTTGTTCAAGTATTTTGACTAGCATAACAATTAATTCAGTCCATTTGGTTTCTGCAGCTGACAAAGTAAGAAAACATGTGCATGTTCCAAGTGTTCGGACCATTGCAACGACTTCTTTTGTTTTTTGTTGCCAGTAAGGCGGAGAGCAGCGGATTTCTTTAAACACAGAGTAGCCTTCATCTTTATTAACAATAGACTCCAAGCAACCAGGTCTTCGTATTTCACCAGCAGTCATTGTGGTATTTCCAGGCGTTTTGCGCAGAAATATTTGTAAAGCGTTGAAGATCTTTTCAATTCTTGATTTGTTAAATGCATAGAAAATATGCTCAACAGTGCACGCCCGGCGATCATACATTCTTAATTCTGATTTTTTTAAATCAGTGTAAGTAAGCCGCAGATCTTGTTTGAATTCCCGAAGTTGACCACCATAAATTTTTGGAAATGAGAGTTCTTCAGCGTGCAAGTCTTGATAGAAAGGTGTAGGGGAGTGGCCTTGACCAGGAGCTATCCGTATACCTTTGGTTAAAGAATCTTTATCATAAAATATAAAAGACTCCTCACACGGAAATGTCGGGGATTCTGAAATATGAGAGTGTACGCATATATTTTGTATAAGTACTCCCAATATTTAAATACACAAATAAGCATATTGCACTACCTTCTTCCGAGTCAACCTCAATGTCAGGCTTTTTGTTAGCGTCTAAAAATAAATTGCAGTTATTATTATATGCACCTTATTGGTCAATAGGTCAAATGGTCAATTTTGGGGAAAATGGACATACCGTGTTCTGGCAATTCCGTGACTTCTTCATTGGCCCTAGCAACAAAATCTTGCACTTCCCTGTTTAGATAATCATATTTCAAAATTAAATTAGATTATTATGTTGGCATATTTTGTGTTTAATTGATTAGTACAAGTAAATAGAACCTTCAGCGGATGACCTCCAATGGTTTGAATGCACTACGTTTTCTTTCAAATAAGCGGGGGTTTGAACCATATACCTGGCAGCCTGGTATATTTTATACGGTCGAACTTTCTCACATATGTATGGTGTCACATCTCTAATACGACGCATTAGCTGAACTTCAACAACTGATGCTTCATTCATTTGCCTTGGTATGACTTTTGCACAAACATCCAAGTCATTTTCGATATTTATGACACAGCCCTGTAAACTTGATTGTCGTTCCGTTCCTACTAGTTTGATTTTTGTAAACGGTAATCTTAGCGCAATGCACCGCTCCTCTAATTGGGATAAGTCTTTAAGTTCATTAGGCAGTTCAGGAAATCGAAGTCCATTCGACAATGCTAGACGAGGAACCCTTCTACGTTTAACTGTGTCTTTGCACGGTCGACAAAGCTGATGCCTTTCTTGCGCGTAACACAACACTGCATTCTTAATTTCATCTGTAATTCCCCAATCTATAAAATGCTGATCAGTTACATAAGAAACCGACTCTTTGTACCAGAGACCACCGCAGCATGAACAAATGTGAACTGGAGCAGCTCGTTTTTTCTCTTGATATTCTTTACTTAATTGGTCGTATGATTTTGAAAATAAAGCTCTAGCTGCTAGGCCCCTTAACCTAGCAGCTTTATTTTCCTTTGCTCTTTGAGAAGGACTACAACGGGCTGATCTACGTTTTGACGTATCTAAAACTTGTTCTCTTTCTCGTACTTCTGCGATCGTTCTCTTAGAACGGCGTAAACTAGTGTCACGTTTTTGTTCTTTTTGACGGACTGCTGGTAATGCCCGTTTAGATCGACGAGAAGCTGTATTTTGTTGTTGCTCCCGTTGACGAAATTCTGCAACCGTCCGTTTAGAACGCCGTAAAATTGTATCAGCTTTTTGCTCCCGTCGACGAATCTCTGCTTCTAATCGTTTAGATCGACGAGAAGCTGTATTTTGTTGTTGCTCCCGTTGACGAACTTCTGCATCCACTCGCTTAGAACGCCGTAAGATTGTATTAGCTGCTTGCTCTCTTTGACGAATCTCTGCTTCTGATCGTTTAGATCGACGAGAAGCTGTATTTTGTTGTTGCTCCCGTTGACGAAATTCTGCATCCACTCGCTTAGAACGCCGTAAGATTGTATCAGCTTCTTGCTCTTTTTGACGATTCTCTGCATTTAATCGTTTAGATCGGCGAGAAGCTGTATTTTGTTGTTGCTCCCGTTGACGAACTTCTGCAACTACCCGCTTTGATCGGCGTAAAATAGTATTACGTTCTTGTTCTAATTGCCTAACCTCTGCGTTTTCTCTTCGAAACCGATGGGCTGCCGCGTCCGTCTCTCTTTCGTTTTGTCGAAATTCTGCATCGTCTCTTTTTTTACGCTTTCTTTCTCGTTCATCCTTTAACCGCTGACTGTCGCTTTTCTTCCTTTTCGGCATTTCATATGTGATATCTTTAATTGTATTTTTAAGTAGAACACAGCTGCCAGGGAATATATTTGGGCCAGATACGGAATGATTTCGCTAAATCTGGTATCCTAATCACCAACAAAAGAATTCGGGAACACGAAGTTAAGTAAATTTATTTGGGACAGATACAGAATGATATCGATAAATGTAGTATCGTTCTCACCAACTAGGAAATTCGGGAACACCAAAAAGTTCAGAAAATATATTTTCGGCATATACAGAATGATATCGATAAATGTAGTATCCCAATAACCACAAAAGAATTCGGGAACACGAAAAAGTTCAGTAAATCTATTTGGGCCAGATACAGAATGATATCGATAAATGTAGTATCGTTCTCACCAACTAGGAAATTCGGGAACACCAAAAAGTTTAGTAAATATATTTTCGGCATATACAGAATGATATCGATAAATGTGGTATCCTAATCGCCACAAAAGAATTCGGGAACACGAAAAAGTTCAGTAAATCTATTTGGTGCCAGATATAATATTATATCGATATATGTAGTATCGTTCTCCCCAACTAGAAAATTCGGGAACACGAAAAAGTTCAGTAAATATATTTTCGGCATATACAGAATGGTATCGATAAATGTGGTATCCTAATCACCACAAAAGAGTTCTGGAACACGAAAAAGTTTAGTAAATATATTTGGGCCAGATAAAAAATGATATCGATAAATGTGGTATCCTAATCAACATCAAAAGAATTCGGGAACACGAAAAGGTTTAGTAAATATATTTGGGCCAAATACAGAGTGATATGGATAAACGTGGTATCCTAATCAAAACAAAAGAATTAGAGAACAAGAAAAAGTTAAGTAAATCTATTTGGGCCAGATACAGAATGATATCGATAAATGTAGTATCCTACTAACCAAAAAAAGAATTTTGGAACAAAAAGTTCAGTAAATATATTTGGGCCAGATACAGAATTATATCGACATATGTAGTATCGTTCTCACCAACTAGGAAATTCCGGAACACCAAAAAGTTCAGTAAATATATTTGGGCCAGATAAAGAATGTTATCGATAAATGTGGCATCCTAATCAACAACAAAAGAATTAGAGAACAAGAAAAAGTTAGATAAATCTATTTGGGCCAGATACAGAATGATATTGATAAATGTAGTATCGTTCTCCCCAACTAGAAAATTTGGGAACACCAAAAAGTTTAGTAAATATATTTTCGGCGTATACAGAATGATAAAGATAAATGTAGTATCCTAATCACCACAAAAGAATTCGGGAAAACGAAAAAGTTTAGTAAGTATATTTGGGCCAGATAAAGAATGATTTTGATATATGTAGTATCGTTCTCTCCAACTGCGAATTTCGGTAACACGAAATAGTTCAGTAAATATATTTTCGCCATATACAGAATGATATCGATAAATGTGGTATCCTAATCGCCACAAAAGAATTCGGGAACACGAAAAAGTTCAGTAAATCTATTTGGTGCCAGATATAAAATTATATCGATATATGTAGTATCGTTCTCCCCAACTAGAAAATTCGGGAACACGAAAAAGTTCAGTAAATATATTTTCGGCATATACAGAATGATATCGATAAATGTGGTATCCTAATCACCACAAAAGTATTCTGGAACACGAAAAAGTTTAGTAAATATATTTGGGCCAGATAAAAAATCATATCGATAAATGTGGTATCCTAATCAACATCAAAAGAATTCTGGAACACGAAAAAGTTTAGTAAATATATTTGGGCCAAATACAGAGTGATATGGATAAACGTGGTATCCTAATCAAAACAAAAGAATTAGAGAACAAGAAAAAGTTAAGTAAATCTATTTGGGCCAGATACAGAATGATATCGATAAATGTAGTATCCTACTAACCAAAAAAAGAATTTTGGAACAAAAAGTTCAGTAAATATATTTGGGCCAGATACAGAATTATATCGACATATGTAGTTTTCGTTCTCACCAACTAGGAAATTCCGGAACACCAAAAAGTTCAGTAAATATATTTGGGCCAGATAATGAATGTTATCGATAAATGTGGTATCCTAATCAACAACAAAAGAATTCGGGAACACAAAAAAGTTTAGTAAATATATTTGGGCCAAATACAGAATGATATCGGTAAATGTGGTATCCTACTAACCAAAAAAAAAGAATTTTGGAACAAAAAGTTCAGTAAATATATTTGGGCCATATACAGAATTATATCGACATATGTAGTATCGTTCTCACCAACTAGGAAATTCCGGAACACCAAAAAGTTCAGTAAATATATTTGGTCCAGATACAGAATGATATCGATAAATGTAGTATTTTGGGCCAACAAAACATACCAGTTATTCAAAAAAAAGTTGAAGCAATAGTTCCGTGCCTGATATAAAATTAAAACGTTAAATGTTGTATTCTTGACCAAAAAAAGACGTTGGTAACTTCAAAAAAGTGAAAGTAATAGTTTCTTGCCAACAATAAAATTGAAACCTTAAATGTAGTATTCTTGACCAATGAAAGACGTTGGTAACTATAGTAAAAAAAGTTAAAACAATAGTTCTGTGCTGGTTTTATATTTAAAGCGTAATACGTAGTATCCTAACTTCGTTATTGTAGTGAGAGAGCTAATGTGACCTATGACCTCATTACGTCTGACCTCTTTGACCTAGTGACCTGAAATTTTGGCCACAGCTGCACATTAACATGACACATGTTTATGCTAAGTCTCGTTGAAATCCGTTAAACCGTTTTGGAGATATCGCACGGACAGACGGACGGACGGACAGACGGACGGACGGACAGACAGACAGGTTTCGCCAAATTAATAAGTAGCTTTCGCTACTTAATAAGTAGTTGAGAAGACAAAGAAAAATTTATGCTTATACCTAATTGCTTGTACTTGAATTTCTATTTACCTTGAAATATTAAATACGTATGTGTGCCTCGTGTCTTTTTATATTTTATTCTCAATTTGGCCTAAGCAGTTTGTCATTTTGACTGTAAACCGTGAATTTACAACCATATCTAAATGACATCCCATGATACATGAATAAATTATGTGTGGATACCTACCCAATTGCACATAAGAAACACGGAACAAAATTTGAATTTGTGAATAAATCCTTGTCTAGGAACACGCGTGCCGATAAGAGAGAACTTGTAGGCTTTTTGTCGAAACTAGCAGCATTATTACAAATATTTGTTTTCTTCTACAAGCTTTTGTGTAGCAAATAATCTACTTCTGGTAACTTTCACAAATGAACAACCTTTTGTACCGAAAAAAGCGCAATGTGTGGGATAAATTACATGGAATATATTTTTGCAAGTTGTATAGCAAGTCTGGTTGCTTTTCATGAGGTTTGTTGCGCTTGGGTATGAAGGGCATAGAGTCCACTATGTAGTCAGTCACACAAAGAGTTACAAAACATAGGCTGATACAAATATAGAATACATAATCTATTTGCAGGAAATATTAGACAGGCTTGTCAAGGAAACACTTTTATGTCTGCCTGATCATACATTCAAATAAAAAAGAAGTCTTACATCGACATAATGTATTCACGGAATTTTAATTCAATTTTAGTCAATTTCTGGATTCTCGACGATGTACGATGATGTGCTAGTTTTCGACTCCAGTTATTACCGCGTACATGTATGGTGACAAAACAAATATATTTGTGGCAATGCTCATGGCTCGTGCGTTCTGAGAAGTTTTTGCTTGGAGAATATATTTATGTATGCACACTCCACAAAGCTATGCAATACGTACTCAGCAAGTTACGAGCTATAAAATTCAAATAAAACGAAAATCATAATGTACTTTACTATATTATCAGTACGGCTTCCCTCACAACTCAACGGACAAATTTCATTATCTTTGAAAAGAGAACATTCGCGTATCAATTTCATGCTTCAAAAATCAAACGCATAATTTATATTTGTGGGTTTTAGAAAAACATTTACATGGCAACGGCGGCTTACAATGATTACATATATGAATATAACTAACTAAGTGCCAACTTCTGGTTATTCCAATTTTTTTAAAAATCTTATTTGAAAATTGCTTGATTATGGGATTTTTTGTGAATGTTGCCATAATTGTAAGTAATTACTACAAGTAGAACAAATGCATTGGTTGGGTCTATCAATCTAAGCCAAAAACGTATAAAATTTTGTTTATTCGTTTTACACAGTACAAATTACAACGTGTCGTAATAGTAGGTTCAAATAGGGTGCTATAAATACTGCGTTGTTCGAACTTAATCACGATACCCAAGCTAAAGCCAATACAATCTTAACGTGGGTCTAAGATAATCTTGAGACATGCCTTCTTATTAAAGCTGTGATATACGTGGTAACGGATATTCTTTTCTCTATGTCGTACTATACAAAAAACCATTTTCAAGTAAAAACTGAACCAATACATCAGTGTTACAGCAAACCCAAACGCGAATATAAAATACTTATATACATTATCTGTTTCTTTATACAAATTCGCAAAAAACATTTCTTATGACTAATAAAATGGCTGTAAATCAAAATGGCAAATCAGCATAATGTTACGCAAGTTTGAAGTCGATATTTTATGCACACTAAACATTTTGCGTTTTGATCGATATTCAAAGGCGAAATCAACTAGCGTGGTTAAAACACACTTTTCCTTTCATTTATAAAGGGTGTATTAAACAGTTTAGATACTCAGGAAAAACGCTGCCCAATCCACAAATGGGATAAACCCAAATGGAAAAGAACGAAATTCGGCTGTAGTCTGCTACAAGATATTAACGAGCCCTTGTAGCCATTCAAGTACATTGTATTCCAGAAATAATCATTGGTGGAAAATCATTACATTCAAGAAAGCTCCCGGACATGGAAGACCTCAAATGGGAGCACTGACAGTGTAACGTTTCAGTTCTAAAGACAGATTTTCCATTTTTAAAACGTAAATTCAGTTTTTAGTATTTTAACTAAATTCATCTAAACTGATCAACCAGATTCACACAATTTTTTTATTACTAGTGTAAAACACGTATGCTGATTTAATTAAATTTAAAAAATATATTATTATATTGCATATGCTAACAACCTGCCTAAGTAGTGCATGTTTGTTTTATTTTTAGTGTGTATAAATTTTACGCGTTAGGTGTTAATAGCTGTTATGAGTTATTCGTGGAATGATCCGAAGGATTTTGTTTGTTTTCTTTTATTTCAGTAGACATTGTTTAACAAAGAAAGTCTTCATGTAACAATTTCGTACTAATCCATTTTGAGACAAGAGATAAACTTTGTCTACTGCGTTTTTCTTGTACTCATTTCAAACAAAACATTACATGAAATATTTGGGTTAAGTGAGTTTCATGTGAAAGCCTGTTTGGTTAAATGCGCTCGTGTAAAGAATTTCGCACTAAAAATGTCTATTTGCGTTGTCGACAAAGCAAACTGCTGTTGAGTACGATCAAAGCTGCAAGTGGTAAAATGATGATTCTGCAGATTTTTGGCGCTTTTTTCAACATTTGTTTCGTTAAGCGGTTGCTGCTTAATTTTGCAGTATTTTATATGCGTGCTAAACGTTTAAATTCGAATTTAGCACTGAACAAAAAGGCTATATGCTAATAGGTTTTCGAATTTTTTTATGTTACTCTGCAAGGGTATATACATGTGTTTGGAGTCTGCTGGCTATGAAACTAATATCCAGCGGAAAAACGCATTTGAGTTATGACCTTGATAACACACTTGTAAAACTAGAACAGAATACAGAGGTCTTATTCTATTTATTGAATATACTGTATGCTAGCAACATGTGCAAGTATCCTTTGTTTGTTTGATTTCTAAAAAGTATATAGATATCACGTGTCTGGTGTATAAAGCTTTCTCTGATTAATTCAGAGAATGTTCTTAAGGATATTGTTTGTTTCTTTTTGAATAACAAGACTTCTTTCAAAAGGAAATGTCGGTTTTGTTTTTATCCGTTTTGATACAGAGCTGTCGCATTGTCTCCAAATCCACTACAAGTGTCTACTTCATTGAGCAAAAACCATCCTGCAAAACATTATATTCCAATGACGTTTCTGTGAAGGTCTACTTGACTGTCCCTTATAAGAAGCGCTCGTGTAAAGTATTTCAAGTTAAAAATGTGTGTTAGTGTTGGCCAAACAGACTGTTGTTGAGTACGTTTGATGTTTAGTGTAATAAGGTTTTAATGTGCCAGTGCCATTTGATATTGTTTGTGACCTTACATTTTACAATAATATGTCACAAGTATTTTCTTTCAATGAATTTTAACATTTACCGTATAGTAAACTTTAAGAGCTTTCCACTTATGTAGCTTCGATCTTGCACACTCGGAAAACTTAATAGTGGGTTTTTATAATTAAAAACGTTGGACTGACATTGTACTTTACCATGTGCAAAGGAATTAATAGCATTGCTGTCTGCTTTTTCGTACATATGAAAAGCTTTAAAATCGTCCTTTACATAAGGTTACATAATATGTGCTATACAATAACTTGGCATAACGTTATAAAACTTGGCAAGTGCCTTTTCAATCAACAAAACTAGTTTCACTGGAAAAGCACAGCTAGTTCAAACTGAAATTTTTGTTGTCCCTAGATGTTTTATATCTCTGCACGTCCACTCCACCTATCTGCAAGAAAGTTTGAATTCTAATTGAGTGTTGAACGACTTGTTTGTTTTTCAATACAGGCTTTGGAATAATAGCGTACCATTACATCACTGACAAAACTGTATGGAAGTGTTTGGATGAACACGTGCCGATTGAAATACATTTGTAGGTGTTTCCTGGAACTTCCATCTTTTGTAGAGATATTTGCTTTTACTTGAGACCTTTGTTTCTAACAAGTAGGTTGTTTAGTTGTGTTCAGATGAACAACTATTTGTGGACCAAATAAAATGGCTTTATGAGAGATCATATAATTACATTCTTCTATTGAAGAGGAAGTTCCTTTGCTGTTTCGAGAGTTCGATCTGAGAGAACAGTGATATGTAGTAGTTAAAAGAAAGTTGCTTTATGCCATATAATACTTCAGTCTTCAGTCACTTAATAAGTCATTGAATAGTAGGTATTAGTGAAAGGGTAAAATTTTGAAGTTACATTGGTCTGGTCTTAGGGGAGATTTACAAAAACACATATTACAAAATACATGAATTACAAATTTTAAATTGCAAAGTCTCAAATTACAAATGTATTTTTTGTCCTAAATACTTAAATTACAAAAATTCAAACCAACAATTTAGAATACATTTTCGAGCACAACTAAATGAAATTGAGTAATTTTTAGAGAAACCTTTCATATAAGCTTCAAATTTAACTTAAATGAGCTCACATGAAAAACGTTAATCTTTAAAAAATATCGTTCATCAGTAAGGAATCTTTTCATCGAATGTTACGAAGGCAAAAATAAAGTTGTATTCTTGCTGCATGTTTTAATAAAATACACTATTGCTCATCATTCGAATATACGCACAAAAACGGAGTTCACTGTGTTCTGATAGTACTACTGTTTATAAATTTAATCTAAAGACGATTGTATAAGAATTATAAAGTTTCAGCATTATACATACCATCCAGATAACATTTTAGAATAAAATTAAATTTTGCCTTCTAGGAGCATCACGTTGGGAAAAAAGTGTAGTTCTATATTGTACGTAGCAATAGTATTCAGTAAAATGTCATACATATTACATTATAACACAATATGTATTGATGAGTGAGTAACAAATGAATACCACTAGTTGAATCGATGTTTTGGTTTGAAATTTATATCGTCTGTAGTTTAAAATTAAAGAAAAACTGAAGAATGGATTTTTTGTAATATATGTACATTTTCATTTGTAATTTTGGATTTTGTAATTCTCTCTTTTGTAATATTATAGTACACATATTATATGTGTCATTTGTAACTTAAAAGTTGTAATTCTCCCCGTGCACCCTACTTTCTAGCACAAAACAAGCATGTAATACATGTTATATATAGCCGTTGACAAGTAAAGATTTCAATTATATTATATAATACCTGTATATAATTGTATTATTTTGCTACTTAAACCTTTTTCATTTTGAAAAAATCATCTGTTTACTTTTACGCAATGCATTGCAGACGTAGCCAGAATTTTTTTGGTATGGATATATTGTGTAGATCTAACACACTGTGTGACAAAACATACAAAATCAACATGCAACACATACATGCGACTTACGCACACATGAATAACATGCCTATTACGTTTTGAAATCTATGTATCATTGTTTATCTGGAAAGAAATAGTATGCAGGCTTTTACGTGGAGTTTTCCAAAAGTAATGCAAATACTTTCATCGTACACCAAATGTTTATGTTAAACTTGAAAGACCTGAAATGTTGCATGGTGTTAGGGCTGTAACTACCAAGTACTTATGCAAAATTTCACAAGCGTAGGTTTCTTTAACATTGAATTTGGAAAAGTTGAAAATCTGGTGTGGATTTTTCAGCGTTTTTCGAAGGGCCATTTTTCGTGCTTCATAACTTCAAATGGCAGTGTGTGGTAAAATTACTCAGTCTGATAAAAAAGATTTTGCATTGCATAATCCTTAAGTCTTGTAGAATCTGACACCAGTGCATTTGGCTCTTTGCTTCCATGGAGACTCTAAAGAGCATTCAAATTTGAAGACGATCCAAAGTGCAAATTTTAGGAAGGATGCAAACAAATCTGGTCTATTTTTTGGAAACCCTAAACGAATTATAGCAAACAAAACAGTTGGAATAGACAAGCATAAAATGGGCTTTATGACGCTTATTGTCATTGGTATTCCTAAAGCTATATGTAGTTATAATATAAGCATCAAAAGTAGTAACTCAAAAATATGCGAAAAATCGGGTGCACAAGTTTGCACGTCAAATTGGCTTTTGCATTGGTAAGTGGATTCTTTCGGTGAATCAAATGGTCACTACAGTAGATACCTTAGACGATTACAAAACAAACTCATACCATGTCTTAGCTTTTGGACAATTCATTAGAAAAATACACACTTCGAAAGAAATCATAGCTTAAGAATCGTGAAAATCTTATCGATTGTGTTTCACTCTACTGCTCTCGTATTATTGTACGTACACCCGTGATTGAATACGGGAAATGTACACCAGTAGCTGGAGTATGTATGCGACTAATCAGGTTTGGAGTTCTTCTTGACGTTTGTGAAACACAGCCCGAGAAAGTTTTTTTGCACTACTTTTGGAAAACTGCACGTATTTACCAAGTTTAGAATACACAAAACATTGTTGCAGTTACTACATGCATTTATAGATTAAATATTTACATATGTAGTTTACTTGAAATGGTACACAGGCTTGACATGCCTTTTTGCATTGACAATAATTTATTTAAAAACATATCACTAATATTATCATTAAGTTTTCATTTTCATCTTTATTATCTGACAGTATCTTTTTGAATGGCTTGTAAAGGCCAAAACCAAACCCATGCACCTGTTTTGAAAGACGGATAAAATAGACAAAGCAAATTGGAAATAAGACATAAGAAAAAACTGCAAATACGTACTTGCGAACCCTTAAGCTTATAATTGCTTGCATTTAAATCTCTATTCACCTTGAAATTTTAAGCATGGAAAACATATATACACTCTGTCCAGTTAATGAAGCAACGACCTACCATTTCAGTGTATCTCAGAAACGGTTTATAGCATTTACCCGAAACTCACAGTGAATGTTAACCATCTTTAATGAATATTGCATGCCAAGTTTCAGGAAATTTGGTTTGATCGTATACAAGTTATAGCCAAAGTTTGAAGGTCAATCAAAATTAGGTGTCCAGAAAATAAAGCACCGATTTTAGACATTTTGGATTTTTGTTCACTTATCCGCTAAAATTGTGTTCAACATGGTTTTACGATATTTGGCAGTTAATCAGCTGACAGAATAACTGCAGTGAATGACTATATTTGAACAATATTAAAGAAAATAGCAAATAGCTGAAGGTCACTCCGACTAAGGTGCAGTTTGTGAACTCTTCGCTTAACTAAATCCACCCTTTTCAATCAAATATAAGCTTTTAATGTCCACAGCACCTCAGATTTATGCAAAATTGTATTTAAAACAAAAATTAGACATAACACTTTCAAGTTTGAATCCTAAGGGAAGTTGAGGGATTCTTCGTCACGCAGGAATTTATGAAGTATGCATGACTCATATATGGTTTTTGAATACTGACTCGTAGTATTTTCGATAAAATGAGAGATTTTGTCTTTTTTAAACCAAGCGTTAGTTCAACAGCAGTTTTAGTCAAAAAGTTAATGAATTCCGACTTCTACATTTAAATGAACGTGAATGAGGATTGAGTGTAAGATGTACCCACTCTGACATACAAGTATTTTACAGCTTTTAATGTTCACGTGTGCATCACTGTGGCCACTGAGGATTTGTAGGCAATAAACTACCCATGCCACAACATTATAAGCCCAAAGCTTGCACGCAATTAAAAAATTGTGACATAGAGGGTCTGATTATCTGAACTAGTCAAACATACACTAAACTTAAATTGACAATTTGTAAATTGAAAACGTAAATAGGGGATCAAAGTTTATTTTCAACCGCAAAACTCCAACAGGTTAGAATGTTTGTAATGTGGTTTTACTGAAGACTCATTGAATTGCGGAAATTCGGGTTGTTTATAAATATTTCGTCATGTAATTTAGAAAAGAAATTAAAACCCTATGGTTCTTAGTTTTAGTTAGTCTTAGTTTAGTCTGAGTTTAGGCCTAAGCAGGCAGTAAGTTATAAACATAAAAGTGTTATGTCTAATTTTTGTTTTAAATACAATTTTGCATAAATCTGAGGTGCTGTGGACATTAAAAGCTTATATTTGATTGAAAAGTGTGGATTTAGTTAAGCGAAGAATTCACAAACTGCACCTTAGTCGGAGTGACCTTCAGCTATTTGCTATTTTCTTTAATATTGTTCAAATATAGTCATTCACTGCAGTTATTCTGTCAGCTGAGTAACTACCAAATATCGTAAAACCATGTTGAACACAATTTTAGCGGATAAGTGAACAAAAATCCAAAATGTCTAAAATCGTTGCTTTATTTTCTGGACACCTAATTTTGATTGATCTTCAAACTTTGGCTATAACTTTTATACGATCAAACCAAATTTCCTGAAACTTGGCATGCAATATCCATTAAAGATGGTTAACATTCACTGTGAGTTTCGGGTAAATGCCTTACACCGTTTCTGAGATACGCTGAAATGGTTGGTCGTTGCTTCATTAACTGGACAGAGTGTATGTATGTGTGCTTCGTGTGTCTGTTTCTGTTTTTTTCTAGTCTCATTTTGGCTTAAACAGTTTGTCAATTCGACTATACACAGTGAATTTAAAGCGCATGATACATCGGAAAATTATGTGCGGATATCAACTATATGAACATGAGAAACATGGAACAAAATTTGAATTTGTGAATAAGTCCTTGTCTAGGAAAACACGTGCCGATAAGAGAGAACTTGTAGGCTTTTGGTCGAAACTGTCAACATATATTTATATATTTGTTTTCTTCGACAAGCTTTTGTACAGCAAATAATCTACTTATGAAAACTTTCACAAATGAACAACCTTTTGTACCGAAAAGAGGGCAATGTGTGGGTTAGACTACGTGGAATATATATTTTCTATGTTGCATAGCAAGTTTCGTTGCTTTTTTTGAGGCTTGTTGGGTTTGGGTATAAAATGCATAGAGTCCACTATGTAGTCAGTCACACAAAGAGTTACAAAACTAATGGTTGATACAAATATAGAAAGCATAATCTATTTGCAGGAAATGATAGGCAGGCTTGTCAAGAAAACACTTTTATGTCTTGTTAATCATACATTCAAATAAAATGAAGTCTTACATTGACATAATGTGTTCATGGAATTTTAATTCTGTTTTAGTCATTTTTTGAAATTTCTACAACGTACTATGTGCTAGTTTTCTACCCCATTTATACCAAAAACATGTATGGGGACAAACAAATAGTTTTGTGGCAATGCTGATGGCTCGTGCGTTCTGAGAAGTTTTTGCTTATAAAATATATTTATGTATGCACACTCCACAAAGCTATGCAATACATAAACAGCAAGTTACGAGCCATAAAATTCAAATAAAGCGCAACTCATAATGTACTTTACCATATTGTTAGTACGGCTTCCCTCACAACTCAACGGACAAATTTCATTATCTTTGAAAAGGGAACAACCGCGTATCAATTTCATGCCTCAAAAATCAAACGCATAATTATTATTTGTGGGTTTTAGAAAAAAACATTTACATGGCAACGGCGGCTTACAATGATTACATGTATAAATATAACTAAATGTCAGCTTCTGGTTATTCAAGTTTAAAAAAATCAAAGTCCCTATTTTGAAATGACTTGTAAGCAATTACTACAAGAAGAACATTTGCGCTGGTTGGGTCTACCAATCTAAGCCAAAAACGTATAAATTTTGTTTATTCGTTTTACACAGTACATATTATAACGTGTCGTATAGTAGGTTCAAATGGATTGTTAAAAATACTGCGTTGTCTGAATTTAATTTCGATGCCCAAGCTAAACCAATAAAACAATAGTAACGTTTGTCCAAGAAAATATTTGAGACATGCCTTCTTATAAAGGCTGTGATATACGTGGTAACGGATATCCTTTTCTCGATGTCATACTATACAAAAACGATTTTCAAGTAAAAACTGAACCGCCTAATCAGTGTTACGGTAAACCCAAACACGAATATAAGATACTTATGTACATTATCTGTTTCTTTATACAAATTCCCGGAAAACTTTTCTTATGACCAGTAAAAAGGCTTCAAATCAAAATGGCAAATCAGCATCATGTTACGCCAGTTAGAAGTCTGCAATTTATGCACATATGCACACTAAACATTTTGCGTTTTAATTGATATTTACAAGGCGGAGTAAAGTAGCATGGTAAAAACACAATTTTCCTTTCATTTATAAAGTGTGTATTAAGACTTTTGGATCGTTTGGCAGAATATGACATTTCTATTTTCATTTACTACAAAAGACCAAACCAAAGCCAAAATTTAAATATTTGAAGTACAGATTAAATAAATTCTCTGAAAATATTCAGTCGAATTATAACAGTTCAGATACTCAGAAAAAAGGCAGTCGAATCCACTGATGGGATAAATCCAAATTAAGACAAAAGTAACTCGGCAACTGTAGTCAGCTACTTGACAACCAGCCCTTTCAACTACATTGCATTTCAAAAATAGTCAGTGATGGAAAATCATTACATTCAATAAAGCTTCCGGACACGGAAGATTTCAAATAGGAGCAGTGAATGTGTAACGTTTCAGTTCTAATCTGTGGTAAAAGACAGATTTCCCCTTTTTGAAACATAAATTCAGTTTTTAGCATTTTAATTAAATCCATTAAAGTTTCTCAACCAGATTTACACAATGTTTTAAATTACTAGTGTAAAACACGCATGCTGATTTCATAATTATTGAAATTATATATTTTGTTTTATATACTAACCACTTGCATAAGAAATGTATGTTTGTTTTATTTTTAGAGTGTGTATAAATTTTACGTGTTGGGTGTCAATAGCTGTTATGAGTTATTCGTGGAATGATCCGAAGGATTTCGTTTGTTTCCTTTTATTTCAGTAGACATTATTTAGCAAAGAATGTCTTCATGTGACAATTTCGTACTAATCCATTTTGAGACACGAGATAAACTTTGTCTACTGGTTTTTTCTTGCACTCATTTTGAACGAAACATTACGTAAAATATTTAGGTTTAGTGAGTTTCATGTGAAAGCCTGTTTGAGTAGGCTCATTTTGATGCGCTCCTGTAAAGATATTCGCAGTAAAAATGTCTATTTGCGTTGTCGACAAAGCAAACTGCTGTTGAGTACGATCAAAGCTGCAAGTGTAACGAGATGATTCTGCAGATTTTTGGCGCTTTTTGCAAAATTTGTTTCGTTAAGGGCTTGCTACTTAGTTTGGCAACATCAATGAAAGGTCTACGAAAACCCAGCTTACAAGCTTAAAATTACGTGATGAACACTAATGCATTAGTAATAAGACTGTACACGCCTATGTGGGTAAACACGTGCCCATTGACAAACATTTGTTGGTGTTACTTGGAAATAGCAACTTGTGTACGGATGGTTGATTTTGCTTACAATCTTTTGTGTAGCAAGTAGGTTCCTTTAATGTTCGCAGATGAATAATCTTAGTGAACAAAAGGCAATGGCTTTTTATGGAATCAAATCTATTATCTCTGGTAGAAAAGCATGTTTCTTTACTGGTAGTTAGAGTTTGATTTGAAACCCAAAGGAATATATACTGTTGACTAAGGAAAGTTGAATAATTCGACACTCTTGGTTTTTGTAGTTTGGAGAGAAAGGGGTCACTGTTCACATCATAAGCAAGCTTGTCATGCTGTCAGACATGAAGTACAAACAAGTGTTTGTGTGATCATATTCCTATTCATGTATAATAATAAAGTTTTTTATTTCTATGTATAATGCAAATAAAGTATTGCAATATGGGTGGATTTTATTTTCACAGATCAATAATTCTTTGAGTCAAAATAACCTGTACTTTTACGGAAACAAATATATCATTGTCCTGTTGAAAAGCATGTTTCCTTCCACTTTGAGAATTTGATTTGCGAAGTGCAAATGAGTGTATGCTGTAGACGAAAACAACTATAATATGTGATATCAAACTACAAATACACATAATAGTATTTATTATATGGGTAACACAAACGAGTTACATTGGTTCCTTTCCGAGCCCTGAACAGACTTGAAATGCCTGAAATAATCACTGAATCACAAGCAAGTGCCTGAAAGATCATATTACTATATCCAAGCGCATGAATACATTTTCTACTTGCTTTGGCTAGATAAAAGATTTTTCTTGTTCTGACACAAAACGCTGTATATGTATATTTGCTTTCACGCAATCTTAGAAAAACTTATGCCAAGTTTGGTTACACTAATATGCATTGAGTAAAGACGACTGTGTGATAGGAAGGATACAAAATAAAAACCTTTAGCTGTACGTGGAGTTTTCCAAAAGTAGTGCAAAAAAACTTTCTCGGGCTGTGTTTCACAAACGTCAAGAAGAACTCCAAACCTGATTAGTCGCATACATAGTCCAGGTACTGGTGTACATTTCCCGTATTCAATCACGGGTGTGCGTACAATAATACGTGAGCAGTAGAGTAAAACACAATCGATAAGATTTTCACGATTCTTAAGCTATGATTTCTTTCGAAGTGTGTATTTTTCTTATGAATTGTCCAAAAGTTAAGACATGGTATGAGTTTGTTTTGTAATCGTCTATAGTATCTACTGTAGTGACCATTTGATTCACCAAAAGAATCCACTTACCAATGCAAAAGCCAAATTGACGTGCAACCTTGTGCACCCGATTTTTCGCATATTTTTGTGTTACTACTTTTGTTGCTTCTATTATAACTACATATAACTTTGGGAATACCAATGACAATATGCGTCATAAAGCCCATTTTATGCTAGTCTATTCAAACTATTTTGTTTGCTTTTAATCGTTTGGGGTTTCCAAAAAATAAACCAGATTTGTTTGCATACTTCCTAAAATTTGCACTTTGGATCGTCTCCAAATTTAAATGCTCTTTAGAGTCACCATGGAAGCAAAGAGCCAAATGCACTGGTATCAGATTCTACAAGACCTAAGGATTATGCAATGGAAAGTCTTTTTTATCGGACTGAGTAATTTTGCCACACACCGCCATTTGAAGTTATGAAGCACGAAAAATGGCCCTTCGAAAAACGCTGAAAAATTCATACCAGATTTTCAACTTTTCAAAATTCAATGTTAAAGAAACCTACGCTTGTGAAATTTTGGATAAGTACTTGGTATTTACTGCCCTAACACCATGCAACATTTCAGGTCTATCAAGCTTAACATAAACATTTGGTGTGCGATGAAAGTATTTGCATTACTTTTGGAAAACTCCACGTACATGTTTATAGATCATCATTCATCTATTTCAGATGACAAGGAATAGAAGCAACAGACAATTTTTTTAAGGTATTGACCAAAAAAACACAAGGTAAGCAGGAAAAATTAGAGTATAATAATACTATGGGTTTGAGTCACAATGGCCAGTCCAGTAGAATAACAGTGAGTCTGCAAGTTGTTTTTTGAATGAACACGTGCTTCTGGACGCTTTACAAAATCAGCATCTTTTATGTAGATACCTGGAAACTTTGGTATGATAAAATAGGCTGGAATAGAGCATTAGTAGATTCAATAAAAAATTCCGTGTAACTATTGTGTGGGTTGAGTAATGATAATATTTGCAGGTCTGTAAAGTCTATAAGGGTTTTCAAATAAACCTGTGCTTAGCGTAAACACATAAGCATTACCAATGTTGCAAGCCAGACAAGTTTATTTCTTCTGTATTATTGCTTCCATTCCAGAGATTTTCGTATATCTGGAATACGATGGCTTATAGATTTTTCACTCCAGTTTATATAAGCCCAAGTATCAAAGAATGCTTAGCAACTACACCTTATGTATCTTAAAAAAATAGAAAGTACTGAAGCTAGGTAGTTAAGATAAACTGAAAATTTGTTTGGACATTCAGAATCGAAAACAGAATGTTCCTATTTTCGTTTCTTACTTTTTTATTCATTCAAAAAATCAAAATGAACGGCATAATTGATAAACCAACAATGAAATTAAATCGCACACAAAGCTTGAAAGAATATAAAACCCTTTTAAATTCTGTCATTCAAGTGCAGAACGTAACAACCTATCAACGTTTTCAACTAACGAAATTCCACACACCAATCACAATATTTTGTTGTCTTTTACTGTCTTCTTTTCAATAGTTTCTACAATATTTCTATATTTGTTCTTTTGAAGTTATGAGCAGCAACCATTTAGGGTCATGTCGATGTCACCATAAGATGGTATGTAACCGTATCCTTTGTTCCTTTTCGGATTTATTCCTATCCGTTTTCACATGCATGAAGGAGCATAAAGTATATAAACTGCAAGTTTAAGTTTATTATATAAAGTTTATTATGAACTGCAAGAGTGCTTTTTGTTTGTAAAAATAAATTCAAGGCGCCATGATTAGCCCTGTTGGTTTCATTTTTTGTTTACTCCGGTGTTTATGAATGTTAGTTTTTAAAACATTCAAAAGAAATGTGAAATCTTCTCTGAAAATTAAACAAATGGAAATTTCAGCAGAGGTATTTTGCCCGAGAAGTCACAAGAAATGACCGTTCATTGGTAACTGACCATTACTCAGAAATATTAATTTCACAAGTATGCAATTTTTTATGCCATGGATTCATGCTTGAACATGCGTAATAGAAGTGACTGAACATCAAAACATTTTATTACTTTCCCCAAGATTTTATTGTATTTTAATTACAGTTAGCATCATTATGTTTATTACATATAAATAAATTCCAATAGATTTGCAAATTAATTAACTAATTTTTATATTTTGAATGAAACACTAAAAACAACTGCATTATTACAGTGATAATATTTTTGCATTTATCATATATTTGAATAACAATACCGAAGAGAGCCTAAACGATATGTAAACTTTGAATGCATATTTATGCTAGTTGTATAAGCTAATCTGCTACAACCTTCAGAATGTAAGTCCCAGAAGCAAATACACGAGTACACGAGTTCTGCTAAAAATGATTCACCCCAGAATTCCTGCCGCTAGAAACAAGATTGTTTTATTCAACATTTCAGTGTGTCCCTACTACTTTTAAACATCGATTTCAAGGTCCTACGGAATGTCTTGCTATAAAAGATGTACAGTACTGGACTTAAGCAACTTTTGCACGCTCCAATTAGCTGAACAGTGGCTGTTAAGTTTTCAAATGTGAAAATATCCCACGAATTTGTTTCAGGAAGTCCAAAAAATATTAGTCCAGAGGGTACAGTATAAACTGATAGCCAACCCACAAAATATGCTATTCCTATAACGCGTAGCATTCCCAAAGTTTGAACTTTTTTATAGCGATTGATTTCACTGGGAGACTGTTGACCGTGTGATGAACATATAAATGTTTCGGCAGAATAACTTGAACCCGTCGAAATGGAAAGAAGTTTCTTGATCGACATGTTGCAAACTATTATACCTATTAAAGGAGAAAATAAACAAATCACAAAGTTAACAAATACAAAATATACTTTGTCAGGCAGAGCATGATGCCAGGTTTCTTTGCAACACGGAAGTAGTCCGGCTTGTTGGGAGGAAACAAGTCCAAAATTGATTAGCCCTGGAAACGAAACAATCAAACTGCTAAGCCAGATGACAAAGCCGGTAGAGCAAATTTCACGCCTAGAGCAACTTTGAAAAAACGGCCTGGGATGATATATGTCACGATATCTAATGTATACAATTCAAAAGTTGAAATAATGTTTTTTGAAGATTTTGAAATATGAATGTCAAAACAGAATTTTTACCGATCATAAGTTATGGCAACTATAGTGCAAGCAGAGACTACTACGGAAACTCTGTGAGTGTATGAAACCAATTTGCACATTACCCCGCCAAGTATCCATGCTAAAATATTTTTAATCAAAATTAAAATGTCTATATTGCTAAAAAGTAATTATGTTATCAGATTTGATATATAAATTCACATACAAATTTACTTACGAATAAAAATGTTTGCAAGTACAGTAGCAGGCATGCAAAACACAATCACGAGCAAATCTGCCACAGCCAAGTTGAGAATCAGTAAATTTGTATTGGTTCGCGTTTCTCTCTCACGTAGAACCGCAAGACCCACCAAAACATTTACAACCAAACCCGATAAATATAACAAGATGCACACCACACTCACAAACACCGTCCATTCTAACGAAAACCGAAAACAGCTCAGATCATTGAAAATGTTTCGAATTGAATCCGTGCCGTTGATACTTGAAAAGCTACATGTAATTGGACTTGTTGAAATGTTGGGGAAATTGAGACTAAGGTTTGAGAAAATCACAACTGTTTCGTTTTCTGTGTTCATTTTGCCCCAATGTGATAACAAGAGAATGAAAAGCTAACGCTTCTAGTCAGATGAAAGGTCTGACGACGACTGAGCTACAAAAGCACGGAAACAGCTTTTATAGCAAAAAGATGCTGGATCTAAAATTGATGCGTAGTTTTCTACTTTCACCATACGCCACCACCACTTTTCTGTTGCGCCTTGTGTTTCCATAAAAAACTGATTGGATAATTGGAAGCGAATTGATAGCGAAATTGGAAACGCATAAGAGAAGAGTCTCTTTTCTCTTGAAAAGAGAGTATAATCAAACCTATGGTCCCATTCAGTTCGAGCAGAAAACCAGTCAAAAATTCACAACATTACAGCTAGGTATGCAGATTTTTGAAATGACTTATTCACTTAAATTTACTTTAGAATGACTTGACTTACTGCTAACAATTCACGGCTGTACCCTTAATATCAAAGCTGTCAAATTTTAACAGTCAAAAGTGATCATTGTAAAGCTATTTTTGGGTTTTGTAGATTGGGCTGTATGCACAAAATTGAAGTTGATATGCAAGATTCATAACAAGCATATCAGCAAGTGAAATTATGTTTCAGAATGCACGTACTCTGACCTGGTTATATCGTTATTACCAAGTTTCATGAGCTTTTTACCTGTTTTTTGAAAAGCTGATAAGATTGTTTTTTGTATAGAGTTGCATTATGTGCAAAGCAAGTAATTTATTATCAGATTGAATGATGTTGGTAAGGATTTGTTGTTACAATGCAATAGTGCTTCTGACATTAAATTTTTTTCAACAGTCAACTAATTTATTTTTAGCTAAAATAAAATCAACTTCGTTAACCAATAAATAGCTTAACCCAATCTAATTTGTGAATTTTATACGGATTCCATATTAATGAATTGTGTAATCAGTAATCGTGCTGTTGTGATAACTGTTTGAATTAAGCATAATGTTTGCTGCGTTGGCATCATCGTAGGCTGGTTTTGGAGCAAACTGAACGCTTGTTGCTCTTACAGTAGAAACGTATTTTATGTCTAAAACATCCATAGGAAGCTATCAAAAATGCTTGCTGCTTAAGACGATGAGTGTATAATAGGACAAAATCGAGTACTACGAAATTGAATGATGATTGCATAATGAAGAAATAAATTAGCATTATTGATGGTTCAACAATTACAGATGGCTCAATTGCTGTCAGTTATTGCAAAAAATGATTAAATTTTTCATTTCTTTAAAAATCAAGAAACCATACTGCACAACACGTTTATTATATCAGACTTGAAAAATGAAATGCATAGGTAGCACTTAAGACAAAGTATACAATACAACACTGCTTTTCCAGCATACGTTTTACTGAATATGGTAAGTCAACTTGCACTTAACGCCAAGTTATCAGTGTTTTAAAGTCTATTAATATATAGTATACTTAACCCATTATAATTTTTAATATTTATTACTTGTATTAGTGCAGTAAACATTTTAATTTATCCTAGACGCAGGATAATAAGTACAGCTACATGTTTGTCTTAAAAGATAAAGATTCATCTAAACGTTAAGTAAAAAAAAACTTGGTCAGCTTGACGTTTCAGTTGATGTTATACGTACTTAAATACTTTTATACAAATTAAGTGCAGTTATAAATTATTAAATTGAGTTACTAAAGCCATTGCATTAAAATGGAAACCCACTAGTATTAAAGCTAACATATTTTCAAAACTAGAGTAGCTTTTCCCTTTTCCGTAACGTAGTTCAGTATAACACTACAAGGTGGCATTGTACAATGCTTAAGAAAACTTTCACTTTCTCGTTTGCAAGTTCAAGGTTTTGCAGGTGCAGAATGCGCTGCAAGCTAAGCTCTAAATATCGATTTTCTTGAATGGAACGAAACTGGGACAGCTTGCTATGGTTTTCAGTATACCAACATCGTACGCAGTGTTTGATATTGTTCCTCTCGCTTTTTGAGATTTGCTGGGGTATACCTAAACTTTCACTTGCCGTAGCAAAGTGTAGATGTGCACAAATTAAAAGCGTAAGAGAGGCAATGTGCTTACGACGAGCGTATATTTGCTAGCAAGCTGACTAGTTTCTCTTACATTTAAGTGATACAGAAAAATGCTGTTTCTTTTTTTGATGAGTTTAACTTGACATCTGCCTAATTTTCTACAATGTTTTCAAAGATACATGGCAAACCACAAAGCAACAAAAGATGATTGATCCTGTGGTCGAATACGTATATGATTCCAAAGTTTGAATAGGTAGTACTTACTAAAGAATTAAAAAAGCCTGTAATTTATTACAAAATAAAACACAAGTACAGAGTACAGTCCCTGCAGCTATTATTTTTTTTGATGTAGATAAATTGTAAATGGTATTTTATTATAAAAGTTAGTTGTGAAATTACATACATACAAACAGAACTAGTAGTATCTCTAAAATTCGAAAAGTGTAATGCAACCATGCGTTGTGTTTTGAAAACGTATTGACCACACTTCTATATAATTTTTTAAATTCAGTGCTATCCTATTTTGAGCAGTGACAATATATGGGTTCTACTTGTAAATTTAAAATGCACGTTTAACTTTTAACCAGCACAAATTGAACAGACAAACTGATAGCAAAATCCAGGGTATTTAATGGAGTAAGCTCTTCCACGTAATTATTTGCTCCAAATTTAATTTTTGCCAAAGCTACTGACTTCCAAAAGGCCCGAGGCAACTTACCCTCAGGTCTGGATTTCTTAAATTGTTTGTCCAGTTTACGCTCAGCATTATTTTGTACTTTCTTTAACTCTGTGTAAGTAAACGGATACCTTACCGCTAAGGCATACAGCAATAAACAGGAAACCATTTGTTGCGCAGCAGAGAAATATGAAAATCAAAATCACCGTGTCTGAAGTCCAAGCAACGCGAATCAGCATTGCAAAGCTCGCGCTAACACAACATACAGCAGCAATGAATAGTGAAGTGAGTGCGCCCTCTTGGGAGATGTGATATGTCAAGGTTACCAAAACCTGTATTTGTCTCCGAGCTTGTATTTTCTGGTAGGTTGTTATTTCGCCGTTTTGATGGATTTCATTATAACTGAAAAACAACGCTTTTGTAAATGGACATTTCAGTTTCAGTATATAAAAAATATTACACTCACGTTTGCAGATGATTACGTATTTGTGTGGTAGCCAAGGCTGTAAGTCCGCCATTAACAAACAGCGATGCATGCACTCCGAATTGCCAGAGCCATTGGGTGAACAAGAACAAGGAGACATTCACAATGAAAGCCTTGACATTCATGAGATAGTAGGATACTATCATAGACACACTATTAGTGTGTCTTTTGGAATGTTCAGCTTGTCATCAGGGCATTCCTCAAGCAGCCAGTAGCCCGCAACGAAGCTCTACAATTACAGTGTACAGTAGTTATTGCAATAGGAAATAGCAGTCCAGTTGCAGTAAATATCTGAGCCCACAACTTGTTCAGTTGTTCGGTCCGAGTGGTACTCGGTTTTTTTGCGTCAGAGTAATACCAGTGGGCAAACTGAAAATGCCCATTTATGTTTAGAATCAACTCATTTGCATTTTTTCTGCATGTGTGCAAGTGGCTGCTTAAGCACTGCATTATTGCTATAGCAATAACTTCCTGGGCTTTTGTAAAGATTGACATGTCTTTGCCTAGCAGACATTGAATGATGATAACTAGCAAAGCAAAAGACTGCAGGTAGCTTAACCATTTCAGATTTTTTCCCGTTTACCAGTTGGTTCTTCTCCCGTTAGGAGTCTTAGCTTTTTCTGATTATCATCCCAAACTATGAATAAGCTACCAAGGCTACCACTAAGCTTGCAAATTTTCGAGAATAGGTTTACGTTTCAGGTCAAGATTCTACCAAAAAGCTTTTAAGGTACAAATTGTTTTCCCATGGTAACCTAATAAAAAATTAGATTACACTTTAAAGTGTATCGTCGCTTTTAACACTTTGTAAGAAATGGCCAAATTTTGAGACAATTGGTTTTTTAATAAGGTTTTGAAGTTGATTTAGTATCCTTTATTTTCTAGAAACGTTACCTAGATTTACCTACAATTATGAAAGTGGTATTTCTAACTGTTCAAATGATGGATAGGAGCGTGCTAAGTTAATTTTTACCTTGTGCACGTAGAAGAATTTGCGTGGAGTGTGGATTTTGTCTTTGTTTTCCTAATAGCATGGATTGTATGCTTGGATATATATAAAACATAAATTAATGTGCAAATATTTATGATATATAACTGCATGGTTGCTGTTACCCGCGCTGGTGCGCCAGTATATAAAGTTGTAGGCGTAAGCGTAGGCATATTTAATTGTAAGTATTGTAGAATAGAATAAAAAAATACACAAATTACTAGTATGATAGCAAAATATAGTAGTGCCTTGAGTGTTTAAAATAAATACATTATTTTGATACTGATTTGAAGTGCTTTAGTCCCATGATTAGAAATTATTCAATAATTCCAATATTAGATTGCAAAAGCTACTCGTATGATCGTATATCGTCCGCCTATCTGTCTTTCCCTGCGGTATCTTATTTAGAATTTATTTTCGAATATAATTTTATTACAGTTTATATTTTATAAGTCATTCATCAATCCAAGTATGAAAACCGCTAATGAATGCAAGTTAGCTCCGTATTTAGCGAATATATCTGTTGTGAAAATGTGTGAATGAGTGTGCTTCCTTGTCATCCATCATATTTTTTCAAACACTGATCTGTACATATAAAACGGTTTTTCTGCATTTCTCCAGCAGTCCTGGTTAGTCTCTCCAAGAGAAAGAAGCATGGAAGCCACGCATACCAGTCACTTAAAAACAAGGTACATGCAGCATTCAGTAGCCTTACTTTCGGAGAAAAAGCTGAATTTATAAAGCACCAAAGTTACGGTTTTTTTCTTAAAAAAGATGTTTCGGTTTTTTAGTTCATGTTCATACCTTTAAAATTTATTGAAATTTCAACGCTTTGTTTAAAAAACAGGCTTGCCTTAAATCTCTTTATAATTTAAGATACTCAAGGTGTAAAATTAAAATTTACGGAAACTTGCCAAAAAATACATGCTGATTTATACAAATTTTGCTGAATAATTGCGTAAGGGATTTAAACGCACAAAAAATTGAAACAATCTACAGTTTGTCCTATTGCGTTTGTTATTGCTACTGTGCGTAAGCAATTTAAGTAGCGGAGTATGATTTGCAAACAAAAATAATACAGAAAATGTCCAACAAGATAGTTTTTGCTGATTATGAGTAACGCGCTACTGTAATGTAGTGGCACGTATTAGGATTACTGCGCCACGTTATGAGCTATTTAATAAGAATAACCTTTGCTTTTGTCCCTGAAGTTTTCCAAAAGTACGTTAGATGTAGAGCTGTAAACGTGTACACGATTTGACCCCTCAAAACTCCGTGTCGTGTACAAGCAAACACGATAGTATTTTTCCGTGTTCGTTTCGTGTACGATCTAAACGTGTTGTGTTCGTTTCGTGTTTCACAGAACACGAAAAAAACGTGTACAAATCGTGTACAGCGTACAATTTAAATAAGAACAAAATGGTATTCATTGCGACTAGATGTTGGAAAAGTTGATTGGTTACAGAGTTTTAATCAAGATTTTAACAACTACTACACATAAAATGGCTTTATATCGACTTAACAGTTTAAAAAGACGACAGTTTATGAAACACGTTGTGGTTTTGTCCGAGTATGGACAGCAAGAATTCAGCATGAAATTTAATTTGTCAAACACACGTTTTTCAAGCGTGTTCGTTTCGTGTACTGGTATACCGTGTACAAAACGTTTCGTGTACAGCCAATTCGTGTCGTGTTTTGCTCTACACGATGTGCACACGACACGGTTTTCATCCGTGTACACGCGTGTACGTATACACGTTTACAGCTCTAGTTAAATGGTTGATGTGACAGCTTACCGCAATGTGGTGCAAAAATTTCTGCTTTCACCAGCTTTAACTGTTGAGTCCAGGAGTTTTAAGGCATAGGAAATGCAAAATTCTTTGTTCTACTACTTGCTGTGAAAGTATTTGGTTTTACGCGTTGTTCCAAAATCTCTTTTAAGGCTGCTTCCTGTGGTGAAACTGAAGTTGCTGTGTACGAGGGCATACTCATACGCTTGTATGGCAAGCCTTTTGTTTTGATATTATGCCTAGTTTGAACTAAAACCAACCACTTTCTCTTAATAAGGCGTTGTGTGCTATTTCAAATTACATGCAACAACTTTAGTTTTCAGTATGGCTTGTGGATTAATTTCAACCATCTCACAGCACAAAAGAACCTCCTACTCTAGAGGGAATAATTTACAGTACAAACAAGAATAGTTACTTCAGGACTCCAGAAGAGAAATAAGTGCTCACACTTGCGGTGATAGATTTAAAAATTAAATAAAATTCGTTTGTAAGTCCGGTGCTTTCAAAATATCTGTTAGAAAAATACTATTCATAAGTTTCAAACACCGAAACTAAAAACCATGGGGATAATATAAACCACCAGCATTCAATTTTTTGCGCCTACTTTGATTGAAAGAGAAAGTGGGTTACTTATTATCTAATGAAATTTGTATTGGTTTTCAGCAGTAACAAGCGTACTCATATGTTGGAGAGTTTATTTTTTATGGGTTGTGGAAATCACGCAACCGCACAGCAAAATCATATTAAAAACACGTTTATAGTTTGAAATTATATCGTATAGTTCCAAATGAGACCAAGCTTGCATTGTAGATATCTAACTATAAAAGAATATTTATCCATACAACTGACTTTACTATATAAATATGACATGATATGGCATGATGACAATATGACAGCATAAATGTTATGTAAAGTTTTCAACACTGTTCTTGCGCTAATCAACTAGCTGCGTTGGCAGAAGAGCTATTAAGGATGCAGTGTGTCTGGAACTTTCTCTGATATGATCCGTTACTTAAAAGAACATTTTTAGAAATTAACGAAGCATAAGAACTAACACAAACTAAGACGACATAACTTTGTGCTTTGATGAATCATACAATTTTGCGAATATAAGAGTCAATTCAACAAATATGGTATAACAACAACACGTGTGACTCTTTCCCTAGAAGCTGGTTTATTTCTTTGTCATGTCTCCTTTTTCAGATTTATATAACTTGAGCATTCACAGTGATCAAGAGTACGTTTCAACATTTCTGGAATCAAATTGATCAAACGGATTACGTTGAAAAAGTAGTAATACCAAGAGTAATACCTGGAAAGTGTTTTATCAAGTATGATTGCATTTCTACATCAGATGCTAAGTTTCTACGAATTTTCGACCAGGGAAAGATGTTTATTAAAGTGATGTTATAAAAATATATTGCATATATATAAGTTGCACCACCATCAAAAAGTTGTAATATGTTGATTTTCTACAAGTGCAAAGAAGTTTGTTTATTATCTTTGCAAAAAATCTCATTCATCTCAAGTTTATGTGCATCATAAAGTTTATTGAGCATTCCAACATACACTTAAAAAACATGCTATTTGTGCTTTTTGCCTTTTCTCAAGATTTACTAGTCATTATCACAAAACGTAATTACAGCAGGAAAGTCTAATTTAGAATAATCAATAAAACAAAAATATCTTCTTTACGACCTACTATTAAATTATGAACTGAGCAACACATCATGTGTTACACATGTAGCGATGACAATAGTAATTAACTGCGATTAATTCGACTTTCGTCTTTGAAAATTGAGTCAAAGGTCGCTATTTCTATTGAATATTAAAATGTCTGGAGTACCTCAAACATTAAAACACTGGTTGGTATAAAGCTCAAAAATCTGTTGACAAAGTAAATTTGCAATATTTCATTATTTTTTATTAGTTTTTTGACCATACTGTATCATACATAACCCTACAATCATTATTTTGAATCACATTTTATAAAAAACAATCGTGGAAGTCGTTTTGTTATTGAGAGAATTCATACCTTTCACGACTTTCTGAATACATATGAAACGACCAATTTTAGGAATCATAAAAAATGTTATACCATCTTCTTTGAATGATTACGCTATGAGACAATAAGCTTTCTCGGGCTTGTGATTCAAAAACAAGTTAACATGAAATTGTGTCATATTGTGAACTCCGCAGTGCCCACTTACTAATAATATGTTGAAATGATGTCGTAAACTGCTTATAGGATACCTTATTGGATTGCATGTAATAATGCTCTGTAGAAAAAACTCAATTGCGTAATTTTTGAACGAAAATATTTCCGATGAATTGTTTTTGAATCAGAATCATCAAAATAAGAAGCGTACATAGAATGTTTACAATGATATTTGGCATAGTAGAACGTTGTTAGCAATTCTCGGTTTTGAAAATTCTTGTTTCGTATCATACCGACAATGTAATCCTGCCTGACCGGCTACTACAACACTCCAACATTTCTTCTTTGAGTAAGTATGCGATAATTATACGTGGAATATGTCTTCACAATATGTAATTCAAATAAACTTAATATGTCATGGTCATATTCTCGATAAGAATATACCTATTTAATGTATTATCTTTCGATTCTCTAGAATTATGATCAAAAACATGTTGACAACATAACATAAAAATTGGCTTTGCAGATATGCAATAAAAATCAGATATGTCTTGTCAATTACAAAATTTCAATGGAAATTCTAACTTGCTGTTTCGTTAAACTCTATATATTCGATTTTATTTTTGCATACATGAACAAAAAATAATTATCAATGCTGTACACATCATTAAAGTGTGTGTTAACAATGCAAGAATTTTGTTAGCATTAGCTAATTTTAACTTATAACCGTAACAACCTAATTGGTAAAAACATTTTATACGGAATTTGATTTAGAAACATGTATATGTAGTAGATACCGTCACTAGGTTTGAGTTGGAATGATACGTTTAAGAGGAGGAAAACCTGTTGAAAATGTTCCTTTGAAGTCGTCTAATGTATCTAATCACACAGTCTCTAAACCGTTTATTACTAAAAGCGTACAAAATTGGATTTACAATACTGTTGAACGAGCCCATCCACTGTGCCAATGGAACCAAATACTGAACATAGATTTCCTCCACCTCATCAAAATTTCCTGTATCACTTCTAAACAGTTTAATATTTGTCGCTAACAAATAAAACGGCATCCAGCAAATGATAAATAGTATTTATAAGGTAAAGATGAAACGGAGTTCATGGATGCCATAATTGAAACTAAAACACAGTTTATTCAAGCTTTCGGTTGTATACCACAACCATCATCAGGAACTAAAAGAAAATTACAAGAATGAAAATTGCATTCTACATATAACAGATTTGGCAAATAAAAGTTGAATTGTTGTTTTCCATTCACTTCAAGAAGGTGAAAAAAGTCCGCTTTGATAGATCCCTTTTCAGCAAAAAATGTGTATCCTCTTCAAAATCTACTAAGTATTATGGATAGGTAATGCTATTTATGAAAATGCGTGTATATCCAAATAATCATCCTTGGATTAGTATTGCTGGTAACATAGGAAATTTTGCATTATAATTATTTGTCATTCAACGGTGCCAAGAAATGTGGTAGTGATCCATCCCAAATAGCTGATACAGAGAATCCTCGGTTAAGATTTATGGTATTGTTGCTTATTATGTATAAATGTTCCTTAAATTTTCTGTGAAAATATCTCGGCTCGTTTTCAATTGGACTTGCTGAGTCAAAATCCGCATAGTGTTCTGGGTATTTTCGTAGATGTTGTACAATTGCTGATGTTTCTCGGTTCTTCATTACATCTTTACGGTGTTGATTTATTCTTATTTGCAGTGCTTTCGATGTTTCCCCAATATACCATTTTATTAGACTGTTTGTGGTTTTGTGTTTGATTGGAATTTTGTAAATGCATCCGATTTCTGTTTTGGGTATTGTGTCCTTGAGAGAACATAGGAATGAGCCAATCTTTTTACCAGGAATATATCCGAAGTCGCAGTCTAGCATAAATCTTAGAAATTGGGTGAGTTCAGTGGTAAGAGGGCCCATGTACGGTAAAATTAGTCTGGGTTTCATGTCTAGTTGATTTTCTTCTGATTTAGTTTGTTGTCCGGATTCCATTCTGATGCTCGGATTTTCATTCTTATGAAACGTTGTTTGATAAGTTTTCTGGGATAGCCGTTTGTTACAAGTTGTTCACTGACTAACTCAAGTTCTGCCGAAAGAAATTTGTCGTCGCAGATGACATAAGCTCTGAATGCCAGCGTGTCGATGACTGACACCTTGTGTGACATGTGATGGTAAGATTGAAAATTTAAAAAACGTCCAGTGTGTGTCGATTTCCTGTATACCGTTTTTTCAATGAATCCTTCTGCATTTTTCATAACCATTACATCCAGAAATGGCAATTGATTGTGTTTATCCTTTTCCACTGTGAACGAAATTGATGGGTGAAAGGCATTTAGTTCTTCTAGAAGTACGTCTTCTGTTGTTTCAGGTAAAATTGAAAAGGCATCATCTACTAGTCGTCTCCAAAAGTAGATAGAATTGTTGTTTGTAATTAATTTTCGTTCAAGTTCCTGCATAAGTAGTTCCGCAAATGGTGGTGAAATAGGGGAGCCCATGGGTAGTCCCTCCACTTGTTTGTAAGTAACAGATTTCCATGAAAATATTGTACAAGTAACGCAAATGTAGTATGGTAATACCACATAAAAGCTGTGTAATGCCTGTAAAGTTGTATTTTTGGGGCAGTTCTTGCTCCACTGATGCTTTAAATCTTTGCATATTTCGCCAAATTGTGAGATTTAAAATAATAATGACAAGAGCGGGAAAGAAAAAACACAAAACCAAATGAATTGAAAGAAAATACATGTTTTCGTATTTGGGATCCGGCCATTTTTCCACACAGTGAGGATAGCTGTAGTCCTCCAAATATGTCGGGTACTCAACCGTAAACACCCAAAGCCAAGGTGAAGTTAGAACTAGCCCAAAAATCCAAATTGAATATATGGTTAGCTTGGCTTGAGGCTTTGAGAAGCCATAAAACCGTCCTGTACCACGATATAAAGCCCAACATCTAAAATATCCATACACATCTAGATTAGTTCAAACTTAAAAACTAACTTGGAAACAAGCATCGTTTACCTGTCAACCGAAACCGCCATTATTGAATACACCGAAGCAAACACGGATACTCCTTGAATGTATGGTAGAGCCTTGCATGGAATGGTACCAAACACCCAGGCTAAATATGAGCAAAAATTGTGATGAGATTTTTTTTCAAATTTTTGGTAATCGTTTTGTAAGACTCACGTGTATAAATATTTGCAAACAGGGTAACAGGTACGTTAAACAGCGCCACGAACAAATCTGCTATAGCCAAACTCAACACAAACAAGTTTGCCACCGTCTGCATATGGGTATTTTGAGAAATTACAAGAATTACAGTAACATTTCCAATACAGCCTAGCACGAAGATTATGGCGTAAGCAATAACTAAGGATACTGTAATCCACAAACTGTAACGTAAATAATCACTGCCAAAATACTCCCAAAAATATGTACTAGTATTGGAATCTACTGTTAAATTCTCCATGATGATGTATGACGCGTTAAAAACTGTACAGGTTGCTGTGACACTTTCACTCTCAATCAGAAATAGACAACGGAGGTTTTTGCGTTGGCTGTGCTTTCTCCTTCAACCGTGAGCAAACAGTGAGTGACGGGAAATCTGCCGTAGTGAGTTATACAGGTATAGAAATGATAGAGATAGGCATGTACGTATACGTCTGATCTCATTGAAGCAAAAGTACTTTACGAACCAGGAAAAAGGTTAGCTGTCTCGCATTACCCACTTGTCTCTATATATGTCCGTATAAATTCCTTAGTATATTACAACACCACCCACACCCTAAGCATGTATACCTGGTATTCATGTATTATTGAAGGATATTTACTTCCTACATGATCAATTCAACATATTCTTGCAATAACTGAAAAAATGTAACCATGGGCGATTTTCTGCGCAACTTGTGAAAAGTTGAAAGGGGCTCAGAATTTTAAATTGGGTAATGGTATGTTTTGCTGAACCGAATGGTTGATTTTACTTTTAATATTTTTGCAAGTTACCGAACCATGGTTCCGCGTTATAAATAAAATTGCAAAAACTCAAACTATGTGTACGTAAATTCTGGTACATTTTAACTGCTACAACATCAGTTATTAACTATTTTGTGCGAACAATATTACATTGTGTTAGTAAATGTATGCAAAAATAGGATGGTGACGTTAAAAAATTCTAGGTGTTCTGAATGCGTTCAGAAATATAAGGGATCATGCTGGTACACATTTGAAATCTGTGTATGTATGATGAGCTGCTCATTAAAATCAAATTTACTGACTAAAAAATCTGACTGACAAATCTTTGCACATAGTTTATTAGAGATATTAACGAATCAAACTATCAAACTCTTTGTAATTCAAATACTTAAGTACTAAAACCGATTATGGAATTTTCCAAAGCAATTCGTATATATTTTAATGCAAAACATTAGTTTTATAATTGATAAAACAGAGATAATGTATGAAACTGGTTTAGTTTGGCTTCTCTTGGAAAAAAGACCAAAGAATACAAAAAAGTAATTACTTACCTGGTCACAATATGGTGTATTTAATTCCAATAAAGCATTCTTCTTTATCAACCTGTTTCTCACAAAAACCTTCGTAGAATAAAAATACTTTAATTTGTAGTACACACAAGATGTTCTTGAAAGCTGGATATTGCAATCTTTTTCAGAATGTCGCATGAACCAAGGCAGGTGTACAAGTCATATCAGTTGGCGTAGTGAAAACGATAAAGGCAGAGGTGTATACGAATACAATGTTCCAACATAATCTATACCTATTTTAGAAATTCTTATCGTTAAACAACGATTCGAATTTCTAAAGTAGGTAAAGATTACGTCACGTTTTATTTTCTGCTTACTATATTTGCAGTTGACAAAACATGACAAGGTATGCAAACCCATAAGATAATTCTGATAAAAACATCTAATAGACAGACATTCAGTATATCAAATTACCTAACATTGTGAACATCAAGTTATAGAAACGTGGATTTACGAAAATTCGTAAACACGATTATCTCCACGTGCTTTACAATATATGTTGGAAATAGATCCACAATATTTGGCGCATTGTGCTTGTTCCTGGAAACTTTTTTCTGTAGCGTCAATTCAAATATTATGTAAAAATAATATTCAATATAATATCCTGTTTACCAAAGTACCGCACAATACAGGAGACAGACATGTTTTTTAAATAACTGTGATATGTACTTGCATTTGGCTTCAATTTACCGGCATGTGTGAAAGGTTGTTGCATGTATACACACCAGCAATAGTTCAGGTATTATTTCTCAAATTAAATGTGTATGCAGTTCCTCCGTGCTATGACTATATGTAATCATGTTACATCCCGCAATTTTCTTATATCACTATTCTTTGGGTATTTTGCTAGCCATATCTGTAAACATGAGAAATAAATAAATTTGTATGCAAACTGGCATATGCGTATTAAATTTGTTGATTTGTATTTACGCAAACTGTACTGATCTAAATCGAACACAACGAGTGCAATGGGCCGTGAATTGCTACTAAATTCCAAATATAATAATTCAAGATAACCAGAATTCTAGTCTACATTTTTTGCCATTATGTAAGGATCCTGAGAACTGGGTTATTATATGAGGACTAAAACACCTCAGAATCATCTGCTTTCTGGTTTTATTTTAGGTACAAAAAATGCTGCATAAAATATTAATTTATTGTAGACCATATTTTATCAAGCATTTAGTTAGTAACTCGACTCATCTCTTCACTTCAAGGAAGAGCTTTGCATATAAATAAGCCTGAAGATAGAAAAAGGATTGCCACACGAGCGAGCACAAAAATTACACGTCAACAGAAACTACAAGACATCGCCTGGAAATTACAATTGCTGGAAAAAAGAAGTTTACTGGGTTATTGGGTTTAAAGCAGACATTTTGCTTTAAACAAGTACCAAGAATAAAACCTGTCGTACTATAATAATGTTCTGCTTGGTTTTTAATGAGTCCCTGGAAATTGATGCGTCAAATTTGCATAAACTAGAACTGCATAACGGAATGGTGTAGGAATGCACAACTACGTATTTTAATACACCCATTTTTCCATTGATTCAAGAGCAACACAATTCTGGTTCAGCTTCTTTTTAGTTGGTAGTTTTGTAGTATAGTAATTTAAAATTATGTATAAACTTGTAAACTTGAAAATGAAAGCAATAAATCTGAAAACCCAAAAGTGCCATTTACAATTTATCAAAATACCAAATAACAAAAAGTTGCATACCAAATTCAAAATTCTATACACTGGTGAAAAATTTTAAAGCTATTTTCTTACGCAACAAAATCCAACTGTAATAACCAAAGATGCTATTTCCAACATACGTCTACAGACATTCAGCAAACGGCACAGTACATATTCATAAGAAACATGCTGAAATCTGACCACCATAAATTACGGGACAATATAACTTTGGGAAGAAACCGATACTATATATGGTCTTTTGTGGTCCATTTTTTCTTTTTCATGATAGACCACACGTGTATTTGTTTTTCTTCGTTCACAGTTTCTGAATTTATAAGGTAATACAATACTTTATTTGGACTGGACTTGTAGGACAAACAACATGCCTAACGTCAGAAGCTATTTACCATCATAATGGGTTTACTAACCAAATTATGAAGTAAACAGGTGAGCTTATTGGATGTACTGAGCCGTGTTTAGCCTTCCTTTCAGCTCAGTTTTCTTTCAAAACAAGACAGTGAAAGGGGGTCAATAATTACTGGTAATAACTCTGTTGTTTGTTTTAGTAAATAAGCCAACCTTCATTATATTATTTAAACCTACAGAATGCATTAAGTTTGAAATAAAATACTCTTTATGTAGGCAGTATTTGTACGAACAACAGAATACAATAGGGGAATGCTTAGACAACTTTTTAACAAGCTTGCTTAGTATTTTGTCGAAACAAAACTGTTACATTACAAGAAATTGTATTATCCTACGTGTTCTTGAATTATGCAAATCTGAGATGCATGCCTTTTAATACTATAGAAATCCCTGCCACCGAACATTCTATATTGTGGCTGTCAGCCTCCGTAAATACCTGGCTCATTTGTGCGGATTCCGCCGAGCTAGTTTTTAGCCCGGCGTGGTTCATTGATCCCGTTACAAAAGGAAGTTGTAAACAATGAAAAACAACAACTGATCAGCTGAAGCTACCAAGGCTGTTCATCAAAGCTGTTGGTTTGAATCATCGAGTGTCTCACAGTTCCCCAGTTTTATGTAGCAATAGCAGTTTTACTCGCATCTGGGCTACGTTGCAAGTTACCTGCGCATAGGTATTTAAGGACGCTGACAAGGGGAATACAGCACTTCGTTTATCCAACAATACAAAGCTGTAGACAAAAAATGTAGTCGACGTTCAACTTCGATCAAAAGAACGTGATAGGCTAGTGCACGCTTTAAGAACTTAGAGTAAGTTGGAGAAAGAGAGAGTAGCAAATATCAAACATGAATTAAAGGAGCTGTTGAGTTCTCACTGTTCTTTTTTTAAAAAAAAAAAAAACCTGTGGTATCAAGGTGGATATGGGATCTTGACAATTGCATTTCTTAAAGTGGCTGCAAACCCACAAACAACCATGCTGCACGGATTATATCATTAAAAGTAGTTTCCATATAATGTTGTCAGTATAATCTTGTGCAAAGTTTGAACTACAAAACTAACAAACTTGTGGCCCTGCGGAAAAGACAGGGCTGCTTAACCATCAGGCTGAGAGGCCGCCTCTAACTTCAAACTTTTAAAACCAGTACTTGATCACAGATTGAACATAAGTTTACATGTAAGCATATTAAGTTCATTTTAATGATAGTTTAATTACACAGGAGTCAATAAATCCTTACGTAACCTGAAGTTCATTTTTACAATAGTGCGACCTTTGCCATTCTAGGGCAAACTAATGGCGATTGAAATCATTCTTTTGAATTGTCAGCATCCGCATTATTCTGTATTAGGCTAAGAATCGCGTTTGGTTATTTAATCCTCACTCCCCTAATTCATTTTCCCATGAATGAGGATGCTTTCAGAATTGCTTTCATGCAACAAAAGAAATGAGGAAACAAAAATATCATAATCAGCTAGAGCGGAAACAAGACAACCTGTTGTTAGCATTGCCAATGTCAATGTTCTACGTCTTCCTACGCAAATGGATACACAATGAGAAAATTCCGACAGGAAATTCCTGCCAACCAGAAGTGGATCAAAGTGAATGGATGTGAAAGCTGTCACAAAAGCAGGGATAATCCAGCGGATAGAAAGATTGCTATTATAGAGATAGCAGGTAGTGCTACAACTACTACGTTTGTATGAACTGGAATTAGTAACTGGTTCAAACTTGAATAATCCTGTGATAGAGGGTTTTTATGAACATTTAATAGTATGAATTTGCAATTGAGATTCAGAATTGTTTGGAATGATACACTATAGACCAGCCAGAGTAATTCCTATTTTACACTTAAATTAGAAAATTGAATCTACATTAGAGTCATATTGTAGTGCTTTTCGTGTCTCCATTCTGCATTTAGCTTTCACCTGAACAAAGACAATTAGACGAGTACAGTCGAGAAAGTGGTTTATAGCTGACATGTAATTTCAATATGTGCTTTTTCCATAAGCGACTGGGTATTAGGTTTACCATAATTATTGATAGTGACGGTCTAAGCAGTGTTTAAAATAGTCGTTTACGATCCTGTATTTGTTTCAAATAACATTTGGTTATATTACTATCAGTGTAATGTAAAATACTTTAGTGTCTAGCGCTTATTGTTGGTGTTTTGCGTTGAGTGTGTTGTTAGCTGGTATTTTAAAAGCATGAAGCATCGTCGTCTCAGTCAAAACATTAGCTTTTTATAATCTGGTTCAAAACAGGTTTGCGTGTTTTGTGTTTAAAAATCCTGGATTTGCTTAATTTGTAGCTAATCAAAGGGAAAATATTGTACGCTGTTTTGTATTACGACCTACCTTACTACGACTGCGACTGTTAAAAGTTTTTTGTTTGCAACTACTGTCAGCGAAATGCTTACATGCTACTCACATGTCTGCAAAAAGTGGGAGAAAGCAAGAAGAAATTTTCTCCTTTTCGTACAGCTTCAATTCAGACTACATCTTAAAGCCGTAACCAGGCTTTGCAGTACACCAAGTCCCTTTATCCCCTTCCGGCTTCGCCGTCTCTATTTACGTATCAGCTAGGAAAACGCCAATTAAAACAGATGACATCATGTGGATAACATCACTTAATTTTTAAAGCTCTCATGGGTTGATAAATAGAAGCAACAACGCATGTTGCTTAAAAAAACGGGACTTGATACAAATCGATTCCTGATTGGGGTGTTCAAAAGTATCTTTCATACAAATTGTACAACATACTTACAGGTGAACTATGAAGCGTGATGTTGCTCCAAGTGAAAGGTGCTGTTTCTTTCTCTGCGAGAGTTTGAACGCGAGTGCTGGAGAAAGGCAGGAGCATCAAGATTCTCATGCTACAATACACTTGAGAAGAGAAAGTTTTGGTGTTAGCTTGTTGACATATATATAAGTATTACAGCAACGCCACGTGGAAACGTGATACAAGAAAATATCTATATTTGGTCTAGGGGTGATGCGGTAACTGAGGCGACCGATAAGCAATACTTGCACGTTGATAATAAACTGAGCTTATAATGGCATCAAGCTGATTTATGAGTATGATAATGCAGCAAATATTTTAACTTTGAGTATACTTCAGATTTAAAAATGTAAATGCTTCATACTTCTTGTAAGATAATTTCTGCGTAGCAACAAGCAATAATGCAGTTTAAGTCAATTGGCGTCGTATCTGATGGCGGCAAAATAAATAATGTAAAAACACAGTACTGCTAAATGTTCAGTAATATGTATTATACCGGCAATTTAACGACCAATAGGAAGTAGCATAAAAAGGTGCTAACTAAACCACGTAAAGCTGAAAATGTGTCATGCCAGTATCGTACAATCCGCTTATTTTTCTTTGACTCACGTGTTAAGCCAGTTTCAAACCTGTACTGACAGGTTTCAGAACAATGATAAAATTTGGCTGCTTCAATGGTTGTAGGGTAGTATAACATCATCAAAATGATAATTGATGTGTAAGCAATTAGTTTACACTTCTTCTTCAGACAAACCTTACAATTTAATTCAAAGTGACTGCATGCGTTTTCATAAATTATATTAACATTCAATTCACTGCTAACAATGCTGCAAAAGTTATTGAACAAAATATTAACTTTTGCTTAACCATCATGCAATTTAAGGGAAAATTTATATGGCTAAAAATATATGACTAGCTGCAACATAAAGTAGACCACACGTGATTTTATTATGAACAATGGAGAGGTTTTTTGCGTGTAAAATTTAAACGGGAAGGTAATTAAATGGAATTGATTTAGCACAGAGTCTTGAAGAGCAATACTTTATGCGTAGCAACACGTGAGCCAAAACACAACCAAAATTCAATCTAAATTTAAAATGCCCTTAATACTTGCTATATTATGAATAAGGCATATATTTGCTCCTAAAAAGAATTACATAATTTTCTGAAATTTTTTGAAAGCCATACAAGTAAAATGGAATTGCTGAACATATCAAACAGGGTTTGAAACAGCAGCAGATAATTGAAACAGGAAAGAAATTCTACCAAAAATGCACATAACGTCACAAGCTTGAGATATTTCACTCAACTCGTTTAATCATGGGCAACACCTGCGTTTGACAGAAAGAAAAATCCAAATATGATATGATGGTGGAGCGTAGAAACATATTATAATTGCAAATAAGGTTATGGTTTATTAGCATATCATCTCTGTATCCGATTTTATCTAGCAGCTATACTTAGCAAATATCAGTTGTTTATTACAACTCGCTTGATAAAACTACTTTTTTAAGTCCTACTATCTGAAAATATTGTTTTCGACTTACTAACCTATTGAACAGCGCAACTAAGTAAGTACTAGTAACCGTGAGCAATGTCTACTCGACACATTATAAGGATTATTAACTAAAACTGAGAAATGAACTGCTACAAGCTTTATTATAAAATACCGACATCTTTTAAAATTGACAACTATATTTCCATAGATCAAGTCATTGCAAAAAAAACCTACAAAATTAGGAATGTAATGAATATTTTTATTTTAAGCAAAACAGAAATGAATATTAAAAACCAATCAGGATGACATTGCGATTGAACTTTTTTTGGGGTAAACGTCATATAATTCAATTTCGGTATCCAGATTGATTTGATTTAACTTGGATTACAGTACAAATCTGAGTCTTTATATATGCTTTAAATGCAATATAATAAAATAAATTATTTATATTGTATGTAATTAATTATTTTGAATCCTCCATGTCTCAACTGAACAATAGAACAATTGAAAAGTTACACCTTTTGAAAAGTATACGTTACACTTAAAAAAAAGAATACTCTGTTTATTTCCATTCCAATTGTCCACTTCCGTTTACGACTACTTCTTACTTTTACAAATTTAATTTTGTCAAATGTGTATATTTGCAAGACTTTTTAGGGCAAATAATTCTTACATATTAACTATATTTATACAAAATATTGTTCTGAAATAACAAACGTTGAGTTTCTACTCAAGCAATCTGAACTTTCAATTTTTGTATTACTTTTACATTGTTGAGTTTTTCCCAGGTCTTGACTACGAACCCTGTCATAATCTTCGTGCTTTGAAAAAGGCTTATCCAAATCTTCATGAAACTTATTAATTTCTCTATACTCATTGCCATGGTTCGTGATTAGGAATGGCTTTCCATTTTGTAAATTATCTTCTTGGTGTTGTCGGGTTTCAGGTAATTCTTTGTTATCTGCTTTAATGCTATTCATTCGTAAGTTCTTTGGAGGACGTTTAGGCTTTCTTGGAAAACTAAACTGAAGACAACCAACGTTTTTCATATTAAATGTTAGGTGGAGATGTATAAGTGGACACAAAATTAAATATACGAAAGCAATGGCTATCATAATCCAGAAGAAAATGGACGGTGTTCCTTTTTTTGCAAAAGTTGAATTATCTTGTTCAGTAGGATTCGACGAGCCTGTTCTTCGAAACACTTTATAAATAAAAAGAAGAAATACAGATGGCACCCAAAACGCACTGAAAGCAATTGCGTTGTAAAACACAAGTCGAATGGTTCTCATTTTTCTTTCAACAGCAGAATTAAATTTTGCCTAGTGAAAACAGCAATAGATAAAATTTTATTAAATTCATTAGTTTAATTTTGGAAAGTTTAAATAAAATTTTTGTATATGGCTTACGGCATTACGACGAAAATACTTTCCCACAATTGACTTTACTCTGTGAAATGCTTTAAACAAAAAAATGCTGTATTAGAGTATACTCAATTTTGCTAAAAATGATATCGAAATGAGCTACTTACAATAAAGCATATAAATAACTGGTAAAAAGTTGAAACAAATCAGCTTGAAGCTTTCATACGCAAAGGTAACCAAAACGCTGTTGAATAGTAGTTGCTGTAAAAGTTATACGTTACAACATTCATATTGTTTAAACCGAGTTATCCACAGGTCACCAAAGACGAACAAAGTACCAACAAACAGATAACATAAGAGAGAACTAAAAACGCCATAAGCTTATTTTTTGCAAAAAAGCAATCTTCATTGGAATTGTAAAGAAGTTAATGGACAAAATTGCGAAACGTATTGTAGACTCGTTACATTTTTACATTCCCCAAGTTCCTTTCCTTCCGGTATTTGTATATCCACCATTAAAAATGAGGGTAAGTTGGAAAAAGTGGCCACCAACCAAATCAGTTTCAAACATCTTCCAACCAAAATATCACCGCCTTGGTAATTAATTCCAAACTTAAACGTGATTGCGTAGTGAAGACATGCAACGTTCAAAGGAATTGCAGATACTATCACATCTATTTAAAAAGTAAAAACAAAACTATTTGCTTCAATAAAATGTATGAAAAATCAAGACCTTTGGAGAGAAGAAACTTACTTCGTGAAAGTGATGAAAACGCGCACACCAAGAATGTTGTGTGAGCTGCCAACCGTTGAAACTTCCGGAGAAAATAGAAAGCTCCATCCACATTGCACAATATGTTTAATAGTGAGAGGTGAGCAATTAGCTTTTGTACGCTTCTACAAAATTCAACAATTTTTGGTTAATTTAGAGTATAACTTAAATTGTGCACTCGACTTTTTTATTTACCTTTGCCTCTTTCTTGGCATGGTAAATATTAACGCCATTACCCTAAAGTTTTCAAACACATTGAACAATGTAAAAGCAAAGAAGGCTATAATGGGAAGAACTACACTTTTCCCCAAATCGGTTGAAGCATTTGGTAAACTGGATGCGCCTGTTGGTTCAACAGCCTGTTCCATTGTACTGGTGTTTAGCATTGTGCTTTCCCTTTTCTGAACTTCACTTATACCAAGCGCTCCTCTTGGCGGTAAAGAGAGGACTAAGCAAAAAAGAATTGAAAATACTTTGTTTTATATAGTGAAAAATGCCAGATTACGGTAGTTATAGCATGCCAAAAGGTATACGGCACCGCCAACAAACCAGTTGCGGAAAACTAAAAGGTGAAAGTTTTATTGATTGTTTTATATAGACCATTGTATTATTTGGGGTAATATATCACCGATTTTTATACGCCCTTCAAAAAATAGAAATGACATAATCAGCAAAAAATAGAGATACCTTTTGCCTGATACTTTATAGATACATTATCTATATTACACCATGAATGTTTTAATGACAACACAGTTCTATCAATCTGTAGACACTTTATTACTAACCAAAAAATACTTGTCTCCTAAAATTACTACAACAATTTTGTAAATCACAATTACTTTTGCAGCAAAGTTGTGAAGAACAACATCGAAATACTCATGAACTAAATTAGATATCTTGCAAAACCCGTTGATATGTTTGGCTTTCATTGTTTCTTTGTGTTTGAAACATTGGGCTTTTCTGCTCCCACGCACGTACAAGGTGCCAAAAGAATTATCAATATTGTCTCAAACTCCATAACAAGTTGAGTGCTTGTCAAAGCAAATCGCAGCCGAGTGGTTTTTATGTAACCGGCTCGTATATTTTTTGACTGTTTTGCATTGCACAGCGTGTTTGATGCTGAGTATATTTAGAGCCATTTTGATTTGAATTAATATGGTATCTTTTGTGAATAACATGTTGTTAGCTTATGACTTAGTTTTGAAGCATAATTGAAGTTCCCTTTTTACAAAAGGAATTGATGTTGCTAAAGCAAATATTTACACTCGTTTATGCACCATTGAGCTTTGATGATTTTAACATATATACACACATATATTTTTACACATATAACTTGTACTTGACTCTGTTACTATAACTAATGTCACGTTAATCAAGTCTGCGATACAACACAATAACTATGCACATGCATGTTTGAATTAAGAGCAAACCAAAGTAGTATAACTGCTTCTAACTGTACTTGGTTTGCATGTTTAAATAATTCTCGCACTTAGACCTCCGATTACAATTTATTTCTCCGTTGCTAATATTTATTATGCACTTAGTTAAAACTTTGAAGACCCTAATAGTATCCTAAATCATGCACAAGTGTTTTGCGCATAATATATTAGCATTTCGGTTGCCACTAGGTGCGTTTATAAATAGATAGTAGCATCTCCTTACATGCATTGTTTGTAGTTCTTTTGAAACATGCCAAGCGATACTAAAGAAGGATTATGCCTTGTGGTGCTTAACATTTACTTCTTTCCACTCACCTTTGTCCACTTTGCAAATATATGACATTTGTAAGCATCCACTTAACAAATCACATGACATAATCAAGTATGGCTGCTTTGCTTGATGTATGATAGTACGCTCGCTACAATATATTTTTGTATGCTCGTGTGCTTTGGAACAGTCAGTTAATATATATTGCGTAAATTGATTTTCAAAGAATCTGAAATTCGAGATCTGGACGTCAGCAGGTCTAATACAATTTATAAAATATGGTGTAACACAAAGCAGTAGCGGAAAACGTTTTAAAAAGAGTGCTGAACCGTCCTGGATTTTTGCGCAGTGCTAACAAGCGCAAATTATGCCTCCTGAAATTCTATAGTTGAAAAAGTCCACTAGTGTGTATACGGTCTATAGCAAACATTGGTTTATTGTTTTAAAAGAATTTTATTTGGTACATAATTTTGCATAAGCTTGCTTAAACTAGTAGCTTGTGACTACATATGACTATATTAAAAGCTACTTATACAAGGTCCAACAAACCAACTTTGGTAATAATGCAGTATTGCAAATATAAACCTTGTGGAAATGGAATCAAACGATTATAAAGACAAGTTTGTTTTTCTTTCCTACAATTTGATCATATAAGCCGGTTGATGTATTGTGTAAGCTCGATTTAAAGAGACGGGTTTTTTACATGTAGGTAGGTAGGCACTATGTAGGTTGGTTTTGCTGCAAAAACAGACTGGATAAGTTTATCGTGTGGTCAATTTTTATATGTTTTGCAGTACATTTTTAATGGAGCCTGCTTTTCCTTGAAAACTGGACTAATTTTTTCCCATATGTTGGCTCCAGTAAAGATGTATAAGTGCGCATAAAATTAAGTAAGGAAAAGTAATGAATTTAATGATCTATTAACATATACTCGGTGATTAGTTGGCAAAAAGCTTTGGGTGACATGAAATATTTTGACATTTGTGCTGCTTCTGTTGATTACTTTTCCGCAAACGAGTAAAAGGTTTTTGTAAAAAGGTAAACATATTGTAATGAAAAATATGTCTAGCATTAGGATTAAACTACTAGTATATTTGTATGTTTATATCAAAAGCAAAACAATGCTCGATATTAACCAACCCGGTTCACCGTACCTTTCTCAAAAAACGCAGAATTTTTCACTAGAACCGTTTTTCTTGCGTATAGTTAGTACACAGTTGGCCGTTATAAAAGTTGTAAAGGCAGCAAACATAACCTAAACAGTTCTCTTGCTGACGCAGCAATCAAATCATACATGTGTTGTACTGTACACCGCCATACTTTGTTCAAGAGTACTACTCACAAGCATGCGGAATGTGAGAGAAAGCGAACTATGAAGTGAACTATGAAGCGTGAATCTGTTCCAAGTGAAAGTGGTTCTGCTCTCTGTGAGAGTCCGAACGTGAGTGCTGGAGAAAAGAAGAAGCAATAGGGTACTTGTGAGCTAATAGTAGGCAGACAACATTTGGAGAGAAATGCTCTTGGTATGTAGCCTGTTGATAGAACTCCAAGAAAAGTTCAGTGCCATAAAACTTTTATTGTCTTGAAGCAAGTGTGGTATGATAGGCAGCGGGTGTATATAAGAACTTTTTATTTTAAAAAGTTTTTGAACGTTTTGAACGTATTCTAATTTTTGTTGAGGGGCAATTTGAATACAATATTAGAAACGTGTATGACACTTGGAAAATAAGAGCTTACTTGTTATTGCAGCAGCTAACTATGTAGTTTCTCAATCTGAATTTGATTGTATTGTTATTAGGTAAATTGGATGCGACTGTTGTGCTAGTATTTATTTGTATGTGGCCTTTTCAATGGAACGATATTACACCGTTTCTGGCGTATTTCCAAGTTTAAACTTCTACACTCTATCATGAACAAGAGAAATAATTGATGCAATAACAGTTGCGGCATGTTTGAATTACTTGTAAAATACTGTGATAAAATCACTTACTGTGATAAAAATTTTAATTTTAATTTAATTATAAGCATAGTAGCAAAATACTGTGTTAAATGTGGTGGTAAATGTAGTAAATTTATTGGTTATTTACAAGTTAGTCAGTAAATCTGTAGCATATATGAGAAAGTTAATGTTTGTTGAATATGCACTTAAAGGAAAAAGCAGCAAAACCGTATTAACAGATCACAAAGGTAAACTATTCAATCGCGACGACTTCGTATCTTACACCGGTTAATTTTCAGTTCACGCATGGAGAGCAATGAAGTTCTTGGAAAAATTATAACGGATGGAATTAGTAGCTATTCAACATTGTAACAAACTACCAGAAACAGGACCCTCCAGTTTGTAAATGTATTTATATACGCACAGAGATTTCCCTGCCCAAACACTCCGGTTGTTGCATAGGTTTTAGATTATTAAATGAAAGTACGGAAGACCGCAAAACGTTGTCAGGCTTCATCAGTACTATGCTAGTTTTCAAAATAAATCAGATTAAAAACCTTGGAAAATGTTTACCATTATTAACTCAGTCTGAGCATTTTGACGGGAACTTGCTATCAAGCATTTGAACATCAAAAAACCAATAAAATACAAAAGGCATTCGTTTTTATGTTATAAGGTGAATCCATTTCTTGTATGAGGTTCAGAAGCAAAAATGTTCTTTCGACAATGTCAAGGTAAACAGAGATCTTAGAAATTGCCAAATTGAATTTCACTGATCAGGATGCATTGTACTAAGCTTTATCCTTTCTGGCTGCACCTTGCAATCTAAAAATGCATGTCAATTTTAAATCATAATCTAATAGTCAATGTAATGTGTCGACTTTCAAATTTGACACTCAAATCAAAACACACTTACAGATTTGCAAAAATAATGTTTCAATCTGCGACTTACACTTTTAGGTCATTTTCTAGCCTTTGTGTCTATTTTCTGACTACATACACAACGACATTATCTATGCAGAACAAACCCAAGTTTATTAGGTAAGGCAACACTACGTTAAATCAAGATATTTTACGAAGTTATTTTTTTCAAATTCATAACAACAGTGCATGCCTATGTACCTAATAAAGTACCATGCAACTAGTGACGCAAAAAATTGTCAGTGGCGTTAAGAAAAGCTAACATAATGAAGTTATGGGCATTTAAAGTTTACATGATTTTAAAATCAATAGCTCTAACCATGCAGTTTGAATGGTTTAAAATATTCTGCTTTCCGTACCTAACATGCAGGTAACAGCTGCATTAAATACCAAATCTTTGTACTTTAGATAGCGCTGATTAAAATGAAGCTCCTATTTGGTTTGGTACTGCTGATGGATATGTCGATTTTAAGTTGACGTAGCGTTACCCATATTAATTATCTACAATAATCATGTGCATAAATTTCATGAGAAATGATTGGGCTTCACGGCTGCTGGTAAGTAAAGGTAACCCAAGCTTTCGAATTTTACTAATTTCTTCGTCAGGAGTTGACCGTAGAGAACTATACAGCGGATACGTTTAGCAAAGAAATAAACAGCGCATACACGCGGCCTTACTTCAACCATATTTATAACAGTGTGTTGGAACATATATATTCCTCAGTATTGACTTGCCCGCCAAGCTAGACACAAGGGGTAAAACTATAGCTGCTTTTCACAGCAGAGGCTTCACTAAAACTGGACACTGGTGAAAGCCAAATACAACGGAGAAAGCAAATCTTACACAGCCATCCACCACCTTACTGAAATCTTCCAGCCATTTCTGGACAAGTGGGGTGTTCCCCCTTTCAGCTTTCTTTTTTATAACTTTGCTCAATGTATTTCAAAATCTTAGAGTGATGTCTATACTATTCACAATGCCAAAAGAAAGCAACAGTAAGATCTGTACATGGTATACAAGCTTTACAAGCTTTTTTGCGATTAATCACCATATTTTTTCGTATTCAATTTAAGGGCATCTCATCGACTAATCGTTCTTTTAGCTTTGCTGAACATTTTGTGCAGTGCGGACGGTGCATTTAATGTTCTTCGTAAGTTCCAAAAGTTGCAAGCCAAACGTCTTACCTTGTGTGTACTTTTAGCTCCTTTTCAAGAAGTATGATAATGTTTTTCATTACTTATATATCCCTTGTCCTATTTAGTCACGCTTTTTACGTTTTAGTTCAAAGTTTATAATCCGTACCTTTTATTATTGGATGTGCTGGTGTCAGTCATTCCACTGAACATAGCATTTTTGGACTACGCTTCCACATTTACATTTGAGAAAAACTACCAAGGAGGAGAACTGCTGGTTGAACGATGTTTACAAATAATTTGGTCAGCCTTATGCTTTGGAAACCTGCCGTCATTTCTTACCGTCCGTGTAAATATTTCACCAGGAAACGAGCCTGGTGAGTGTGAAAAGGTGAGACTAGCCTAATTTTTAAAATATGATATTTCTTCGTTTTTTGAAATCAATATGACAAGGCGTTGTGACATACATATATTTATACGTATTAATAAGAACTAATTTTTTGTTATATATTCTATTGAAATTTATTGCAGCAACCTTTACTGGAAAGTGCTTTTGCTACCATTGTGAATGAAGCTTTTAAACTAGTTTGTTTCAACCTATTACCAGTTATTCACATGATTTATTGTAAATCAAAGACACGATTATTATTATCAGCAAAAAATACTTCAAACGAGGACAGAGTTTTCTATTATTGTATATAGCTACATGTCTTGTCAAATCAACCGTGGCAAAATACTTTCGCCGGAATAATGTAAAATCTCAATTTATTGAATCACAACAAGTTCCAAAGTACATTCAATTTTCAAAAAGATTTTATTTTAGAGTTTTATTAGCTTTCAGGTAACACAACCATAGAAAGAAAATTGCGTAAGATCCGCCTTGTAGTCTATAATGCAATAGCATTTACGGTCGTGTGGATGCCTGCAATGGCTTTGCTTTTTTGCTATAAAGGTATCATGAAAGTTAATACATATCCTAGTGAACAAGTTCAGCCGGCGAAATCAGCTTCATCGGAGAAACCATCGCCAGCCTTATATTTCTGGGTCGTGATATCAATCGCCCTTGTTTATATAATCTTATGTGCACTTATACATCTTCACTTGAACCAACATATGGCAAATGATGGTTGGTTTCAGTTTACGTATTCCAGAAAAAGACATATTACCAGTGCAAATTTACGGCAGGTAAACAAAAACGAAGACAACAAGGCTGTTTGTGTACCTAGCAAAAACCATCTACAAAATACAAGAAAATAAATGGGGCAGAACAATTTAGAGGTTAGTTGGTTAGTATGAACAATTTTAGTATACTTTCGACTTGTGGTAAATCCTGCTCTGTACAAACTTGAGACGAGAACGAATCATGCAAATAAAACTCGTTGAGTTTCTTACACTTATGATTTGTTTGCTAATTCAATTCAATATATTGAACTTTTATTTTCTTAAAATCTAAGATATTGTTGTCATCCAATTATGCCTTATGCAACTTCTTTTCCAATTTTATGAGACTTGATAACAATCATAATCATAAATACCAAATTAATTATAAGTCTACTAGTGTCATTGGTCAAATCGTAGATTAAAATACATGGCAATTGTAGCATTTGGCAAATTTATATAAGTCTAAAAATTTTGCTGAACTTGAATAGTAACGCAATATTTAAATACGCTTTTGTATTTATACAGTGATAAGTACTTGACAAAAACCTGTAAAACAATGTTGTTTGTTTATTTTAAATACTCCATGACATTGCACAACTTGATTGCAAAATGATAAATCAATTAATTTCTAGCAAGAATACGCATCCCTTCGACCTAGGATTTGCTGTAAATATCATAAATTATTAAACTGGGAACACGTTTTAATCATCATGGGTGTATTGGCTTTCCTTAAGTTCCGGAATATATGATCTAAAAGACCAGGTTTTTAAAAGCAATTCTCAGCTTGTTGAATGTTGAATAGGTAGCTTTTCCTTTATGTATGCGTAGCAATGTATCAATTGGATTTATACATGATGATGTAAAATCAGACATGGTATATTTAGATAAACAATAAATCAGCGTGTATAAGCAATGCGTAAGTAATTTTAGATTTCTTGAAACGAAAGTACAATTTCAGGAAAGTTAGTTCCCACTTATATGTGCCAGCACATGCAAAAACTCTTCAGAGCTATAAAATTCAGTATTCATAGGGAACAAATATACTGTAGTTTGTTGTTGCCGTTGTAGTAAACACGTACGAGTTATTTCTCCGCTACCCAATTTAAGGTAAGCTAAAAGGAACATCTTGGCAAACTGGACATCTGGACAATATCTCGGATTATAGATTCCTTGAAAATCTACTTAACGATTTATACTGAGTGATGTTCTGCTTGGATTTATAGTTACTTAACTAGAGGAGTAAAGGTTTTTGTCTACCAAGCTTGCCTGAGTATGATAAGGCTTGTATCATAATTCCTCGGACAAACTTTAAGCTTGTGGTTTTGCTAACAAAACTAAAGTTTTGTCATTCAACCTGGGCATCATAAGAAAGCTCAAACACTGTGCTATCTTATAAAAATAGTTTTAAACCTTTGCAGCATATCGTATTTTATACCGCATGCTAAGACTTTCTGCAACTCAAGTTGTCATTTTTCCAAATTGAATTTTTAGAAAAAATGCATACGTTTCAAGCACTGTGGAAGTTTTTCGGTAGCACCTGGGCAATTGATTCAATGCTTGTTTTGAAGCCTGTTTATTGATATTCAAAACATGTGCTTATGTATTAAATTACAACCGTATATGCAAAAATGCCGTCTACGTGTTTACAAAACATCACAAAAATTAGAACAAATCAACATCGTTGAAAACCTAGCAAAAAATTTGCATAAACAAAAGGATTAAACAAATAGGCAATGCACGGTCTAAAAGAGCAGAAAACGCTCTTTCAAACGTGGTATAACATAACCCATAGAAACATAAGGTGTAGAAACGGGAGCGCATTTTAATTTGGGTGTGATATATGACGCAATTTTTTACCTTGAAACGGGTTGTTCAAAAAATCCATAAAAATCAAATGCCTGTAACTTTTTCCTGTCTATACAGAAATTAACCATTTAAAGCTTGTTTTAAAGCCTGACATTTCTAGAGTATTTTACCGCTATACTTACAGCTGAAAGCAAGTTCCAGTAGGAATGCCACCTTGAAGATAAAAGCCCACGTTTTGAAAAGTGGAATAACGGGATGTTGACATGTGGTTATAAAAATGCATGGAAATTAGACAAATAAGATGCTAGTGCCAATATTTATTTTTTTCTAGATTCTACACATATTATCCTTTTATTTAGAACAGTGAATGCAATTGATTTGAGTTTCCTTGTTTGTGTTAAAACAAATAGAAATTTGTCCGAGGATATATGGTAAAAGCCTTAGTAGCAAAACCTGACGCTGTCAACTTGTCAATCTGTGGCTCCGTTTATTCTAACCCAGATGTCTATAAGTGTCGCACATCCAAAGGTTGCAGGAAGATGGAACAAAAAAGCATGAATTGCATACATGGTATCGTTTATCCTTTTTCAGTATCTTTTATAGCACTGTAAAACCCATAATACAAAATCACTCATTTGCTAATCCCTATCGAATTCCCACCATACTTACTTACTAGACGTAAATAGCAAATTATCCAATTTGACATTAAAAGTATTAAATTTGGTACTTTACGGCTAATTACATTCGTTTTCTCACCTATGTTTGACAAAAGAATAGTACGTACGTGTGTAAACACCGGTATTAAAAAACCTAGTTGACCTTTCAACCATTTTCTTCATTGCTAACCTTTAAAATAATGCTGTCATTATATTATGCAAACACGCTGACACGTTACTTTATTTTGTAAATTTAAAACATGAGTGCAACTCTACTACCTTGCTGTCAGATAATTGTTATACACGATGTTTAGTGACATATTGCGAAATCACTGATTTTTATTATTTGAGCGTTCGTTGACTTTATTTTCTATTACATTACACTTTACATTCTTATATTCAAATGCGTAGTTACATGAATTTATTATACTCGTATAAAGAGATTACTAGTTCTATTTTATTAAAACAGAAATTCTATTCGTGCGCACAAATTTAGGTGTTTATTTGATATGTGATTTGATATGCTCAGTACTAAGTTTGTATACAAATTTGATATGATTCTATTCGAACATTGAGTTTTTTTGGCGACACATAAGCTGAATCTGCATAAAGTAAATATACAAACATAAAAAGTTTTTCATCTCTGAATTAAGAAAAGTTTGATATTCGCTATACTATAAAAGTAAATGTTTGAATTTGGTTAGCTCAATTTACTTTGTAACTGACGTAAGCCACAGGCTGCGCATTTGAAAGAAATCAGCCGTAATATAACTAGTACAACACACACACACTACTAATGAGCAGTCTCTTTTTCAGAGCTGTCATTACTCTCTGAACATGCAAAAGTTGTTGCCGTTCTTCTATCAAGATCAATCTTATTATCCGCCAGATTATCCCTCCTTGTCAATCTGCTTTCATAACCATTTGGTCCTGTTTACTGCACATTTCTGGTTGACACTGGTATCCTGTCATTGTTGTCTTGTTGTGTAACCAATTGCGTGGGATGGCATGTAACACTGGCATTGCTAATAACAGGTTGCAACTCCAATGCTTTACTTGATTGTCCTTGTCTTGTTTCTCGGTTACTTTTGTTGCGTGAAAAACTAAACTGAAGGCATCCCACGTTGCTCATATCCTCGTTCAAGTGAAGGTGAATTAGTGAGGTTAGGATTAAATAACCAAATGCTATTGTTATCATAATCCAGAATAATGTGGATGTTGAGAATCCGTATGAGTTGCTTGAAGAAACACTAATTGCTTGTGGTGTGTACAGCCTTCGAAAGATTTTATAACAAAAAAGAAGGATCCCAGATGGAAGCCATAAAACGGAAAATGCCACTCCGTTGTAAAAAATAAACTTAAGGTTACGCAAACGTTTTTTCACTTCTGCGTTATCAAGCTGAAAAATTTATAAACAAATTTACTCGTTTAAATTTTGCAAAATCGACTTCCATTTACGTATCATACATGCTAACTATTGCATGGTTTAACTAAACCAGCTTTCACAATTTGGGTAAGATCTAACGATAGATGAGCCAAAAAGCCCGTCAAAAAATTAAAATATCTAATTTGTATAGAACGCTACATCGGGTCTTTGAGTTTTCGAAAGGATTTGTTTAATATAAAATAATCTCAAAGCACAATTCACCTCATTTATGTATGCCAATGGGAATAAGAAAATGCTTACGTATAAAATGGACTACATTTTCTAATCAGAAGCCGTATTACTAATACAATCAATAGTGTTGTGTGCTACTTACATTATTCCTGGAATAGTATCGGGTTACTTTTGATCGAACTTGATGTAATGCTGAAATAAATAAAAATCATATCGGTAAATTCATGTTTGCTATTGCCATATAATTTGTTTGTATTTAAATACTTACTTGTAATTATGTAGATGGTTGGTATAACACAAAAAATGACAAGTTTTAGCCCTTCATATATTATGGAAGCAACGGCACTTCCAAACAAAAGTGTCTAGACAAACGGAGGAGAAATTTCATTCAATTAGGTAGTGCGTAATGATAACGAATTTTTACGTCTTTTAGACTTTGTGCTACTTCTTATTATATTGTTTATATTGATAGCTCATAAAATAATTTTCTCTCACCTTCTCACATCGTCCAAGCTCCTCATCAGCTTCTTTTTCCACATAAACCATAAAAAGCGAGGGCAAATTAAAAGCAGAAGCCAAAGCCCAAACCAGTTTTAAACAGCGCTTGATTAACACTTCGCCCCCTTGGTAGTGATTTGAAAATTTGTGGGTTTTGGCGTAACATACAAAAGCAGTGTTTAGCGGAATAGCAGATGCAATAAGATCTGTCAGTTGAAATTATTTGCATTTCAGACTTTTAGAACACAGTAAAGCATAGAGTATAACAGGATAATATGGACGGCCTGTGGCCGGACATCCTACTAATGTATTATGTATCACGCTGTACATGAAATGGCTTTGTAAATGGTTTAGTGTGATGGATTTCGGGGAGAATAGTTCAGTATCAAATAAACCAGCGAGAAGCACACAACCTCTGCGTACTTGTTGTCATTCCATTGCGCACCTTGCTAAGTAGCACTTCTTAGTAGGGACAGACCGGACCAAGAGTTAGGTGTAGGTAGAGGTACACATAACTTTACACTGGCGATTTTTTTGCCTTGGAAACGAGCTTGTAGGTAGCAGCGGCGTGGCTCCGCCATCTTCTTTTTCATTAGGTATACAAAAAAAAAGTAAAAGTGAGCAAGGAAACGCTGGAGTGAATATTCGTTCCTCCGTATTTTTCAGTTAAAAAATTAGTTTTTTGGGCAAATTGAAGTACACTAAAATAGTACATCATCATATTTAATGTGGGGAAACATAATTAAAGTTTTTCAGTTGGTTTTAGCAGTTAAATTCCGACCAAAACGTCTCGGCCCAGCACACCCAAAAAGTACATCTGGCTTGTGGTAATACGAAAGGGTATCAGGTATCAATCTTAAAATTAAACCAAATACTGGGAATAAACGGTAAAAACTTATAACAATTAAAACCATCATGCAGAATGTGATTTGGGGATAATTTTGGTGAATTTCATGGTAACTAATAGTAGTCGTTCAATGTCATTGGCTTTTTCAGTTATGTGACATTCGGTGTCCATTTCACATCAGTACGAGATAACTTCTGGACACATTATCTACTCAAAGGTCAAAATCGGATCATCAGGGTTCATTGAAAATCCGTGGTTTTTGAGGTTACTAACTGTCCAGCGGTGCTAATCTAGGAGCCCGTGTGTCACCACAAACCGGAAAGTGAGCATCATCATCTTCACACATCACTACTACCAGTGCCAGACAGCTACTTTACACGTTAATCAGTGTTCAGGTTAGCAAAGAATCTCATCAGTTTAATTCTATGCATGTAAGCAAATCTATCGCTTCAATTTTCATCAGTGAAGATTCAGCAAAGAGTTTACTGTGATTATCAATCTCATTCCGTTCATTTCCTTACTTGTGTGTTACCATATGCGTACACATGCGAATTACTGACAGCGCAATTTGTTAAATTGAGTTTCACTTGGGAAACAAGATAGTTGACATAGGCATTCTCAATTGTCATTAATTTTCATGTAATTAAACTATCTTAAAAATTATATTTTGGGGCAACGTGAGAACATAGTAAATACCTATAGAAAAGCTTTAGACATAGCCTTATATATTCTCCCGTGTCAGTTTTGTAGAGTATAAAATCAACTTACTTCTTGTGAATGAGTTGAAACTGCACACTAAGGTAGATGTACGTGCATCTAGCTGCTGAAATTTTCGAAAATAATAAAACGCACCGTCCGCATTGCATAGTATGATTAACAGCGACAAATGAGCAATTAAAATATTTGCACCTCTGCAATTGGTATAATTAATTAATTAACCAAAAACTATTTAATATATTTTCAAACATTTTGTAAAAAAATGTAACAAAATCTTACAAATTTTACTTACCTTCTCTTTCTTGTGGGCATTGTGTACACAATAGACAACACGCGAAAATTTTCAAACACGTTTATTGCCGAAATTAGGAAAAATACTGCAAGCGGAAGAAATGTTTCTTTCCAAAGACGAGTAGATTGGCTGTCAGCAGCCAGTCCGGTAGTAGTGTTGGCAAACTCCATTGATTTCCTTTTTTTGCTTTCTCCCACTTTTCACAAGCTCCTGTTCGTCTAGTACATAACTTTCTTTTAATGGTGTTCTTAGGTGAACATCGTTTTATGTACTGCATATTGTGGTGCACAATACAACATATAATATAATCATCCGATCCCCTTAAAGAGGGTGATTTAGAGCACGTTTGGCTTAGGGTGTATGGATTTCAGTGGTTCAAAATGCACCAAAATACTATTTACGTAAACTACACAATACAGCACAAGACGAAACACAATACAGCCTGTTAGAAATGTAACATTTTGTGCTTAACAAAATGCTATGCAATCCATGAGTTGTCATTGAAGTGTAAGCGTGTCTCCATGTGATCATATAACTATATCAAGTACGAAGTTATTCATTGTCATAAGGTAGTCATGGATCATCGTTTTCTGTGTATCCGTCTGTACTCCGATAAACTAATGATTTATGTGTAATTCGTTAAAAAATGGACAAACAAAAACCAGAATACCAGTAGTGAGTCCCTTTTGTTTTTTCTAATGTAGACTGAGATAGTAGACATAATACTGTTAAATATATTGGTAATCTTACCAACTCTACTGTACCTTTCTTTGTAATATAACTTGCCTGTTGCATAACCTGTGAACCATAACCATAGTCTTGTGAACCCAGACGAAGCATAATGATGTTAAATAGTTGAAGTTTAAGGATGTATTTTGCCATTCGATGTCCGTCGAAATAAAAGGTTATGAAAACTGCAAATGAAAAAAAAAGAAGCAGAAAAGCATATAGAACATTGGATATCTGAATCGTATAGCACACAATAAATACAGTAATGATATGCCAGTTGAACTTGTTGTTATATTTATACCAGGGGCAAGATTACGTGTCGTTTGAGCACGTGGCAAATGTCTGTAGGGGATTCCAGGAACCAAACCTTTACGGAAAATTTATTCGGAATATGAGACGAGATGACATGGGTTTAAGTTTATCAACCCGTATAAGCTTCTCTTCTTCGATAATTTTGTATTTTTGGAAAGTTGTACAGGCATTTATTATGTTAAGTTTAATCTTGCGCAAAAATTATATATATTATGCATTTTTCTTTTTATTGCTCTTAATATACTACGTAAAAATTGTGAATGATTCAAACAAAAGATTTAATTGCATATTTGCAGAATTGCTGAGCTTGGATTTTTTAAATGAAAATGTTTTATATTATAGTTTCTTTTTCTTTGATCTGTTGAAGCACTGCTAATGTGTTTCTCCACTACCTCCATGTATCCGTCTTTCCATATTGCAAAAGTTTCCATGTTGTTTGTTTGACGACGATGATGGTTTATATAATAAAAATTTTTTATAATACAAAAACCAAAGCTATCCGGCCAACCGGCATTTTTCAGGAAACACCTATTTATAAAAATGTAGATAAAGACGGTATTCAAGTCATAAGCTTAAAAACAACTACTTTACCTTTTTCATAGAACATTATTTTTAAAATACTAAGAACAAATATAGTGATTTTTTTCTCTTCTGCACTTCGTTGCAGTTTTCTTGTAATTTTTTTCAAACTAGACGTTAAATTCTGTAAAACCGAAATGGAACGCCGCTCATATGCAGTGCTAAAGACACTAGTATACGGAACTTGATGGTAACGCTTTATCCAGCTGAAAAGGAAAAAAATACCTGATAATAAATGAATTGTTTGAACAGGTCTACTAAATAAGAATGTGGATTTTTTAATTAGCAATATTTGAGCAATAGTGTTCACATTTTTCCAGCTCACCACTATATGCGATCTTGCAAAATGTGTACGTATATCTCATTAAACGGAAGGCCTAGCTTTACTCGTATAGAGTGTTCATGTTTACCTAGTTTACCTTAATTACCAACAGAAAAAGTACAGTATTCAATTCAAATGGCTTTCAAAGTTTTATGATGTTGTGCATTTGATTTTGGTGGTTTTAGCATTGGTAATGAAACAAAAAAACTAAGGCTACGCCAACTCCCGACAGCCATATTTCGAAGTTGCGAGAAACGAAATTGAGTGAAAGTTCGAAAAAGTTCGTTTGTATATTTAGTTTTGAAAAGATTTATAAAAAGTATAAAAAATAAATCTGCACCGCCAGTATGTAGTACGGTTGTAAACTTGCAAATCCAGAACAATTTGCTAGCAGAATATCTACATGCACTAAAACTGTTAGGAATAAGCTTTCCATTTCTGGTTTTATTTTGCAAAAAAAACTTTGTAGAAGCAAAATTTTTCTTTTTTATAAAACGTACTTTGGATTTTAGGCATACGCTGGTGAAAGTTTAAAAACAGAATTAAGCAAACGAACTGGCATTTTGTACATTTCTAATTAGGATTTCACTTATATTTCATAAAGTTCTCTATAAAAATGTTTTGGTGACGTCGACGCTCCGCAAATATTCGTCTGAAATAATTGTGCAGACAAAACACATTTTGTGGTTGAACTTGTACTTGTATCTTTTCTCATCTTTATACAAATTGTTAAGGACAGCTAATTAACTTTTTCGTGGAAGTTACTAACGTAACGCTCAGAAAGTGCGGTTATTATTGTTCCGCACAGCAAACCTGTTGCTGCAAATTATACTTGTAAGCCTAGCACCTTTTACTATTCTTTCTGATTATGTTTGTGTTGAAATACAAATTTTAGTAACCAGTGCATATGTTAAAATAGATTAAATTTAAGTATGTGGCTTCTACCGTAAAGCATTCGTTTTTTATTTTAAATTGCGGGTTTTGTTTACACAGGGTAGTAATTTGCCAAGTTGGGACAAATAGATCGATAAGTAATAAAATGCATAACTTATTGATGCGTTAGCGTCCAACAGTAAAATACCCTTACTTTGTGTAAATATATTTTACTCATGCTAAATAGATGGAAATAAAAATAATCCAAAATTTTTTCGAGGTAAAAATCGTTTTAAAGAAAATTCATATTGAGCTGCTCTCTTAATCCTGGTTGATAATGCAAAAAACATAACTGGGTACGTACTTCTTGACACACACTTTCACCACAAAACACTACATACCACTCATATAAACCTAATGAATACAACGAATTTGTTCTGTTGAATCCATAACTAATTATTTGTAAACAATCTACACTTAAAAATTATTCCATTGGTATTTTTTATCTACATGAGCACATTTCGTTTAAATGGTGTGTAGAAACTGTCACATTATCAGTAGAAGTAATTGCTTATTAGTTGTTGATTTTTTAAATGCTCTATTCTAATATCAAATATTATATATTTTATTGAAACTACAACAAAAATAAAAATATGCCCATTTCAATGTTAACTATTTGTTATGTTTTCGTTTGGGGTACTTGATCTGATGGTATACTGTAACTACAGAATTACACAGACTGTCATATTTTGCAGATAGTAGCAATACATTTGTTTGCGAACATAAAGCACCTATAACAAGCAGAAATCGGAGCTTTCTGAATCAGACGATCACAAGAGTTTGTTAGAGCAAGACGTTTCCATTTTCAGTGTGAAAATTGCCTAACTGGAAAGTTCGAAAAAAAATTGTTGCTGACATACAATTTCAAAATGTATTTTCAAAACATACTAGTCTACGTGGTGCTTTTGTGCATATATTGGTATCTATTGCCCAGGCCATATAACCCTTGTTTGGATTTTTCCGGTATGTAAACTCATTTCTGCTATTACTTAAGATTGTAACTTTGTCAATTGAGTTTACTCAGGCATTTGTACATCCCCAGACTCGTCTGAAAATCCAATTTGCAGCTGTTTTCTAAAACTCGGACAAGAGGATGTACATTTTCCATACCTCTTTGGCTGGCATAACCATTCGTTTGTTTGTAAGAGACAATTCGAAGGAGGACGTTTCCGATATCAATGTGATAGAAAACTTATTTCCTGTTACACAGGTAACTAAGGCATTAATATTATGCCACACAGACGCTTGCACACAAACGTTTTCTTCTAGTGTATTTGTAATTATTGGCACTTTCTCATTTGTTTTAGATTATGGCGATGCAACTTGTTCTGTGCGATACAATACGCAGTAAAACTTACTTTTTTTGTTCTAGCGTTTGAAAAACAGAGTTGATGTAAATGGTAATATCATATTGTAAAGTTAATGCAATCATAACAGTTTTTAATATAATGGGTATTATAATTGTACATGAAAATTGTTTGTAAAAATACAAACTTACTTTACTTTTAATATGGGCGTAAAACGCGTAAAGTGTGTATAAAATACACAGGCCATATTTTAATTTTTCTTAAATGGGTCGCTAAAACTCAACAATTTTACTAATATTTTTCGGCAATTAAGCTTTACAAACAACTTTGGCTATCTTCAATATGTTTTAATAGGTTGATTCTATTAACTAAAACTTAATTTTTAGAAAAAAACTTTAATTAAAGTTAATTATAATGTTAAATGTTACCCTAATTATCTCCTTTCCCCCCAGAGTGCTAGAAGCTTTTTTAACGAAAATCGAATCTCCAGAGCAGGTTCTTTTAAATGCGCATTTAAAATTTTCTAGCACTCTGGGGGGAAGCGACATAATTAGGGTAACATTTAACATTATAATTAACTTTAATTAAAGTTTTTTTCTAAAAATTAAGTTTTAGTTAATAGAATCAACCTATTAAAACATATTGAAAATAGCCAAAGTTTTTAAAACAGCTTAATTGTTAAGATATTTTACTAATTGTTGTAACGTAGTTAAATTTGAAATGCTTATAACTCGACAATGCCTTAACATAAAAGGATGATTTTTGTCACTTTGAAACCTGAAAATAATCTACTTTCTGCTGGTTGAATTCATTTGGTTCAGTTTTAAAATCGAAAATATGGCCTGTCCCGTTTCACGTGATGTTACCCATGGTACATTCCAAAAATATGGATTTTGTGTATTTCATGGTTTAATGTTGGACAGCATACGGTATGGTGTTGTAATTTTTTAAATTTCTAGCTTGTTAGTCGAATCCAATAATCCAGACAAGCTTTGCTACGAAACTTTTTGCTAATAACGTTAGCTCAAAATTGGCTTAATGGATATAAAACCAAGCTTGTTGGGTTATTGAATTATTAGAAAATACATTTGTTACACAAGCCAAAAATAATATCACATGAACAAATCGAAAAAATTGAACCTAAATATTTCAGCATTTATGATTTTTTACATAGTTTTATAATATTCATAAATCTCGTATAATATGTGACTTTTAAAAAAAATTCTGTGGTTCAATAAAACTGTTCAAACTAGTGAATGATTTTTTCCAGATCGGTTTCTAAGTATTTTTATCACACAATCGCCCAAAAATTTAATATATAAGCAAACGACCAGCATAATAAACTACATATATGCAAAAGCAAGCAATTCTAATACGGTTCAGAAATTACAGCCGACACTATACAATTTTCCCTAGGCAGATTGTTTGATTCTTTTATAGCTACAACAAAAGTGTTTCTGACGTTTTGGGGTATCCTTACCATAATTGTTTAATGGCTTCAGAAACACAAGGCTCTTAGCCGGAGTGTTCACCTATAAATAATTTGTAACATATTGAGAAAGATTCATTGAACATTAATAGCATCAAATGTTGTAAAGCAGCAGAAGGGTCTTAGATACCAGATACCCGTGAGAAAAATGATTTTCCCGAGAAAAGTCCATGATATCAAATCTTTTTAAATTTTTAGCTTGCAACATTTTTGTAAAGCTTAGTACTGTATTAAAAACAGAAAGAAAAAAAAACAGAAAAATGTGCATAGCAATAAAGTATATTTTATAACTAGGGAGTTGACCAGCTTTCCACAAAGCAGGGATATGAAACATTCTTAGAATCTGCATTTTATCAAAATTTAACACCAGTAACCATGAAAATGCAAGTATTAGATTACCAAAAATCCAGATTAAATAAATTATTTGTTGTGATGAATTTGGAAAAGCTGAAATCATTGAGGTTGTTTCCTGTGATGATATTACGTTCTGCACCTGAAATTGGTGCAAATTTTAATTATTTCAGCAAGGAAAAATGTTATGTAAAAATTGGCATATCCTTTTTAACTAAATTAATACAACTTTATTGCGAAAACTTATAGGCTAGAAATCAGCGTGAAATAATAATCAGAAGCAAATATGTCGCGGCAAAAATTGTATAAGCAGATTTGTAACGGTTTGCACATGAATTTATGTAAAAATAACTAAAATTACTGTTAGCTTATATTGTACATTGCTAATATCTCCCAGAGCAAAACTGCTATGTATGGAATAACTAACGCCACCATTACCCAATCACAATGTCGCGATTGTTCTCTGACCATAAAATTGCAATACGATCGGTGTAATGGCACTAATGTATATTCCTCATAAGAATATGTATGAAAAGCTTGGTTTGTGTCACCAAAGAAAGTAAGAGTGACGTCTTATTGCTTAAAATTGGAGAAACAAAATGACTAAGAGAGTAATGGTTGCGTCGTATTACATACGAAGATTCATGTGATGTGTTTTTGATTCCATGAACTGTTTAACTATAGGTGAATAGTTGGCATAAAATGCTTGTTTGCTTGCTTTTTATAAGGACATATCATGTATCAATCAGTCACAGGCCCTATATAAAACAACAAGTTCAAAACGTTTGCGTATTGTTTTTCACGAAATGCCATAATAATTTAGCATAAAATTATATCCCTAGTTGTATACCCATTTCTCTAAAACTACTTGCTGGATCAGATATAAACCTACATCTGGGGGGAAATTCATAACATTTCATGGCAAATAAAGAATAAAAGAACATGGTTACTTTAAAAGCTTGAAACTTAGTCACGTAGGTAAATTGTCCTGACTGATTTGGTTATGTTGGAAGTAACCTGAAAATATTATTGTCAAATAGCAATAATCATAAAACACAAAAATACCAAGTAGGAATACTATCCCCAAGTTTTGTTTGACACTTTTGTACCGCGTACCTAAAAGTCATTCACACTCTCATAAAAGCAGAGTTTACTTAGTCTAGTTTTCCTAGAAGTGCATTCATGCACATTCCATATTGTTCACTCAACTTTACTGTTTGTATTCTGTTGCTGTGCAATGCAATGCACCCACACAGTTTTAACTAGTAGACAATGATAACATAATGAAATATTATGATAATATTATGAACCTAACAAAATGTCTCTTATTTGAGCATTAGTAATATTTGTCCTTTTATACTTTTGTAATATGAATTGCCTTTTCTAAAGTTGAGCTTGAAGAAACTTTACTCCATAATAAAACGTTGACTTATCAGTCTTCATCCGAACGGGAATAAACAACTTAATTTGAATAAAAACATTGAATTTATAAAGTGAGTGATGAACTTTCATTTGGGTTGGGATACACAAAGGTGTTGTATACGCACAGTACTTCATAAACACATTTAAAATATAATATTTGCTATCGGAATAAAACAAAAATAATACTATTGGTATGTTTTGTGTTGGTAGTGACCATTTATTACACCTTATGCTATGTATTAGTTTACACCAATTTTTTAATTATCAAGTTTTCCATAATTACAAACGGTGAATACATTTTTACATTCAGACAAAACAAAGCAATGCTTCCTTTTTACTGCCCATTTAAACATCTGTTGACTGATGTAGCAAGTGAGTTGGAAATCTCACTCTGGTAATTTTCGTGATGGAATTGCATGCAGCGTCGTTATGATTTCTCATAAGAAGCGCATCATTCCTGTGCTCGGGTTCATGGCCAGTCTCAGCAGCTTGTTGTTTCTTTTGTTTACAACTTTCACTAACTCCATATACCACTGGGTTTGCAATGGAGTTTGCTACGGCCATGATGAAAAGAGCGTCTTGAATATTTCCGTCTAAACTGGTGGCCGACTGCTCATCAATGAGATACCTGAAACATTAAATTTCAAATTTTAGTCAGCTTTAACTTGAACTTTGAGCCACAATGCTTTTGTGCGTTAATTAGCTCGCTGGTTCTACCGATCTATTTAGGATTTCTTGTCCGTGGATGCATTTAATGGTTTGCTATGGATGTTTTAGATCTGACTTAACTATTTAATTAATTCTATGGGTGTTTTAGAGTTTTTATTCTTTTCTGTGTTTTCCTGCGGCAAAAATAGTTCCAAGTTCTTCTATCCTTTTTGCATGGCAATGAAATAGTAATATTTTGTAGTTAAAGCGGCGTTAAAAGTAACTTGTTTGTTGTGATAGCCCACATAGCAATTAAAATAGGGAAGCCAAGCAGTTGACGTGGGACTTTCTGTGGAACAGTTATCAGCTGGAATGGGAATTTCAAGAATATGATTCAGCCCCTCACGTGGGAATTGTTTGAAGTACAATTGACACGAACGTAATAATTCGTTTTCCCACGGGTACGGAATGATTAGGAACAGCTAATCAGTACGTATTTCCACTCCCCCGGAAACGCTCAGGCAACACAATATTACGTATTACTATTTATCAAACGTATTCGAATCTTCATAGTAGTACGTTTTACCACAGCGTAACTCTCGGAAAGTAGAAACGTAATATTATGTTTTTCCGCGTTCGAGGATGTTCCGGCAAAACCAAGGTGTGTGTTCTTCTATGTATTTAAGGAATTTTTACATTTTTACATGTTAAAATGTAAAATGGAAATATTATGAAAAAAGTTAGTTCGATCCGGGAAAAAGGACTGCCTTATGTGTTCAGCTCACATGTTTAAAAGCTGAAACATGACAGAACTACTACAAATGTGGTTTTAAATGTGCTTTTAGTTCCGTTGTAACATAAATCAAACATATTGGAACACTAAATCCCGAATTTAACCAATTTTATAAAAAAAAATTGCATGTTTTTCCATGCTGTTTTTTCAAATACCTTTCTTTTCTACACGTTATTACATGCTTTTCCATATTTTTTACATGGTGCATGTATTTACATGGGCACACCTTGGCGCAAAACGTATTAGTGCGTTTTTCGAAATCAAAGTGCTATACTTGTAGCGTTTGCATTTACACATTAAGTAGAGCTGAAGCTTGATTGAAAAATACTCACCAAGTAGAAATCAAAATGTATGGACTCCAACAAAACACAAAGGCCAATACAATAAGAAACGTCAGCTTCAGAGTTCGCAGCTTGGCACGGTGAAATATTGGCATGCCATTGCTTCTTAGGAAGGCTTCGTCGTTTGTGGCTAAAAATATAAAAGTTAAACTTGTATGCAAGGACACAATCGGTTTGATAAATTAACCCCATAATTATTACAGCTTACGATTTTCCCGTAGATGACCAGCAATGTTGACAATAATTGATCCGTAAGCAAAAACTATCACCGACAGCGGAATAAAGTACATCATTATAACAGACAGCCAAGTGTTTGCACGTTCTACTCCCGGCCACCAAAGGGTAGAGCATTGGTGAAATACCGGGTAGTAAGGGTGCGTTTCTTCTCGAAACACGATACTCTGCAGACAAACCAAAGCACAACAGAAAACATGATAATTTTTCTAGAGGTACGTAACTTTTACCTGAAACGAAATTGAAAAACACAAAGTTCTCACACAATTTCGTGGTGTTGAGAAAGGTTTTAGGGTACTGTTTAATATTAAATTTCATTGAACTTGCTTTCACCCATTCAGATACATTTCATGGTATTTTCTATGTAGCCCATGCAGCAAACTCCAGAAATTGCATACAATGTTTTGGTTTTAGGGAAAGAGCATGCAAAGATTCAGTACAAATTCAGTATGTTTTGATTGTAGGAGTTGAATTTGCGGCAGAAAAACGCTAATTGCTTCAAAGCATTGCAACGGGCTAGATCAATGTGAAACTTTTCCTATTATAAACCATGCCTAGATAAAAATCGTTTTCACTTATACATAACACCAGTTTTAAACAGCGGTTTTTAACAGAATAAAGTAGAACAAATAAAGTTCCATGAAAACCTAATTTGGGATTTCTGCAAGTCGTAGTAATAATAGTAGGCAATACTAATCGATTTACAAGTAGAGTAACGAATGTCTATTTAAATCAGTTATCAAATGGGCTCCCGGCTTGAGAATACAATTTTGATTTATCATACATTTTTAAAGTTTTATGCAACCAGTGTGACCGAGAGTATTTTATTTTATTAGCTGGGTATATTATTTATTTTAGCATAAAACCCAACAATTAGTAAGCATTTTATTTTTAAAAAATTTCGAAGCTTTTTGACATTTCACTTATAATGGCAATATATATTGGGTACCACATGAAAAACTGCTAAGTTGTTGTTAAAAAGGGAGAAACATGGTTTTGTGCAAGCAGTTAATCATTGCAATTTTACCCGCAAGTCTAATTGCGTCGCTGAAGTTTATAATATTAAATTTCGGCGAAATTACTTTCACTCAATGAAATGAAATTCTTCGTATTTTTAGAGTGTATGCGCAAACAGAAGAAGTGAGCCACGTACCTATCACTTTTTCAGAAAAACTCTCTGTAGCTTTTGCCTACTGTGCAAGTTAATGTCTTTACTTCTGCAAAAGTTAGCAGAGGAAAGGCGACACGAGGCAAAAAGGGACCAACCTTGAGTAGGCATTTTTATTCCATTCCTTTTTTAGACAAGACACAACCCAACAGTTTGTGCGATGTTCGTAAGAAATTTAATTACTTTATTAAAATGATTAAATTTAATGATCACAGCAGCACCATTTACGTCAATTCAAAATATAATGCAACCCACACATCGCATTAAAAACTTCCTTTTGAAAATCTCCTTTAAACGATAAAGAGAAATAGAGATAAAAAATAGAAAGGTGCTTAACTCATCATATTTGTGAAGAACTTTTCGCAACAACAGAAACTACCAATTCCTAAGTATCATATACCATGGCATGTAATTATTTGCTGACTTATTGTGATTCTTAGAAATTTTGTACAATCTGGTGAATGGATAACTACTGAAACTTAGTGAACAGTGAAAATCTACATATCACACAAAATTACAAGGTAGATCCTAACAGATTTGCCTTTCTTTATTATTGCCCGCCTGTGACTATGCATATATTGAAAAAGCTCATATAAATTCTCAATCGGCATTGAGCTTTGATTAATCCACCCAAGTACCTAAATACTGCACTCCAGAAAATTAATCACATCACGTTCACAGAAATGTGACTCCTTACATGAAAACCAAAATCTTTCCAATTTTCTATATTAAATTATTCGTTATTACATTCTCACCTGTGGAATGGCACAGATTGCTGCTGTAATCCAGGCTGAAATCAGCATGATTTTTACTCTCCTTGATGCATAGATCACGCGGAGGGGATATACCACGGCATAGTAGCGGTCCAAACTGATGCATATTATCATCAGGTTACTAAGGTAGAGCCCAAACGCTCGAGAAAACATGACAGCTTTGCCTGCTTATCCAAAACACAAAACAGAAAAATACAATTAAGTTACACATGAGTCTGAGGTAGCTGGACGAACCCTGTTATATTATATATTGAAAAAAAAATCCTTGGAAAAATTTACAAATTTTCTTTATCAATATTTCTGTCTGCTTATCAAACATTCCTGGGTTTAAAATAACCAAAAGGATTTTTGTATGTTTATGAAAAAATAATAATTTATTTAACCAGATAAGTAAAAAAAAACAAACCCTATTATTCAGCATATTCATGTTTTAGGCTTATTTTAAAATCGGATAGAGATATACTTCTGCGTTTATCCTATCAAGCTTTGCATAAGTCTTCTGAGAAATTTTTATACAAAATGCTTTACACGTATAGCATGAAATGATAAAGTTCGTTCCTATTTTTATAATTTTTACAACCATACTTGTTCTGCCATCATGCATGTCCGTCCAAGATTTAAGAACTTTTTGTCTTTTTGAAAGGATAAAGTCAATAAATGAATGAACAAGAACCTTCGTAAATGAGTAACTACCGGAAGCAACGTGCTGAATTATATGAAAAAGGATGTCCAAAAAACGTTTCAAAAATGTCCAGAAAACGTTTCCAAAATGCCCAGAAAATGATTCAAAAATCCCCAGTAAATGATTCAAAAATGCCCAGAAAATGATTCAAAAATGCCCAGAAAACGTTTCAAAAATGCCAGAAAACGCTTCAAAATTACCCAAAATACGTTTTTTAAATGCCCAGAAAACGTTTTTAAAATGCAAAGAAAACGTTTCAAAAATGCCCAGAAAACGTTTCAAAAATGCCCAGGAAACGTTTCAAAAATGCCCAGAAAACGTTTCAAAAATGCCCAGGAAACGTTTCAAAAATGCCAAACAAACGTTTTTAAAATGCAAAGAAAACGTTTCAAAAATGCACAGAAAACGTTTCAAAAATGCACAGAAAACGTTTCAAAAATGCCCAAAAAACGTTTCATAAATGCCCAACAAACTTTTTTAAAATGCAAAGAAAACGTTTCAATAATGGCCAGAAAACGTTTCAAAAATGCCCAGAAAACGTTTCAAAAATGCACAGAAAACGTTTCATAAATGCACAGAAAACGTTTCAAAAATGCCCAAAAAACGTTTCATAAATGCCCAACAAACTTTTTTAAAATGCAAAGAAAACGTTTCAATAATGCCCAGAAAACGTTTCATAAATGCACAGAAAACGTTTCAAAAATGCACAGAAAACGTTTCATAAATGCACAGAAAACGTTTCAAAAATGCCAAACAAACGTTTTTAAAATGCAAAGAAAACGTTTCAAAAATGCCCAAAAAACGTTTTTAAACCGCCCAGAAAACGTTTTAAAATGCCCAGAAAACGTTTCAAAATGCCCAAAAAACGTTTCATAAATGCCCAACAAACGTTTTTAAAATGCAAAGAAAACGTTTCAAAAATGCCCAGAAAACGTTTCAAAAATGCCAAAAAACCGTTTCAAAAATGCACAGAAAACGTTTCAAAAATGCCCAAACGAGCAACTGAATCTTTTATTTGTGCACATTTTTGAAACGTTTGGGTATAAGCCTGAAAATATGTATATAAGATGGTATCGACAAATGCTATCGTTCTGCCAAATTTAGAAAATGCAAAGAAAACGTTTCAAAAATGCCCAGAAAACGTTTCAAAAATGCCCAAAAAACGTTTCATAAATACCCAACAAACGTTTTTAAAATGCAAAGAAAACGTTTCAAAAATGCCCAGAAAACGTTTCAAAAATGCCCAGAAAACGTTTCAAAAATGCCCAGAAAACGTTTCAAAAATGCCCAGAAAACGTTTCATAAATGCACAGAAAACGTTTCAAAAATGCCAAAAAACCGTTTCAAAAATGCACAGAAAACGTTTCAAAAATGCCAAACAAACGTTTTTAATTTGCCCAGAAAACGTTTCAAAAATACCAAAAAACGTTTCAAAAATGCCCAGAAAACGTTTAAAAAATACCAAAACACGTTTCAAAAATACCAAAACACGTTTCAAAAATACCAGAAAACGTTTTTAAAATGCCAAAAAACGTTTCAAAAATGCCCAAACGAGTAACTGAATCTTTTATTTGTGCACATTTTTGAAGCGTTTGGGTATAAGCCTGAAAATATGTATATAAGATGGTATCGACAAACGCTATCGTTCTGCCGAATTTGAACCCAATCTGCCCTGTAGGTCCTGAGATTTCGTGCGCACAGACAGATAAACATAGTGATCGCAATATATACCTCAGTAAAGAATGACCTAAATTTTTCCCATTTTTGAAACTTTTTGAAATGTTGAGCTAGAAGGCTTAAATTATGTACATAAGATGGTACTGACAAATGCTATCGTTCTGCCAAATTTGAACCCAATCTGCCTTGTAGTTGCTGAGATTTCGTGCGCACAGACAGACAGACAGACAGACAAACATAGTGATCGCAATATATACCTCAGCATATAATGCCTTAATTTTTCCCATTTTTGCAAATTTTTGAAAAATTGAGCTATAAGCCTGAAAATATGCATATGAAGCGCTATTGACAGAAGCTATCATTTTGTCAAATTTGAGCCCAATCTGCTTAGTAGTTGCTGAGATTTTGTGCGCACAAACAGACAGACAGACAGACAAACATGGTGATCGCTATATATACCTCAACATACAATGCCTTAATTTTTGTCCATTTTTGCAAATTTTTGAAAAATTGAGCTATAAGCCTGAAAATATGCATATGAAGCGCTATTGACATAAGCTATCATTTTGCCAAATTTGAGCCCAATCTGCCTAGTAGTTGCTGAGATTTTGTGCGCACAAACAGACAGACAGACAGACAAACATAGTGATGACATTAACTACCTCAGCTTGCGCTTCCGGTAGTTAATAAATGCATGTAAGAATTGGGTAACAATAATCAATATTTGTAATAGTTTCAAAGGGAAAAATGGCCGCAAAAATAGACTTGTCTGGCATCCAATAAATGGAATATCCATTTTCGCTAAAAATTATTGGGTATAATTTACTTACATATTAGGTTGCCCGCATGCCAGCCAATGGAAATTCGCCACAAAACCTCTACTGCCGCAACCATAAACGCCACAATGAGATCCGCAATGCACAAATGTAAGAAAAGGGAATTCATCGGACTATTTTTTGCTCGTCTTTTTCGGCAAACCCAAATCAGCTCGCAAAAATTGGCTAATGCCGAAATAACGAAAACAATGATGTACGCATAAATTCTGGGCCAGGCGGTTTTATTTACAACGCGATACTCCTCAGGTAAATCGTCAATGCTTAGACTGCTATTAATCTCTGGGAAAAACTGGCAGTCATTTTTATAAGTTGCTTCATTGAGAATGCGAAGGTTTGTGTCCGGATTACCTCTAAGACCAAGTACATCTACCAAAATGTAGAAATATTTTTCCGGAAAAGAGCCATTTGGATAAAATGATAATGTGGATTCAGCAAATGTCGCTGGAGTGGATGTGCTCAGTGACTCAACTTCAGGTTTTGCTGTGCTCTGCTGGAAAACAAGTTTTCCTAATCTTCCTAGTCTTACCAAAGTACTTAGAGAGACGTTAGTACATGGCTCCATAATTTCAGCCATTTTTATTAAAGGTTTAAAACTTCAATTGTACTTAGATTTCGTTTTCTTACTTCACTTGATTATACTTCTGTGCACCTAACTTGTAATATGAAATGATTTTCAATCGCAAAAAATGCTCATAAACTGTTTTAATTACAGATAATTTTGAATGAATAGTGAATAATAGGAACTTCACCGTATAGTGTTGTAGCAAACCAAAATCAAAGCAGTATGGTAACACAGTCAACAATTGTCATCTTTTCTTGGATACAACACTATCTCGGTACGCTTACATCACAGAAACTTTACTCTCGCTCTTCTTTTTGTCTGTTATAAACATAGCACAATTGTGTCAAAACAAAACAATTCTCAGTTATTTACTTCAATTGTGTTTTAGTTGAGTGCCCCTGCAGCTATTTTACAATACCGACGGTTCTACTAAACTGTCCTTGTGTCGTGATTTCATTGTAACAAGCTAACTGAGAAATGAAAGAACACTTTGTTCTTTATATGAAGTTGTGCGCCTGTTTGCAACGAAAGTTTTCTTGCACTTTTTGTGCAAATAGAGTGACAAACAGTTAACAGACAAAACAGTCGTTTTGGATGCTCACTCTGCAAGAGCTGGTAAACTAATGAGGCTGTGTACGGAATGCTTGCTGATTTTAATGTTGTTGCTGCGATTCAATATTGTTGTATTCCTTTCTCAGTAAAGACGGCCGCTTGTATGCAAACAGAACTAGAAACCAAAAGAGAAAGTGAGCAATTTTCGTTCTCTTCAACAGCATCATCAACAGATTGCGTGTACTCTATGGAATTTTGTTGCAGTAGCCAATCTGTCAGTTAGCATACAAGGATGGATAAACACTCGCAATAAACCTTTTTTGTATTTTTGTTTATTTAGTTTGGCAATACCACAAGAATTGAGCACTGAATTCATGTATGCTGTTAAAACAAACACAAACATGCCCTTACTTATCCAAACAAACAGTAACATTATTGCTTTTCTAAGAAAAGATTCTCATTATTTTGAAATGCCGCTATATGTGGGAATAAAACGTGATACAAGAAGATGATTCATTCAATTCAATTCTCTCAATTCTCTTCAAAAAATATTGTTCCCCTGGTGCTTACACGTTTAGGTTGCACCCTTTCTTGAGATGCAAGTTTTGTTCAATTTGTAACAAGGGTCCAAGAATAGGTACGGAGCCCTTGAGGTGTTTTATAGTTTATTCAATAGGCTTCAGTAGAAACCAGGAAACCCAGAAAGCATCAACTATTTCAAGTAACTCTCGCAAAAATGCATTAGAAAGCATGCATAGAGGTAAATCGCTATACAAATATTTGATTTACTGAGCCTGGTATAAAAACGTTTTTTATGTTCCGTTAACCTGTTTCGCACCGCAAAATTGTATTTATAATACTAATTTTATACGTAGCGGAAATTCAACTGCTGAACAAAAAGTTTTCAGTCTAGGATTATGAATGCAAGCTTCCTTCCCTCGGTTTTTTCTTTTGAAATTCTATTGTTGAGCTTGCTTCAAATTCACTTACCATGAAACCAAACATGAATATCGAACTGTTAGACCCATACTAGATTGATGTCTGGCCATGATCACTATTACGACACCAGCCGACTGAATGCATGAAACTGTATGTGTGATAATTTTCCTGACTAAGTGGAGATGTTTCATTAAAAGGCAAACCTCGTTAGGTTCCAATATATATTCATATACTATAAAGTTCTACGATAAATTTAAAAAGCACATAAGAGTGGAAGGAAAATGGCAAAGTCCATCTAACATTATGTCCATGGCTTAGGCCCACTTCTTTAAAGTATTACGTTATTGCCTGCTGTTAATAACAACCTTGGAAAATGGCAGTTGTCAACCATTAAAACTTGCATGCAGTCATTGTCAGAGTTTTAAGTGGCGTCATTAGTGGATGACCACCAACCATCCGTCAAATCAGCTTTATTACGCAAATGTGAGTTTCTAAGAACGCCTGAATTACTATCGATTTAAATATGTATTGAAGACAACAAACGCTAATCAGGTTTTTGCGTTAATACAGATTGACGTTTGATTTTTTCTGGTAGTAGTTCCATTTGCATTAAATTAGTTAGAGCTGATCAAGTGGGTTACATGGATACAAATATGAGGTTGCTGCTTGTTTTGTTCACCAGAGCAATCTGCTAGGAACCAGATATTGTGTTACGCGAAAATGCAATAACCATTCGTAAAGAGTTTTTAGTGAAGATGTGGGAAATTTTTTGACGCTCAACTGTGTAGATACTTGCAACTGTGAATATGTGCTAATCTTGTAACTTTTCTCACATAGAATAATATTTATATATTTCTTCTTATTATAGTACACAAACTTTTTAAACGCGTGATGTTCAAGTAGTACTGGTTTAACTTCAAATATATAAAAGGAGAAATATTTGTCAATTTTACTGTTTTTTCAAGTCAACTAGTAATACTACTCCACCGGTGTGCTTTTGTATAACGTTTTTATGTCGTGAGTTTCACGACTAATTTCATTTTAATCCTGCCGCTTGGGTACCATGCAGTTTTGCCTTTCTGCGTACAGTACAGCGTGCATGTTGGCAACATGATGTTGCACTTACCAGTGCTTAGATCTAGTAATGAAAAACAAATTACGAAAAGTCATCATTATATTTTTTGCTTGATTATTTTTAAACAAGTTTCTTTTTTGCAAATCATTTGTTTTATGATGAATGATTCATTCTTTCTAAACTTGTTCATCATTTGGGAAAATGCTTAGATTACCCAACTGCACAATATGTAAAACAAATTTAAATTAAAACTGATTTGAGGAAATCAATAAATAAATAAATCAATTTTGGTCGAGTCGTAAGCGCAAATTATTTTTGTTTATTTCCAGCTGCTTCTTAGAATATATATGTATACGTATGTATGCGTATGTTTTAATCTTTTAAATTTTAAAATTATGTTTCCACTGGTTCCATTCATCATCATTCATCTTTGAAATGAACATTCCTAGGGGTTTCAAAGCTTTGCTTGTTTCACTTGTTTTTGAACAAAATCATGCAAGCATGTGTACATTATAATAGAGTAAATCTAGGTAACACTAAAATTTAATTTATGTATTCGTCACAATGAGTTTCTGAGATTTGCAGTGGAAAAAGCCCACCACTAATTTATTCAGGTTCATTTATTTTAGATCTAAGTTGAATTAACTGTATGTCCCTATAAGTATCTACATTCACAAGCAGGATTTCTATTTGTTCAAATTTACTCACTCAACATATTTGCCAAAATCTTAAAAAAGAGTTTATCCGAAAATCGTATTAAGTTACAGACCAATTTAATAAAGCTGCTGTGCAACTGCACGTACAACAAGCCAAGATTATATTAGCAAAAATTACATCACGCGTTATTGTGTGATTAAAAATTTCATGGCAACCTCTTTGCAAAGTAATAAGATGGTATTTAAACCAATTTGTAGGGTTACCAGTTAGTGAAAATACAAATGATAAGTTTACTTTTAACAAGCATACATTTCATGCATTTACTTTTCAGCATAATTGCTATCGTACTCCTGGAAACAGTAAATAGTTGCATGTATCCATATCATTACCATGATCCCAATAGCTTTGTACCAAAATAATACTCTCTCGTGGGATGTTTCACGTACCAAATGACAATAATAGATGAAAACAGAGATAGTTGTGTTGACGCCAAGATATTTTGCAAGTACCTGTAACCGTTGGTAAAAACCGATAGATTAAAAAATATTGATTTATGTGAAACCAAAAGTGTCAGGCTTACATGAATTGCTGGATGAATATAAGGAACCCAATAAAGTTCAAACGATTTTTGGAAGATAATTTCAGCAGAGGTGGAGATCCAAATATAAATAATAAGATAAAACAGCAAGCAAGATTAACCATCAAAACGAACATATTATTATTAGAACAGATCTGGTTATTGGGGAAATCTGTCAAATGTAAAATAATTACAGGTTAGCTTTATATGGCACAAAATATGAAGTATGTTTATTTCTTTTGGGTGAAACCACAATATTAAGGGATATGTTTTTCTTACTGGAATGCAGTACAGCAGTACGGCTGTCCCAAACACAGACGCCATACACACTTGCACGTATGTAAATAAATATGAAACACTAGCACTGACGGAGTCATTCTGAATGTCATAGGATTGTAAAAAAATTTAACTTAGGGTAGCGTAACGTCAAAAAAGTATATTCTACGAACGGATAGCTTTTTAAATTGCTTGAAAAAGCATTTGAATGAGGATGGCTGGCGATATTTTTTCATTCGTCTACGAATTAGTGACCAAACTTTTGTCACAAATAGTAACCTTAGCCACCACATTTCTTCATTTGCTTTATGTGGATGTCAAGTGCTTAAGAGATAATTTTACTTAACGGCGATTTCATTTATTTTGTCCCAAGCAATACAAGAACTAAAACTTACGTATTAAGATATTAAAACAATTACATATAAACCATATTTGTATTTACAAAAAATACCTATTGTGAACTAAAATTTTGTAAATGTATATCCATGGAAACGTTTGGTGGAACCTCATATTGAAGGGTAAAATACTAGTGGAGTGTTATTCCAGTCACAAGAATCTTTTTCTAATACACCTAATGCATTTGTTGCTTGTGTTGCCAGGTTTTATAATCACAAAATATGTTTGTGTTTGTGAGGTTTTGGCACTTCAATTCAAATCAGACTTCAACCAGACTTCGCTGTGTAGAAGCTCAGAGTATTGCAACTCTCCCGTAAAACGCCTCACATGCATCTACAGGTCTGCAGGTACTTGCACTTCATTTTATCAGGATTTGAAACTTTCTCGCCTACTTGTTTACAGATTTAAGAATCAATACTACTAAAGATAACTTCTGATTTCGCCAAACCACACCTGACACCAGAAAAGCTGTACATATATCTTATATTAGTTGGCTTGTTGGCCACGAGTGTTGTTTTCTCGGCAGCTTTCTGTTTAGAACTGATGGAAAAACAAGAAATGCAGCGTACCTAACGACAACATTACAGATGCAAACAGTTTTTAAATAACACACCTACACATTTTTTTGTTCACTTGGTTATCCAAAAAATGTGTCATTGTCAAGTTTATTCCACCATGTCTTACAAATCTATACTACGAAATATATGGATTTAAATGTCAATTGTAACAGTATACCGTCACTATACACATTATATGTTTAATTGCAATTTATTTAAAAACTTAAATTGTTCATCCATAAATAGTATTTCCTAGTATAGAGTTCTGGTTTGTAATTCTGGTTTAACAAATCACAACTACTTTTACAATGAATTAATTAGTCGGTATGCATGTAAAATACAAAACGCTTTCAAACAGTATATATTGTGACGGTAAATCTACTGCAATACCAAGTTTTCAAGCAAAAAGAGGAAAACGGTATATGTATCTACATTTTGCTGTAAATAAATACAACAAAATGAATTATGACCTGCATGTGCCTATTTAATTATATAGAGGGGTTCCAAGAAAATAAACTATTTAATTTGCAGACTTTTGAACAACCGGTAAAGGAGCGGAGTAAGAGGTAACCCAAAACGTTATTCGTACGTGCAGACGTGGGCAGTAATATAGTAAGCGGGGAAGTATGCAGGGATATAGTAAGCCGTTTGTCGTCTGTTTTTGTGCAAAAAGTCGGAAACTACACAGTCAGTCTTCCGTTTTCCAAAGCAACAGACACTCAAATATAGTTTAAAACCCAACTTATGAAACATTGTGTATTTGTCCATAATATGAAAATGAGAGCAAAAAATTTACAAAGTAAATTGAATTGCACTTAAGCTTGCAAGTTTAATGATGCTTTGTATTTTTTTGCAGTTTGACTGGTTGGAAGTTCATAATTTGGGATGACACGTGTTCTTGCAAAATACTTACTGGCTCACAAATAAAATATAATTTAAAGAAGAAAAATCTGCGTTGGTACGATTAAGTGACTTCTGAAAAACTCTTTCCCCAATTTATAAAAGAGCAACTAGGCGGTGGAAAATGCGACTGCATTGCCACTATTAGGCTAATTCTCTTTTATCCTACAAAAGCGTCTTGTGTCGTTTCATCATGTTTTTTAATCATGTCATCATGTTCATAATCATGTTAATCATGTTTAATCATGTGTAGCGTTGCTTTCCTTAAGGAAAAGTTTGAAGCGGTTTGTAGTAAAAAAGCTGTCATGTGAAACCTGAAGCGGAAAAGCTGCAGTCCTTTAGCCACGAATGACGTAATATTATTAAGACTGCTTGCTGGCGATAGAGGAGATGTACGTGTATGCAATGGTAGTTATTTTGGGAAAAATTGATACATGTGAATCTGGTTTGCTTAAAAACACCGAGAACTCAATTCACGTTGAAATTCCTTATAAAGTATAAACTGCAGGTTGTCGGTTGTCGCGATTACCAAGAAGAAATTTTATTGTTGCCTAAGCTGAATCATGACTCAGAAACAAAACTCGTGTACAAGGTAAGTATACTTAACCAGGTGTTAAATTCTACATTGTGGTTTTTGTATTTGCAAGCTATAATAGCATTGTCGTCAATATACGATAATAAAGAGCTTTATAGAACTATGGAGCAAGAACTAAATAAAGAGTTGACATACTGCTGGCATATTAAAGGGTGTACGAGAAGTAAGGCAACCAAATTGATATTTTTATAAAAAATTGAAGTTGTCATTTATATTAACGAGATATAATATGCCATAGATAGATAAGACCTTAAAGAAGTACAGGAAAAAGTGTCTGGGCCTGACACCTCCAAAAAGTACTCAGTGTGTCACTTTAGGTTATGTAGCGCCACCTATGCAATTTCCCGGTAGCAAATTTTTCATGATTGTTTTACATATACTTGTGTGATAAGTAATCCAGACAAACTTAAACTCAAAATAAATTTATGTAGCGTGTTTACAATTCTTTGCTCTACAAAATACGACTAAAGTATGATTGTTTTTGTTTGATCCCATGCGTTGTTTTTTATGGATGGTATGTTAGCAAATTTTAGCACAAGAAAAATTCTCCGTTCGGAATATTAGCAATTTTTTCGGCGAATCTTAACATATTACCAAGTTTGCTTTGTTAATCCTAAAAGCTTAAAAAATAAGCTTTCGATATTGCCCAAATAGCTTTAAAGTTAACGGAATAAAAAGTCAACATCAAAGGTATGAACTTTTTAAACAAAATCTTCATCAAAAATTTACGTGAACTGAGATTTTCAAAAACAGCCCTAAAGTTGATAGAAGTATAACTTTCATCGTTTAACGAAATGGATGGTCGTTTATAGCTCATCTGAAAGCCCAATTTCTGCTGAATATTTAAGCACTTAGCTGGTCTAAAAATCGCTACAAATGTCTACCCCAGAAACTTATTTTCAAAGTCATTCTTTAAAAAACCGGGAAAACTGTAAACAATTATTGTTGTAAATAATTGTTTATATTTTTCCACTGAAAGCTTTTATAAGCAAGGGGTATTTTTGCAGTAAATATGCAAGGTTGTATGTGTCAAACGGTAGTTTTGTTTTGTCCGTGCATGTTTTTAAAAGATTTCACATGGACTTGAATTTAGTGGCTTTACTTATCGTACACCCTTTAGTATGCCGCTTTGAAAACAATCAGAATAAAATAAATTTTATTTTTATCTAAAAATGCATAACTACACAGTTCACAATTTTAGTGAGTTTTTTTATTATTTCTTTAAAAACGCAATTCTTCAATTTCTCGCTTTCATTTTTCGAAGGTCAAAAGCTTAGAAGTTTCAAAGCATTTAGTATGTTTATCTATTATCAACACCCCTGAGGAGGATCTGCAATCCGATCAAAACGTTGGGTGAGTATTGGTAATAAAATTGTTACAAACCCTCGTGGTACCTAAAATAATCTCCTTTAAAATTAGTATGTTACTTCTTTTGTAATTCTGCATCAGTGTGCAAAAATTAAGGGTTCCTAGAAATCTTGCATGCACTTTTTGAAGGCCGAAAGCATAAAAAATTCTGCAAAGTAAAGGGTGTCCATTAAGTAAAGAGACAAAATTCATCTTCTTCTCAGAACCAACCACTGATGTTAACATAGCTGTCCTTAGATACAATAAACTATGTAGTTTATCATAAAAAATACACCGTGCTTTCCTGGCCTACCAGTTAGTAATAAGTTACACTTATTTACGCTCATACGTTTTTGCATTTTTTTGAGTTTTCAAAGTATAACTTTTTTAAACTGTTCCTCAATTCTTATCATAACGTATTTTCAAGATGTATTAATTGTAGTAATGCTAAGTAAAGAATGGGCTTTCAAATGAGCTATCACTTGGCATTTGTTTTACTAAGGCAAGGAAATTTCGTACACAGTGACTTTTTCACAGTCTTTTCGAACCCGTTTCGATAGACATTTTGGAGTCACCAATGAAGAAAAATGTTTATGCTCGTCATATCCATCATATATAAATTAATAGTGTAGGTGTTATAGCAATAATGAAAGCTCGTTTTATAAGCTTTCAGCACCAGCAAATTAAACTTCCTTGTTGATGCTTGGTAGCTGATGAACAGCTAAGGTCAAAAATATGGCGGGAAATACTGATAAAATTTTAAAACGCGATAACTGTATCCATAGCTAAGTAGGAAGGATAATTATTTTATCCGGTTTTGTAGAGAAATGAATTCTAAATAAGACCTCTGAATTTACTTAATCATACAGTTTCTTTGAAAAATTTGGGCAACAATTTTATGTCAAAACATCGATACTCGGAAAAATGAGAGGTGCCTCCACCTAACGCCAAATGGCTTACATGAATAGATTAGACCGAGATATTTTTCTGTACTTCTTCAATGTCTAATGCGTCAGTGGCATATCATGTTTCCATTTGAAGTTACAAGTCCGACGTTTCCAATTAAAACGAATTTCCTCGCTTTACTTATTGGACACCCCTTAATTGTAATGTTTCTTATACAATCATTTTGAAGTGTACAAAAATTAGAGTTAGTCCATTTTATTTAACATCTTTGCCGAAGTAAGGAAATCGTTTGATGGACTTTGGCAGAAGGGCTGTTTAGAAAGCTAACTGAAGTTTTAATTTCAAGTTCTACAACAAAATGGAACTTTCAAAGCGTTGGCTTAGTCATATTCGATTAAAAGATTAGTTGCAGTATATGGATAATACTAATTACAGATAGAAGAAAATGTGAATAATTCAAGTTGGCAATATAACGATACTTTCAAAAAATAGAATTCTCATTACATTTGTAAATAAATTTTATGTCAAAGAGCACACAATAATGTAAATAGTAAGGAAAGCGCTTCAACATAAATTATGATATCTATAAGCAAAAAAGTGCTATAATGCAGAAAACATGTCGAGCAAAGCCAAATTTAGCACTGCAATCTAAATACACCGTTACGAGGGATTCAATCAGATTTTTTTAGATAGGTACATCATACAAAAGTACAAGACCGTCAGCACTCAGCACAGAGTAATTAAATGTCTGTGATTATATCAATGTCAAGCCTAAAATAAATAAACAAGTTGCTTTCAGTGGCTCATTTTTACAATGTCGTATGAAGCTTCCAAATTCAGAACAGCAGCAGAGCTGACAGGAAAAATTTGATGCCTGTTTGACTTTTACATAACGACAGTAATAGACATTTAAGTCCAACTAGTAAAGGTCACTACGTAATACAATACTTTTCCGGATAACATGCAACGCAGAACGATTACATGTAAGCAACGCCATACCTAAGTGACAAAATAAGCTGCTGGACTGAACTTGTCAAGGTAATGAGATTTTTATTGTCTTGAGGGCTTCGCTGAATTTCCCCAGTTATATAGTATATTAAGGTAAAAACAGTTTAGAAATGCACGGAAGCAGCTCGACTAGTTGATTTCTTTTCCAATGGACTTTTACTTTTGACCAGGTCGAAGGGATGAAACAAACTAAAACTCAACATTTAAATTCAACGTTGGATATATCTTCGACAATTATAGCCTCTCAAGCTCCTTGAGAAAGGAAAATTGAAATAGCTCAAAAGCTAGTTTAGGTTTTACGTTTTGAGTAAAAACTACGCGCTAACATGCTGCAATGACGTTTGAATTTTATCAACTCAAATGGACTAATGAAGCCAGATTTGGTATAAGTGCTCAATTATATGAAATTAGAGTACACCACAAACTAATGGGTTTTCAGCTTCAGAAAACCGCAGTATGAACACTCGTATTAGTAAAAACAAAAACCGTACAGCATGCTGGAATCCCCCATATACCTGTATGAAGCAAATATGAGTTTACTATGCTGCAAAGGTTATTCAAAACCGTTAAAATAAGAGACTTTTAAATAACTCTTCATTACGTTTTGCTGCTTGACCACATGAAAAATGGTTGCATCATTATAATCTCCACCCAATTCCAGCGTGCCTACACGCCGTTCAAAACTTTCCTTGTTACGTGCTGTCATCAACAAAAAGCAGAATGTATATAAAAAGCGGTTTATATTCACATATAGAAACTCCGATTGGGTCTTGATGGCTCTTATCGATATTATTAATTAAAAATAGCAATTTATATAATACTAACAATACTAACAATACTAATATAATACTAAAAACAACACGCGCTGTGGATTGCGCAATTCCAATTTTTGTTTTATTTCATTAGAAAGTTGTTTGAAAACTTTCCTTTTACTATGATGGAAATGCTATTTGTACCATTAATTTTATAATGTGACGTCATTCAATGTATAATGGACAACGTTTCTCTATTTTTTATTTATTGATTGTGCTTACAGGTAAATGTAATGGGACTAATGAAAGAGTTGTTAATGATTCTGCATAGTAATGTGATTAGAAAATGCAATCTTGGGCTAGGTGTAAAAGTTTGTATACCGAATGCTTGTGTTGCCTTGCTTGGAAACGTTGGCGTTTCCGCATGCTTTGTACATACAACGTAAAAAGAAAATATTGCTGAAAACTTAACGTTCGAATTTATTTTTCTATAATGATTGATGCCCTGAAAATTTTAAAATCAACACCATTATATTCAACAACTAGTGACCAACGAAGGAAGGCAAAAGCAAGATACTAAATTTAAACAAACATGAAAAATAATCTAATTTGTGTTGCAAATAAGCTCATTATACTCTGCACGAAATACGGACAAAACGACAAAATTCTACAATGCGTTAAAACTTATTCCAATACATGTCCTAACGAAAGCATATTGGTGAACGCTTGCTAGTTTCTGAAGCTATGAATCGCTGCTACGAAAAAAGATAAAAAATGCACATTTCCGTTAACTCCAAAAGGACACATTGCGGAAGCTATACGCTCACAAGGGTATGAATCTTATGCTTTCACTCCATCGCAACTCACAACTCACTCTCAGTCTTCACCCAAACCTCGTTGGGAGTAAACGTCACGTTTTAGCAATTCTACAATATTTTGGAAGCAAAGACAGAACACTAAATCAGATGAAGTGCCAGTGCATGTTTAACAAGTGCAACACTTTCAACTTTTTATACCATGAATTTGTATTTTCCCTTTTGAAGTTGATTGGATTTTTAGATACCAGATTGGTTGGATAAGCTGCCACATATTCGGCACAATTCAATTTTATTCAGACAAACTAATTTGAATAAAAAGTAACAACAAAAGGAGGTTGGGAAATTCAAAACTCAGTTTCTTCTGCCATGCAGCTAAACTAATGAACGTTTGTTTCGTTTTATTCGTGAATAAATTGGAGCAACGAATATATCGTTCCTTGTTTTATAGTTGCCTGTGTTTTGTTTCCACGTTTGTGCACAAACATGTTGATTGAAAATAACATGCCAACTTGACAATACTAGGCTGAAAAAAAGAGCAATGAGTTTGTAGGTAAATGAACCAAACGAATATTGTATAGTAAAACAATCAAATGGAGAAACAGGTGCGTGCAACCAAACCGTAATCATATTATTTTAATACACAAATTAGTATGCCAACAAATTTCCCATATTCAAATATTAGACGGAGAAAGTTCTCAATCAGTAATATCGTCGTTGCAACTTAGTTTTTCTTTCAAACAATTTTGAACCTACTTTTACAAAAAATGGAGATCAGCCAGGAATTATCTACCGCATTTTTTGAATATGATGAACAAGATAATAATATTACAACGAAAAACATAACAACAAATACCGAGCTTTGGTGGATGGTGTTCGAAAACGAAAAATATTTACGTCATAGCCTCCCCTGGACAATGGCACTTATAATTGTTTACAGTGTTGTTTTCGTCATTGGATTTATTGGCAACTGCATGGTAATTTGTGTAGTGGTTTTTCGTCCTAAAATGCGCACGGTGACAAACATGTTCATTATGAACTTGGCAGTTGCAGACTTGTTTGTGATTGTGTTTTGTCTTCCACCCACATTGTTGTCCAATATATTTAAACGTATGTGTGAAATTTTTCAATAAAACGTTCGTACTGTAAATGCAAATATAATAATGTATGTATAATTTAGCTTGGATTCTAGGACCAGTCATATGTAAAGGTGTTGGCTACGTCCAGGGCGTTTCCGTCTGTGCTTCAGGTTATTCCCTAGCAGCCATTTCGGTTGATAGGTAAGCTTCGGTAAAAATTACGTTACGACGCAAATAGTCAAACCTGAGGTAATTAAACTAATAAATGCTTGAACATATTAACAGATGTAAGGCCATTTATCGACCAATGGAACAAGGACGCGGTCTTTCTAAGATGCAAGCACTATTCACCGTTTGCTTAATTTGGATGATTGCGCTTCTGGTGACGCTGCCATGGGCAATAATATTTGAGGTTGTAACGTCTGTCCTGGGTCAGCTTCCATATTGCATAGAAAACTGGGAAAATGAACAGCACGGAAAAATATATTTTGTTTTTGTTAACATTTTTGTGTGCTACAGCTTGCCCCTTGTTGTTATCACCATTTCAAGCATATTTATTTGGTGTCACGTGAGTCGTCGCAAAGTTCCACACGATTCGGATTTAGATGGAAATATTAAAAGATTGCATAGAAGAACACGTCAAGGTGTGAGAAAAATGCTAAGCTGTGTTACGCTTACTTTTTTAATGAGTTGGTTGCCACTCTATGTGATTGTGACGAGATTGAAATTTGCTAATGTGCAGGAGAAGGAGCGTATTGTACTTGAGATTTTGCTTCCATTTGCCCAATGGCTTGGTGGATGGAATAGTTGCATTAATCCCGTGCTATATGCTTTTCTCAATAAAAGGTTTCGTGAAATGTTTATAAGCCTGTTGCCAAACTGGTTTCCCTTTGTGCGTAGTGACGCGTGCAGTAAAAGAAACAAAGAGGAAACAGAGATGAGAACGTTTTCGACAAGAAGCCTTGGGAAAATATATAGGCAACTGAGTTGTAATACTACACCACCCAAACTTTCTCAGAAGAGCAATACAATCAATAGTAGTACAAAAAGGATGAGAAAACGTCAGGAGGTTCAAAACGAGAGAAATACTTCAACGAGACGAAGCTTTAGAAGTGGTGCGCTAAAGCCTAATCCGGTTGCAATATCCGATGTTCAAGTCCCAGTTACAAAATATGAAAAACAGAATATGGTTGTTGTTTGTACACATGACACTTTTTATAGGCAATCGTGCACTGAAACCGATTTGTAGATATCAGGCTTAAGAGTACTAAAGAAAACTAAACACAAGGTTTGAGTTGTGCTTCATACCGTAAAAATTGCACCTTAATTAAAATATTAACCTAATTGCTAAGTATTGGATTGTATGTGCTATAAATTACTGTCATTAAGGAACTATAAGCAATATTAGATATTTGATTTATTGCACTTAAAAAATTTATAAAGTTTTGAGGAGGCTTCGTTTGCAAAATACAGGTTAGTGTTTGAAAAATTTCATAAATGAAAGGAAAACAGTTTTTTCCCTTCTTTTCCATGTAAGAAATGTTCAAATTTATGCAACCTATTGAAATCCGACAATATGGATTCGGAAACAATTAAAATAGCATTTTTTAAAATTATAAACATTTGTCAAAGATTTAGCAGTTTCTTCGAATGTGCTGTGACGGTTACCATGATAATTTTGTTTGTACGAATTCCAGTTGTTTGATATTATAACCAGTTATTTTTTGAATATTGGTGAAGTTTGTAAAGTACTTTGAATAAAAGGAAAAGAAAAGATTTTGAAAGACTCCAATCTCTTAAACAAATTAACAAAAAATTGGTTTAACACGTAATACTGTTAGTTTCTACGCTTATAACCTTGATCTTATATGTAACATTAGTCCATAAAATATTAGATAACCATTGTCTATGTATATTTATAAACAATGCTCTGAAACATGTAAAAATAAACATTCGCTTAAAAGTGGGGCAAAAAAAACTAGTGTTTTATCTGGATTAAAAATGCACTCATGCATAGCAAAACACATTCTAGGTTTTGTGCCCATACACATTTGCCCCCACAACACAATGGTTTCTGAAATTTGGAATAAAACTTAATTGTATATAAATTATGTTAAGTTTTGTTGAGTTTTAGTAAATTAATATAATTTCAAACCCATACATTTAAGCTAGGAAATTCCTTATCATCTAGTGCATATGTGTGGCTTTGTACAAGGCATAAATTCAATTCGTATCTCTAATCCAAACAGCTAAAATAAAAATTAAATAAAAGTAAACCTTGAGAAAGTAGAACTAAGTATGGATTAAAACGTCAAACTCAGGGCCTTAAAATCCGAATTTTTACAAACGTACGGCAAAATAAATTGTAAAACGGCTAATTTGGTTAATTAAAACCTAAATAAGGGTCCTTAAAATTCAAATTTTAGTACACTTATGGACAAATGTAATTTTTGTCAAGGTTTGATGTAGTTAACCTATTGACTAGAAGTTCGATAGGGTTGTGCCAAATGCAAAGATGTGTAGACCCACTGTCAAGAGGAAAGAGAGAGAAGCGTCTTGTTTCTAAGTCAAAAGATGTCTGATAGTCATTTTTCTAAAACTTATACACATTTCATTCAATCAATTCATACGTATTATCTGCATTGTTGCATCATCAGCTCCGTATCAATGTACTGTTAATGCACATAACATGTGTAGTATTATTATATCCTTATCGTACAGTTACTCTACGCATTACCATTCTACATAGCAAAATTAGTGTAATTACACATAGAATATTTCCACACCATATTATGCGAACTCCCTTCATTGTGGCATTTGTTAGAAACCATATTAATATTATCATGTCTACGATAGTTCTGTTGTATTTGTACACAAAGTTTCCCACAATTGGGCACCTTATTCCAAAATGAGGTTTCCTTGTGAGTAAATGAGTACCTAAAAGTTTCAGTTTTAACTAGGAAGAAGAAAGATCGGGGAACTTGAAATCATATCATATATCAAGTTTTTGTGAAGCCCAATGGCGAGTTTAGACTTGATATACTAATATTTTATAAAAATTCCATATATTGTAAAATCTGTGACTGCAGGAAACAAAATTAAAAGCAAATACCCAGGTTGTCATATTATATCTTGTCTTGAAGTGTAATATTTACTATTGTTTTTGCGAAGGAATAACAGTTTTTTGCAGTAATTTGGTATAAGCCAGTACGGAAAAGCCAGAGGAAATTCACCACCTATGATAACTACCACTTAAACGGCAGTTTCGTATATAATAAGACTTTGGAAGGTTTTGTACCGGAGTCAACGAAAACGTACAATGTGCCTATTCTTAGTCGCGAGTCCTTACCTTGCTTTTTCAGAAAATACCAGCGAAGAGCAACCGTGTCATTTTATTGATGTACTCCTTGACCGTTACTTTTACTCTTGAAACCCCCGTCATTCAAATCCTTGAACAGGAATCCGATCCTGAAGAGCACTCAAATGGATGATGTACGTTTAGGAAATGAGTTGAGTAATAATGTGCCATACGATACTCCAGCTTTGATCTTTGTGTTTTCAGTGTAAACGGGATTCATATGTGCATCCCAAAGGGATTGTAAAGTTGCGTTTCAAAAGAAATTCCATAGAAAATGGATGTTCAAGAGTGAAAAGAGGCCCACCAAGATGTTCCGCATTAAATTGCATCTTGTGTTTTCTAATTATCTTATTCTTTAATCAAATCAAATCAAAGACGCGCATGCAAAGTCTCCATGTAAAATGCCATAGGTTTGTATCTGTAAGCAGCTCAAGTTCAAGCTAGATATTCTGGCCTTACAATGATCATTCAGTATGCGGCATTTTTCTATTTTGTTGTACTTTAAATCATTTGAAGTACACACAAGTATGACAGCAGGAAGTATGTTTTATTAGACGGTTTCTTACAACAACAACCACAAATGAATAGCACATATTATAATTTGCTTATCATGAGCTGGCTTTACATTGAGAATGCACTAAAAACCAAAAGAAATATTCATAAAATTAATAGGAAAATGTTTACTTAAGTGTATGCATCGTGAGAAAACTCGAGTCATGTAATATTATTAAGTGGACTGGGACTCGTACAGAAAATATTAATGGGTACGAGGCACATTAGGTTTTGGAAATACGTTGGTTGCATTGTCGGCTTTCCTTGCAATTTTGCATAAACTTAATGGATTTTGTAAATTTTGTCTACTGTGATATAAGTCTAAGAATACATCCCCACAATGTAATTACATTTTTTCCGCTTTTATTTGTAAATCCAATTTTTCTCACAAAATACTTCAAGGACTGGTATGTTGTCCAAAGCACATATATGAAATTTAAGGATAATTTCAAACTGTTGATTTAAAACCATTGTTACAAACCATTTTAATCATTTTTTAACAGTAATCATAAAACCTTTTTGCAGAATTGTTTGTAAAGTCGCTACTCTGAAAGCAGGTTTGATCACGTTTAAACTATATGAGTTTTAAGTTAAGTTTGTTTCTATCAGTGCATAATACAAGTTTGCAGTGAACGCCCTATAATCTGTAGGCTGGTGTCAAATCCGTGCATATAAATATATTAAACTTTGCTTTGGTGTAGAATTTCGAAGTATTTCAATAAGCTTAACACATAATATGTAGTTCTATCAAAAATCGACGTTAACAAAAGCTCTCCAATTTGGAGGTTATGATAGGTACAAAATGCGACATCAACGGGCGCAGGGCGTTTTTTAAAGATCAACGCAGCGGCAAGTTGTGACTAACGATTTATAGCAGTAGGTTTTATCAGTTAAACAGTCAAAGGCGCTTTGGGTTCTGATCAATGAATGGTAATTTGGATGCTTTTGATCATATTAGCATGTGCAAGCAAACGGAGTACAAAATATTAGGTAAAGCTATTTCAGGAGTAACAGAAATATTTTCCTTGAGTTTCCTTGATTATTTGTTCCAAAATTGCTAGTAGAAGCTAAGCTTGTTTCAATTCAATTGAAACAAAAAAATAAAGCCTATATCTAACCGCTTTCGTATCGGGTTGACAAAACTGAAATTGATTCGACTAAACTAACGTAAATAGCAATTATATTACTTAATATAGTTTATTTAATAAACAACGTACGTAGGTACATGGACAATTGTTCGATATTTAGAAACGACAAAATGAAATTTATGCTACTGCATGGAATAAAATATACATTTTTATATTAAGCTTACTTATTAGCTAGTGTATATCTTACCGTGTGCTAGATCCAATTATTTTCAGTAGAATCCACAATAAGCTATAATGGATTGAATTGCTAAACTATTCACGAAACCGTGAAGTATCATGTTACTCTAATAACATATAGCATAGGTAATAGTAATTGATAAACAAACTCCAAAAGCAACAGTTAATAAATTGTGTAATATTCTGAATTTCAATTAAAAACCAAGTCGCTTTGAGTTAAAATAATTTTCTAAATAAGATTGCATAATTGCTAAAAACTAATTCTTATTAGCCAAACATTCTTCTGCTTGTTTGTACCTTACAACTACGTTTTAATGGCTTAAACTTGACTTGATTTTATAAAGCTTAGTACGAAAGTACATGCTAATTGTAAGTTACTTGGTGCATCTTTGTTTTTTATACAACATTAAGGTAAGTTTGGGTTAACAACTTTACAGTTAAGTTGTTTTAGGCAGATTCGTAAAGCTTTTGGATAAATTACTTATATACACCAAATTCAGTTTTTTATAAAGTGCTTCATATATGTAACCAAAGTACATTAGCTTCTATGTTAAGCTTCAAATTTTATGGGTCGTCTGCTCCCTTTGACAAAGTACATTCTCACAGATCGCACATACCTCTGTACACTTCACTAATTTGACTCCATGCGCTTAACTGTAACTGATTCCGTCAAAAATTCTGCAAAACAAATTCCATAACCTACCAACAGAATTACAAATATCGTTACCACTTTACCTCTTAGATTTAGTGGTTCCGGCTCATTGCTATCCCAACTTCTTGAACTTTTGATTTTTGGAATGAAATCAACAGTAAACCGCTTATACCAGTTTAGCAGATTATAAATGCATAACGGGATACTGCTATATAGTAAAGGTATATGTGATGTATATCATTGCCTTTAATTTTGAACGTATAGTATATATTACCAATTGTAATTGAGTTACCAGTATGTCTATATTTATCTGGTCATATTTCCATGAAATTGGTAATGTTATTTATAGACACAGTCCTTTCATGGTATATTTCTCCCTATTTTTCTCTCAGTATATACTGTGGGAAATTTAGAGGTTATAGGAATCAGCAGGTTATTGAGGTTAAAACAAAATTTAGCAAAAAAATATATGCATATATAGCTAAGCGTTTTCTAACTTTAAACGGTTCATGTCATTTGTCGGTCCCTTTCATATCCAGCTTAGTGAACCAAGACATACATAAGTGAAATAAAGAGCTTTTTACGGTAATGTTAAAATATGTCCCAGAAATATAGCCTTATAACAAGCCAAAAATAATCTAGTAACCAAACAAGTGTACACACCGTTGGAATTATTCGGCCTCAAGAACAAAGTGGGCGGCAACTTTATTGTAGCCATTATAAAATTATGCAAACATTCTGAGTTCTACACATTACTGCTGATATATGTATGTAATCTGAATAATATTTTGATAATTTTAAAAAATAATATACAAACTCATGAGAATGTGTCTATAGTTGCAAATTTTTGTTTGGGTGAAGACACACGATTGCGAGGATTGCATTTGCATGATCATGTTGGAACTGCAGTAGTAAGATAATGAAGCTTAACGCTACAGAACCGGCTTTCCTTTGTCGAAAAAGCTAAAATTTCTTATATTTGAAAACCTTTGCAAATATGTTTGACACTTTTACAGAACTCATCAGATTTTCTCCTTTCTAGTATTGGCTAAGGTTTGTGAAATACTATGTGTAAACTTTACAAAATATATTAAGCGTTCTTGAAAAGCAAGTGCATATATTGACGCAAAATGTGTGCTGACGGTTTATCAATTCACTGGATGCATGCACACAAGCAATTGGGTTTGAAACAGAAATTTACTCTTAATATTATGCTTAATCTGGTTTAAACATGAGCATAGTTTCCTTTTATGGCAATGTAACAATTCGACAGGAATTATCATAAACTGTACTATTTTCTAAATTTAACCAGCAACCTCAATTAAATTGCACCATTTTTAGAGCTCGGCATAGACGAACATTTTGATAACGTCCATTAGGCACCAAAACCAGTTATTAGCGAACACCGTGAGCCATACCGAGTGAGCAGCTTTCTCTCCTTGCAAAGACAAATGTGATGAAATGTAACGCTTTGTAAAAATCAACACAAGTCACGCTTGAACAGTAACATCTTACTTTATTTTTCGCGAACTCAAGGCTTTGTAACTTTGTACCATAATAAACTTTTTTTCTCGTTGGACAGATGCCGCCTCATGTACTCCTTTGTTACTATGTCTTTGTTCAACTTTCTTCGTTTTCTTTGCCGTCCGATCTTTCACTGCTCCTTCTCATAATCCTTAAACTCAAAAAGCGTGCACGGTTTGCTGGTCTTTGTTTTAGTAACCCGAAAGGTGGTGAAGGGAACGAGAGGGGAAAGGAATTAAGTAAAAAGAAACAAGCAATTTTCTCTACCAGCGTGTTTGGAATTTTTGCGGAGATAACTCAGTCTAAATTTTTAAAAAACTGTGATTCGCAGCTAATTGTGAAGTGTTTACTACTTCGTAAAACCTGAAGATAGGTTTTTGGGTCGTCAAGTAGTCTTGGTGGCCGTCAGCCAATATATTTAACTAGCTTCAATTGCGTATGCACTCTGAACAAGCAGTCGCTGGCCAGCTTATAACGTTAGTTTAATAAAAAATGTTAGTTCGTGTATTTTCCAATGTAAAAGTTATATCAACTTAAGTGAAGTGAAGTCAGCAGTAAATTTGATATGTATTTAAAGATAAGGTAAACGACATATTTGCTAAGGGTGGTAAATTTTAGCACCACCTGTGGCACCACAAATGAGGCCTTATATCATACTTTTCATTATCAGTGTGTTAAAAGAGCAAAACAGGTATGTGCTAAAACTCAAATTCAAAAAAATGCTGTATTTGATACAATAGCTCAAGATGGTGTAGCAATCTTTATTGGGATGAAAGCTTAGTAACACAATTAAAGTTATAATATCGGGAACTCAAATATCGTTTGGCTTTTTGGATAGTCCAAAATCATGCATCAAACTATGGTTACTGCTATTTAAATCCACTTGTCAATCTTGCCATCACACGAACAGGAGCTCCCGTTCCAAAGTCAATTTTAAAAGGAACAATCCACAAATCGAATCTACGGGGTGGTAGTGAATGGAGATTAGCCACCATTTCTAGCATGTATACACTTCTACTTGCAAATAATTGATGAGCTGGAAACGTCTAAAAAGTTAACAGTTAGTTAGCCAGTAATGTAAACAATAAATCAACCAATTAACGTAGTATGCTGTACCTTGGAATTTCCAGGTTCAATGGAAAATGTATCTATGCCTACACCCAAAACTTGGCGCTGAATTGAAAGAAATTTTGCTGCTGAGACATCAAAACCCTTAAAAATAACCCTTTTGTGGAATGTAGCACTAATAATGCGTATATAACAAGATACAAAATGAGACGTCGCAAAAGGCAAAAGATCTCATCTTTATTTTCAAGGTATTCCGGTCGTGGATATTTATCTCATGTTGTCCACTTTTTGCTTCAGTTAGCAAGGCCACCCAGAAATACAATGAAATCGAAATTGAATTCTTGATAATATTTTGTGGATTTTTCTTACTGGTCTAAATGAGTAGATGAGTAAATGTGCCACATATGCAACGTGCCAGCCTCAAATACACTATTTCTTTTACCTCCGTCCAGGAAAACGTTAATTCCAATTTTACCACAATTTCACATTTCCTATTTTATAATTTGCAATCCTTTACTTTTTGTATCTGTAATAGGGTATTTGAAAATTTTGTAGGTATAACAGCCACCTGATGGACTAATGGATGTTTTCGAATATGTTTCCTATAATGTTCCGTCTACTACATTTTCACTTGAATGAGGATATGAGCAGGGTGGACTGCTGTCAGTTTAGATTTTCATGCAACAAAAGAAACTAGGATAATAAACAAATATTGTGTAGCACAAAAAATTAAGCATGCCGTGTAGCCTATAATTTTCTAAGCCTACGCAAAAGACGTTACATGTCGTTTGACGCAGCCACAAGTTACACAACGGCAGGAAACGGCAGAAAACCAGACAATACTTCCCAAGCTAAAAGGCGCAGTCAAATAAAACAAAAATAGTCCTGAAAGTTGTGTGAGTGTGTGACAATTATGATTTAAATTTGATTATGGATAATATTCTCGTGGATACATGATACGTGTTACGCAGTACCCTTGTACCAAGGATAATGGCTCTAGTCGAACAATAATTCTAGCTAATGTTTCCTGTGTTTTATGTGGATATGGGTGCATTGTACAAGAGTCTCTATTGTGTAGGTTGGAAGGAATACTATGGTGCGGGGTTTACCTGGATTTACGTGAATCGGTAGTTTGGTAAAAGACGTTGTAAATATTAACCCAACAAATCACACACCATCACAAGCAGGTGTTAATATGCTTCTGGATATAAGTTTTATAAAAAACACAACCACTCAGCATAAAATTGCATTTGCGCTACTTTACACGCTGCAACGTTCAAAGTGAACTGCGCTCACTTTTTTGCCCCAAAAAGCATTGTAGTGTAGCGCTTTACGTCCTCAGATACATAATAAAGATAAATTGAAAAAAATCAAAATCAACACACAAACAGCATTTGGTATTGCACTTTTGTATTATGTTATATTTTTTCAAGTGTTATCTGCATTCAGTCCACCCGGTTTGAATTTAAATACATGATACAATAATGTATGTCATGTTTTCATTCCATAATCCATAATCTACCTTTAAACATTCAATGTCATTTCTTCATAATTTTCTGTTGAAATTGAAATTGAAATTGTTTTGTACCAATCTTGTTTGCACTGAACTGGATGAGCTTAGAGGATCAAGTAAAAATCTAGTGACGTAGTATATGTATTTTTAACAAAATAATTTCAACGAGATTGTGTCTATTATAAATATCATGTACCGAAGAACACAATGTTGCTTTCAAAGTTTTCGTCCAGCAAAATACATAAATAGAATTTTGGCCGGCGACTGCCTGCTTAACAAGCTAACGTAAGGAAATAACAGCAAATATTTTTGCGAGCTTCACACTACATCTGCCAAGATTATTTAGTAACCATGAAAACTAAGCGCAAGACAAAAACTCGGCTTGTTTTTCTGCTCTAATACATTACAAAAGATAGCGTTGGCATTTTAAATATTTGTTTTAAGCATTGAGTTATATGTTACTTTCGAAATACTATACTAATTGTAAAATTGCTCAGATTTTTTCAGCTTTTTTTCGTACAGCATACATCGTAACTAGTTATTGGAAATCCCTGACCTTGAACTAGTTTTGTTATTTTCTTCAAATAAATGAACGTATTGTAATTACAATAAAATAAATAAAGTAGAACGCTTTTGAAAATAGTACAAAGGTTACCGGTGTAAATTTTCAGCGTCATTGTTGTCATCTCTATTTTTTTATTCTCATTTCGTGACAGAACCCTTCTACAGTAGAAGGCAATTACATACTGTCACTACTTTTCACGTCATCCAAATTCATTCATCCAATTGTATAATACAGAGTCAAAAATCATATCATATTCAATGTTCTCACAATTAGTTACAGTCTCTACTCTACTATAACAAACCAAAAAGAACAATCGCTACAAAGATTTTGGCATAAGCTACTATTTTACTTTTGGAGAGAATCTTAATGTTGGAAAAAGGCAGATGTAACTGATAAAGCGTTGTTAAAACTTCTACACATGAGTGTTTTTTGATAGTTTAATGGACAATCTCAATCCTAGCAATTTACTGCGTGAGAAAAAGCTGTGTATACCTGTAGTAATATTTGATTTCTAAATCCTTGTCCTTGTTAGGTGTAAATATCACCTACGTAAAACAGTGAAAGGAAATATAGGTATATTTGAAAGGTACGCGACAACAAATACGTGTACACTTGGATTTCATACTACTACAACAAAACTTAAGGTGCATAATAAGCCTGATCTTTAAAAAACGAGATGCTCCCTTCCTGCCACGCAGCTTGATTGATCAAGTTACATAGAGGAGCATACTTGAATTTTCCACTGGGAACAGCACACCTCGCGATCCTTCAATTTTTGCATATAATATTTTTCTGTGTTCTATTGTGCCTTTTCCCACAACAAATTGAATAAATGCTAAAAGCAAATAGTAATAGCTTGCCAGTCCACGCTTGGATGTGGAGCAATACACACGTTGAATCTCTGCCCTGTTCTATTTTCCTTTTCTACAAGAAAACGAAACGAAATAGATACAAAATGCAACCTTTCGCAGCAACTTTGCTAGATAGTGTAGCGTTGCTAAATCAATCGCTTCACGACAAAAAGGGCTTTGCTGAGATGTGTAGATTTCAAGAACTGGATAGTATTGGGAATTTTTTTGCACTGTTTCAACGAAATGAGTGCTTTAGACATTCCATTAGCTTTACCGTGTTCTTGTGTTTGGCAAATTTGGTGATTTTGTTATTTGGTTTGGTGGGAAACATAGTGGTGATTTATGTGGTTGTAGTCAAGCAAAAATTAAAAACAGCATCAAGCATATTTATATTAAATTTGGCGGTTGCGGATTTGATGGTTATTTTGTGTTGCATTCCAGCCACATTAGTGTCCAATTTGTTTATCCGTAAGTATTCTTAAATTAAATTGTTTATTACACTTTTCTTGAAAATATAGTCGCATTTATGTATGTCAATATTACAGCTTGGGTTTTGGGTGAACCAATGTGCAAAATTACAACCTATAACCAGGGTGTCTCTGTATTTAGTTCAGTTTATTCCTTAGTGGCCATATCCTTTGACCGGTAAACAACAATGTCTAAATTAAAATAATAATTTAAAAAATTAACTCGTAAGCGCGACGTATCTTGCCTAAATTTGTGTATGTGTTTCAGATTTCGTGCAATTCATCAATCACTAGGAGTAACTCCCAATATTTCCGTTAAACAGTCCTACAGAATAGTCTGTGTTGTTTGGATACTTGGACTATTCATAGCGTTGCCATGGGCGTTTGTTTTCAAGGTTATGCAACTGAACCCCTACAATGAAGAATATTCCAACTTACAACTTCTTGACCACCCTACACTTCCATTTTGTCAAGAAGTGTGGGATACCAAAACTCACGAAACTGTATATTTTGTAGTAATTCACGTTTTTGTCTGCTTCATTTTACCATTTGGATTAATAACAGCTTGTAATATAGTCATGTGGCGTAGTATGCTGAGTTCCGGTGCTTCTTCGCAGACGCAATCGGACTACGGCTTTCCCAACTTGAATAGATCGGGCATTCAGGAGACTCAACGACGGAGAAAGTTACGTGTGCTGAAAATGTTCACTGGACTAACTTTTGTGTTTTTCTTTTGTTGGATACCGTTATACTTATTACAGGGCAGGGTAAAATTTTTTTACACTGAAAATTACAAAGGAAGTGAATTCGAACAGTGGCTGGTTTCTATTTTAATGCCCGTGGCACAATTACTGGGTAGTTGCAACAGTTGCGTGAATCCTGTTTTATATGCTTTACTGAATCAGACGTTTCGAGAGAGTTTCAAGCAAATTTATGTGTGTAGATTTTGTCCGTTTTTTCAATCTCGCACAGTTTCACCTAGCAATCCAGATGAGCAAAATGAATTACCTGTTATAGTTCCAGTTAACTTTTCACCAAGGAATAGGCACTAAACAATGTAACACAATCATTACTATTTCTTAGTTTATGGGAACTCGACGGCTCATTTCCTAACTTGCTTATTTGCTGTCATTAACGTTACAAAACCACCCCACCCACACTTGAGTTGCCGTGGTTGTAATTGTATACGTTTTATCGGAAATCACAAAATAAAAATGTCAAGGCATAAAAACGTTACAAATTGTAGACAGCATAGAGCACAAGCCACAAGAAAGCAGTCGTGCAAAATGCAATCAATCAATGAGCTGACATTTTGTAACCCTGGTATTCATTTTAATTATTGAAGTTTTGAGGTTGGGATAGGATAGAAATTAAAGATCAGCTAAAAAAGGTTTTGTTTTCTTTTTTTCTGCTGCTGTAGAACAGTTTTCAGATGTGTTTTGATTTGCATAATGTAGTTTCCATGGTACATCAAGTGATGATGTTTGAAATGCAAGAAACAGGAAAACTTAGCAACATTCTGTACATACATTACATAGTGTGTACAGTTACAGATGTCCGTTGGCAAAACATTGATTTATACATTTTTCTGATAGCATTTTGGGAGACTGTGTTTGATTTGATTTAATATTGAACAATCTCTAGCAGATTAAATTTGTGAGGAATGAAGATATTAACTTTATTTGTAGACCATATTTGATTTTATTACCCCTGTGGTTTTCTACTGAAAATTTTGCCTATCTGCTTTCCAGTTATTTTTTATGTCTGGCCCAAGGAAGACTTTAATATAAATTTTACAAAAGTTTGACTAAAGCATGTTTGTTCTTTTACATGTGCACAGGAGACACGAAATGTCATTGGATGAATGGGTTTGATGTAGCATGAAAAGATCAATTCTCCTTCAACAGAAAGCATATACCTGTTTATATGAAATTGGAAACACTTGTGAAATGAATAGTCTTTGCCATAACGATGGAAACCTTCTAGCCCTAACAAATAAACTACAAGAGCATATATACAATTGTGGGGTTTAGACACTAGATTAGACTGCGTAGGGCCCCCAACTTTGCCCCAGAAAATTCCAGAAGGTTCGGATCACAGGATACCCCCAAAAACCCAAAAAAACTACAAAATTCCCCCAAAACCCCAAAGATGCTTATGACTCTTTTTAATGAAGAATGCTCTCTTTTTTCTGCTTTGCTCTGCTTTTCCCACTGCTTCCACCTAAACAAAATGCCTTTTATGCTGCCAGTTTTGTAAAATCAATGCAGGTAAGGACTTAGGAAACTTTAGGACTTACGAAAAACACAGAGAGAAATTTATACAACTTTTTAGCAAATTTTTACAGAGTTCCATTGCCCATGAATGCTACGGAGAGAGTCTAAAGAGAGAGTGCTGGCTTTGCAGCCAGTTACAATAGTAAAAAAGGACTTTTCGTCCAACGAATAGATAAGAAAATTGAGAGTTAACGAGGTTGGCTCCTGGAATCTTCTTCACTTTTTTCTAATGACAAATGCCTCACACCAGACTAATTGCTTGTCCTTGAACTGGTGTGAGGCTAGAAATACCAAAATTCTAGCCATTCGGCTTCACAAAAATAAGCACGTATGAGCAAAAAAGGAAAAGAAAAGTTTAACAAACTTGTTTGCTCGATGAGCCCAAAAAATATTTAAACGAACATGATAAGGACAATTAGGTAAATTTGGTCAAATCCTGACAACAATATTATATTGAAATTTTAACAAATATAAAATACGTATCAGATAATAAAGTTAAACTCTTTATGAATTATTGCATATACTTCTTTCAAACGTTTGAACAAAGAAAATCGCTTTTGTAACCTATGCATTTTTTCTCTAACTCTAATATATATTACATGGTAAATATATGTAATAAGCATTTTACTTAATACTTCAGTATATTGTTAAAAATTATATTGTGTAATGGTTTCTAGATTGTTTAAGAAGTACGTATGTACGTCTGTCGTCCTCGTTTTCATGATATATTTAGTATGGGTTTCTCCTTTCTAATAAAATTGATAAAATTGGGCTATAAGTCATATTAGTACTTCTCGTCATCTCGACAAATTTTTTGATATTGAAGGGATTTGATGATGTGTACATAAAACGAAACCGGTCATCCCCTTGGTTTCTAAACAAAGACGTTGAGTACTTCATGACCTTCATCATTCTTCACAAATTTATCAATAATAGTAAGTAAACTAAATGAAACTTCTACTAGTTATTAGCAAATTTAGTAAAATAATAATTTTTCTTTTTACGGCACATCAGTTGTAAATTAGCCAGCACTACATAAATATCAACACGATTTAATTAAAGGTTCAGAGAGTGTTGGTTGTAGCTTTTAAGACACGGGACTGTACCACTGTATTACTATAAACATATCGAATAGTCGGTTCTAATGTAGATTTGTAGTGACACCCAGCTGAATCCAATGTTTTGGCATCATCACTGGAGCCAATGAAACTGAAAACGAGAAAACGTATTCTACCGAAAGTTTATTGGATAACATTTCTACATCCCACATGAATCACACGCCCACGAAATGTAAGAATGTCGATACCGATAGGATTTTATTGCTATCCAGTATCACCCAAGTTCAAGTTGTAAAGGAATTCATACGCTCTTGAATAAAGCTAAACCTTGGAGTTAGTAGTGTCTAGTCATGGAACAATGTAAAACTATAGAAATGTCTCCTCAGACAATGCTCATACAATTTTTCAGGTGCATGAATTTGTATATCAATATAAATATACTGGAATTAAGCAAATCAAGTATGCAAATAAAACAAAATATACGGATGAATGTACATGGGTTTCATGATTCTCAATTGAGGAATTTGTATATACGTACGTTTCCTTATTAAGCTGTATAAATCTATTAGTGGCATATTGTACAAAGTCATGATTCTATGCAGCAGGAATAAGGTAGTATATGCTAAGTTCTTTACTGCCAATATATAGTAATTTCAATTATACTTACTAGGTAAGCTCAAAAGTGCCGCTCGCATACAGTTAAATCTTATGTCGTTTTTAATAAAGTTTTAGGCGTAGAATCCGAAAATGAAATCAGTTTTTTGTTTAGAACATTGGTTTGGGCTGTGCCGGCTCTTGGCCATGCGTAAATGTTTGAAAATTACACAGACACACAGACTTTACATGTAACTTTAATTCATAAAATTGATTTCATATTCGAATTCTACGGAGTTTACTTGATAAGAAAACAAAGTTTTACTAGATTTACTAAAAATTGTAACACGGCCTATTCCCAACGTCTCAATTTTCCCCGTTAAATCCCAAACAGCGTGTATAACAGGCAATTTTAAAATGTGAATGAAACAAAAAATGGACTTCAAATTCGGATTCTAGACCCCAAATTATGTTAAAAACGATATAAAATTTATTGATATGCGAGCGGCACTTTTTGAGCTTACCTAGTTAGAAGCGAAAATGGATTTTCAAATTAAGGCTTAGGTTCAGACAACTTCAATCTTTAAAATGTTTTCTGAATTATGTGTTCATAGAGAAAGTCAGTGTTATAACTCTATGCGTGGGTTCTTCTATTCAGCTATAAAATCTTAACAATATTTTCAATAACGTGTGCGGCAACGTGAGAGATACTGTGTGACTAGACGCTTTTTGAATAAGCATGTGATTCTATTAAGATTGACTTTAGTATACTAGTTTTCAAGGATTTATCTTTTGAAATAACTTTCCAATATTTAAAGAGTATGTAAAGCTTAAAAAAGCTTTACATACACTTTAACCTATATCCAGAATGACTATACAAGTCTTAAAAATCAATATTATACACGTTAAAACTATTGATTCTGAAAAAGCATCGTGAGCAAACACCAGCATTAAATTAAAATTCAGTTCTGAAAACACTATTTCATTAACGTGTGGGTTTACAGCTAATTAAAAGTTTTAATTTAAAACCGTCTAGTCAGAAAAGGCTACACCACCTACTCGTTTTCTTTTTGTACCGTCAGATTGTTGATGTTATCTATGGAATAAACTATAAATAAATCCTGCTCTGTCAGCATGTATTGGCAAAGTAGAGTGCTGCTGACACTTTCCATAAGGGATCATCCACTAATGACGTCACTTTCTAGGGTCAGTCGGTGGTATGCCAGTGATAGTGACGAGTAGTGACAGGGTGGGTGGGTGGTAAGAGGCAAAAATGACTTCACTCCTATACCACAAAAAATTAAAACATCTGCTATTGAATTTCTCTAAAAATAACACATTATTAATTTCTAATCTGAGTACATTGTTTCTAGAACAATCTTTTTGGAACCGTCAATTTCGGTGTCTTTAAGTTGGGACTTGAGTTACTAAAGCTAATAGCAAGTCGATTTGACCCATTAGATCTCGCACTCTAGCAATTTTCTAATTTTCTTAGTCTAGACTAGTATTAGTTTTAAATACCACAATAAATAATCAAGATCTTAATCAAATTGATTTTTATGTGCGATGAGATTCTCTAGTAAACCTTCAAAATGTAAACTCGGCTTTCCAAAAATAACACTGATTTTTAATAAGACAGAGATTTAGCGCAATAAAGATTAATAGTTGCTACGAGATTTCTCCAAATTCTGAAAACCAAATTAAATGTCATACTAAATTCGGATTTTCTTATATTGGAAAGCTTAGGTGACATGACATGGTGGGTCAGTGGTAAATTCAAAAAGTGACAGCATAATGACAAGGGTCAGTCAGTGGTCTGAAAAATGGCGATTTTTAAGTGACGTCATTAGTGGATGAAGCCTAATCCTCTCTATTTCATATTTTCATACCTCTTATAAAGTAAGAGGTAAAACTTGATGTAGGTAACTTGGTAAACGGCCAATCCTATTACCATAGAAATGATGGCTCCTGCATTTCAAAATCTTATATCTGGCACAGGATATTTCTCCTTTTACTTTTGTTCAGAAATTAGTCTACTGCTTTTTCAAGCTTCGTTTGTAATGTTCCATGCTTTATTTATTTGCATGTCCAATTTCCATAAAAACTTTTATGTGTATGTTATACACGTATGTATATACAAAATACCATTAACTGTGATGTTCCATTGGGAGCTTTCAACAGCTTTCCAGTTTCAACAACTATATCAGTCCTATACCTATCAGTTGTTTTTATGACCCAAAAGGGTTTGCGCGTTAACTTATAACTATTTTTTTAAAGTGTGGTTTCAAAATCTCCCAATAGATAAAGCTCAGTGCATCATTATAAATACCGTAGATACTATTTGTTTATTGAGATTATTGCCAAATTTGAAAACCCAAATAGCCCCTTGTTATGTACATTACAAAAAGACGAAAACATTAGGAAGTTTCAAGACAGGAAACGCTATAGATAAAAACTTTGATATACCATTTCCCTTCCATTGCAAATGTTTTATCTTGATATTTGAACTGGAAATGTTTTAATTATTCATGCATTTGCTGTTAAGCTGTGATAAAAAACGTTTTAATAGAACAATGAGTTTTGTAAATCTATGTTTTTGTTTTGAGAACTTATTAAAATGTTTGGGTGTAACTAAAGTTTCCTTAATATTTTCTTCTCTAATTTCTGCGTTTTTATCTCATGTTCAAAATTAAAGCTAACAACCCTGGTGTTTGTGTTGAGTTCCGTTTTTTCTCTAGTAAGCATAAGTATTATAAAAGGATGATTTCAAACCGTCAAACATTTTTTGCAGTTGCATATTTAAAGTGTTGAGACTGTTTGCATGATTCCAGTGAATTGATTTTTCCTTCCGTTGATGTAACATTAAAAACATAGGGTTAAAAAGTTAACAAATTGCGTAATCTGGGTTCTTGGATTGATATTTCCACCACCACCGCATTTCGGTCCAATTCCCAAATCTCCTGCGCCAGCATGCTACACGTAGCCGTAGCAATCCAAGACCATTGAAATCGGTATTATATACACTTGAAGTTTTGATAAAATGAGAATTTGTCTTGTTCTTTGTATGGCACATTTTAACTTTGTACTCTACCAATATTATATTGGTATGTACAAATGCCCTGGTTCCAGCCAATCAATTGAAACGCGTTTTGTTTGTTTGTATTTACTAATAATGCTACAAAATAATCAATATAAGATAAAATGTCAGTGAAAAGAAGCGTGTCAAGTGAATAGCATTTATTGATATCGGAACCGTTTGTTTTGCGCTGTTCAACTAACCACAAGGACCATTGCATATCTTACTCCTTTTGTACATGAACCGGTTTTAGTGGAGTTTGTGTTGAAGTGTCAAAACACATGGATTCAACAGGACATTTTGTATGGTACAAAGTAAGGATTGATTTGATTTCAGGCTTCATTTTTTAGCCCGTATTCACTATTTATAGTACATGTTCAATAGGTATACAGCAACGTATCCAGAAACGTAGTTTTTCTTTAAAAACATCTTATGCGTTGCATTCATTCACTTAACGTGACTCATGACTCCAATTTTGTTAAGCAGATCGAACAGGCACTTTTACTAAATCATTCTCTTAAAATCATGGCAAAGACTTATCAAAGCTTAATTTTGTCACAAAAATACTTCTACTTAGAAAAATCCAAACAGCAGCATGTACCCATTTGGTTGGAGCAACAGTTTCTGGTTTCATCCACACTGTGATTGAATTTTGGTTTGACCTGCTTGCATAATTACGTGCTACATAATGGAGTAAATCACATTGTAGTGTAACCAATGTAATGATGTAAATAACCCGACGGCGCAAACAGAAGATGGTTTACACGTACACAAGCCAGTAGGCTTTCTTCGTATTTAAGAGAGGAGAGAACGCAAAGAGTAAAATGTGGAGACTAACGTTACAATAATCAATGAGGACCGGTATTTATATGGAAATCCGGGAACACGGTGTAATGTAAAAGTAATAGATTTAAAGTGAGGTACTTGTTATTACATTGAGTTATATGACAAACAGGATGATTAGCGGACCGTGAGAAAATAGTATAATATTACATATGATTAGGTTAGAGTAAGTTACATAAGATTAACAAAATATTGGAGATGCTGGATGATAAAGGTGCTAGGTTACGCTTGTGTGATTAGTTAAGGTAGTTTAGATTAGTTAAGTAATAGTAAGGTTAGCAGAAGAACTACTCATAGAACATGCAGGCTTTGCCATCTGTGACGTAAATAGTGTGGGAATAAAGTGCTTTAATATGTTTTTGTGTTGTGTACAAGTAACATAGTATGAACGCGATGTTATACTGTCGGTGAAAATTACATAATAAAACATGGCTAAATAGCGGGTTTTACTATAACATCATAAAATATATAGGCTTGTATAAATGGAATATGTAATAATTTCTATATCTTGAGCTAAATGCTCATCATTCCATTATTTGACGAAAATGGCTATAAAATCTATTAGACTATACATATGCATACTTGTTGTTCTTGTGCTGATAAGTCATACTTGGATGTCCAACTTTGTTGTGTTGTAGGTGCGGCTACTTTCCCTTTGGTTAATTTCAGCAGCGAGCATTTGCAAATGCTTTACACAAGCGTTTCGCCATTTGAGTCAAATTCTTTGGTTGAACAGTTCGAACAAAAACCAGGCTAAATAGGGTCTAATCTAGGCTAAATGGGGACCTAACCAGGCTGAATGGGTTCTAAACCAGGCTAAATGGGGTCTTAACCAGGCTAAATGGGGTCTAAACTAGGCTAAATGGGGCCTAAACCAGACTAAATGTGGTCTAGACCAGGCTACATGTGGTCTAAACCAGGCTAAGTGTGGTCTAAAACAGGCTAAATGTGGTCTAAACCAGGCTTACTGGGGTCTAAACCAGGCTAAATGGGGTCTAAACCAGGCTAAATGGGGTCTAAACCAGGCTAAATGGGGTCTAAACCAGGCTAAATGGGGTCTAAACCTGGCTAAATGGCGTCTAAACCAGGCTAAATGGGGGCTAAACCAGGCTAAATGGGGTCTAAACCAGGTTAAATGGGGTCTAAACCAAGCTAAATGGGGTCTAAACCAGGCTAAATGGGGTCTAATCCAGGGTAAATTGGGTCTAATCTAGGGTAAATGGGGTCTAAACCAGGCTAAATGGGGTCTAAACCAGGCTAATTGGGGTCTAAACCAGGCTAATTGGGGTCTAAACCAGGCTAAGTGGGGTCTAAACCAGGCTAAATGGGGTCTAAACCAGGCTAAATGGGGTCTAATCCAGGGTAAATTGGGTCTAATCTAGGGTAAATGGGGTCTAAACCAGGCTAAATGGGGTCTAAACCAGGCTAAATGGGGTCTAAACCAGGCTAAATGGGGTCTAAACCAGGCTAAATGGGGTCTAAACCAGGCTAAATGGGGTCTAAACCAGGCTAAATGGGGTCTAAACCAGGCTAAATGGGGTCTAAACCAGGCTAAATGGGGTCTAATCCAGGGTAAATTGGGTCTAATATAGGGTAAATGGGGCCTATACCAGGGCTAATGGGCTCTAAACAAGCGTAAATAGGGCCTAAACCAGGATAAATTGGGCCTAAACCAAGGTAAATAGGGCCTAAACCAGGATAAACGGGTTTGAACCAGGGTAAATGGGCTATAAACAGGCTGAAAGGCAGGCCACTAATTTTTATTACTTGTAATGTTTAACTTTTTTGTAGTAGTAGAGTCCTGTGTATTCCGGAAACTCATCGTCTTTCGCAGCGAGCATTTTCAATGGCTTGCCATCAACTGGTTCCATTATTCTACAGCTTACTTCTATTTCTTGTAGTATACTCCTCAAAATTTGGAACCTTAGAAATATTCAGCAAACTGGAAGCTGCGTTGTGGGCGCTGGAATTCTCTTTCTATTTTAAATGTGCTCCCATAATCCTAAATCTCGGATTTTCAAAGTCACCGCTCAGCTTCATGAACCATTGTGACAATATCTGGAAATACGAATGTGATCTTCTAAAAGACTCAAAAACCAACTAGCTAATTTCGAAGCTAGCTCAACAGAGTAAGGGAATGTTTCTTCATAACACAATCACGGACTACTTTCAAATGACCATATTTGCTTGGCAACTCAGGGGAACGTTGGAATATCAAACTAATCTGTAATCATTGTACCCTTGTAAAAATACACAATTTGAAACTCTAGCATTGTTCGTGAAAAGCTTTGGATTGGCCGTATACTGCTTTTCTTGTTTTATGATGAATGGATATTTATCGCAGATTATATATTTTATAAGTTTAAATAACTGTTTGGCCGAGCAGATAATGATAAGCTTTGCCAAGTTTTGACTTTCGTATACAACCGTAGAGTTATTCACAATAATCCTCTGCTTAGTACACTGGTATGAAATTTTATATTTTGCGTTTCTCATTTTACTCGTACCATCCAAACCTATAATATGCTGTTATATTCTTGACTTTCTAGAAACGAGTCGTTATAGAATGTTCGTCTCGTTTCGTCTTTCTCGAGGATTCTCTCATTCATCTCTGCACTTATTCCACTACAAGTTAATAAAAACAGGAAGGACTAACAAGGTTTCCATAAGATAAAAGCAACAAGAGTAGCTTCTTGGAAACAAAGAGTTTTTTGCTTCTAATATTTTTTGCACGGTACTTGCATAACCTTTTTTTTCGGCTCAGTAAAGTGCTCATGAAGCCTAAACCATGAAAAACAAATAAAACTTTAATAAAGTTGTACAATGTGTCCAGAAAAAGTTTATTGTCATGCGTTTTATTGCCATCCCATTAAGTGTAAATATGAAAAATACTCCTGGAAAGTGAGTGTTTCCTCCCAGGAAAAATTTCTTAATTTGATTGAATTCCTCACCCGTTGATAGGTCTACCAACAAAGTTTCAGCTCAAGCCGAGCAAAATGACAAAATACCTCAAGGGAATGAGTGTTTGTCGCAGAGGAACTGTCCTAATTTTGTAGAATTTCCTATTTCATATTTGGTTACAAATTTGAGCTTAATCCTTACAAGAATGAAAAAATAGCAGTACAATTTTAGCGACGGGTCTGGAGTCTGGACGGACAAAACGGACAGAACAAGTTGCATAAAAACATGTACGCTTGGAGTAAATAATAATAATAAAGCAACCTTGTTAGATACTTGTTAACTGTATTGATATAAAGTATGTTTTTTCTGCACACCGCTTCGACAGGTAAGTAAAGACTACGAAGAATGACTACTTACGTATCTTGACGGAACAGACGCGAAGAGGAAAAAGAAACTTGAGATATCTTTACATGTTGACCCAGCTTGATATTTTAAAATACGAAAAACTTTTGCCAAAACCTGACTTCGAATACAAATGTAAAATTTACAGATAGCCGAATTATTTTTTGCAGTTTGAAATAAATCCCTACTTTTTATATCGAGCACAATTTGCGATTGACAACAACCAATATTTGAGTTCATCCAAATAATCCTAAGGTGTGCTGCTTAAAATTAGGAAACACGATACAAGCTTGCCAAATAGTCATTTATAAACACTTATTTCTTGGGCATCAAAAATAATAAAAATTCTTATAAAATTGTAAGAAAAATAAACTTTTTTGCTAGGTTTATTAAAAACAATTTTAAAGTGCAAAAAAGGCGTTCCAGACCTCATTGATGTTTTTTGTAATGTCTGTCTCCACATGCTACCTAAAGGAATACCACAATACAAAGAATTATGGGTTAGAAAAATTGTAAAAAAGTACAAGTTTTCTTGTAACTTGAATAGCTTTTGAGCAAGTAGCATGTTACACAAGACAATTCACTGAACTTCAGAATTTGGAGTATGTATTAGGGGCCTACCGAAATAAGTTTCTGTTCTTCACACATTCCATTCACTTTATTTATCTGCCAGCGGAATATATTTTTACATCAACCTATCTTCCAAGACCACTAACAAACCATTAGGTTAATCTAAAAAATCAGGTTTGTTGGCTGCATTAAACCTCCATGTCATTTATACATACTAACTTAGACCACGTTTTGCGCCACTATGTATAGCACACTCTAGAAGCAAACTAGAAAGACCTATAACCTGAAGCAAAAGACAAAGGAAGGATTTTGGTGTTCTTCAGATTCAACAAGAAACATCACTCAGCGATCACCAGATGACGACAACTTAAATTAGCTGGAGAAAGTGTAGAGCTGTGGAATGGGGTAAAACGTGTTGATGCTCGGCAAATTTAGCAGAGTTTTGTTATCACCACACATAATTTTGCTTCTGCCTTGGAGGACTCATTGCAAAACATAATTGGTAACCAAGAAAAAGTTACATGCAAATGTGTCCGGTGGTTATATGCACGAATATGTTTTTTTGCGTCATGAACACTATAACCCCACTCATGACGTAAAGCCTTCCAAGCCAAGCGCACCAACTTCAACATCCCATCTTCCATGCGGCCTATGCATGCACTTTGTGGAAAAGGAATGAGAGCTGAAAAATCTCAGCTCTCCTACATAAAATAAACGACACTTCTTCACAGCTTGTGAATGCAAGTGCAGGGGCTTTTTCTGTCTTCCCCTGCACTGCAATATTTCGGCTTATTTATAAATTTAGGAAATATCCTTAAATTTATTTTCGTTAACGATAGTGTTGAAAATAAATATTTCCAATTTACTCTAACAAATCCCCACAAAGCATTATAATTTCTGCATACTAATCAAGAACACAACGGGTGAATTAAAAGCAAAATACTTCACCTGTTACAACACTATATGGAAAATTAAATAATAAATAATAACACATTTTAATGCATGTGCAATGCATTAAAAATCAGAAGTTTTGCATGTAAACCTTAAGGTAACATCATATCGTGATGTGCATGTCTGGAGGGGCTTCATACCAAGTTGGCAAAAAACTGCTTGTAATACTTTAGGCGTCAAGTACCTGTGTAAAAGTTCTTCAGCAAGTCAAAATCAAACTACCACTTGAACATTTTCATGTTTTCTTGGTATTCTGTTTTTCTTGAAAAACGGTGTAACGGATTTTACAAGTAAAAATCGTAACTTCAAGTGGATAAAACTGCCAATGGTTCACGGAATTGGAACTTGTGCCCAGCAACACTTTTGATAAGCTCGTCAAGAGCTTTCGATTGGTATATGACTCATTACGGAGCGGCTTGGGCCCACCCTCCATAAGGTTCGCAATATGGCCCTTTACAGAAGAAATTTGTGTATGCTTTAGTAGTATATTTACATAAATGCTTTACGTAATTTTATAAATTGGATATTATGCAACAAAATTTGCAAACTTCCTCTCACTGTAATAGCTTGATACTAAATGTAAGCGGTAACCATTTCAGGTTACTTTATTTTAAGCCATTCACAAACTCTAAACTAACTTCCTAAATTTTTCATATCTTCAGCCCGACCTAGGGTACCATATTTAAGTACGATAGAATTGTGCAAATTTACAATTTGATCTATAATCGCTTTAGTAGAAACTTGACCTCAATTTGACTTTTTCTATGAAATGCTTCAAAATCTGAAACTTGAGGAACACAAGAGTGTCAAATTAGATACCTAGAAACTGTGTGTTAATCGCTTGTATATTTTCCAAAGACATAAACCTATTTTGATATGTGAGCTTCAATGATATCTGCGAGCTTGTGTTGGATCTTTTTTACTTACTGATTTTATACACAACGCAACTAACAGTTTGAATGCAAACACGACTGCCCCGGGATTGCTGTCTTGCATTTAAAGTTGATTAGAAAAGCTTCTAGATAGCAATCAGGCAATGTAAAATCTCACAATTGAATAAAATTATAGTAAGCCTACTTATATATGAAAGTATAAAACTATAAATAAACAGCAGAAAGATTTCCACGGTTTCAAATTATCTTGGATAAAAATAATTTTGTAAAATAAACAAATATGTAATTTAAATCCAGTTTATGTAAAGATGTTGCGTTGGATAATTTGTTAGTTATCTGGATCTTATTGTTCTACGAAGACTGAAACTAGAATTCAAAATCTGCGCAGAAAATGATTATTTCTACAAACAAACACTGACGCGGCATGCCAATATAACTTACCCTAAGGGGGCTTCAAGACAGTGCAAAGAGCAAGTCAGAATAACTAGCCATATTTTTTAAAACACTGAAACATGCAATTCGTTTTTGGTATCCTGATTAAATTTTAAGATATCATATCGTATATCAAATCGAAGGTTTGTCCGGTCGACCAGAAAATTTTATGGTATTATTTATCATTTTCTTTGTTTATTTTTATCCATACGTATTAACACACCCACACACAAGTGAATATCCCACATAACGAATGTTTGTAAACAGTGAGTAAAGTCATCTTGTGTAAATTACTAGAGACGAGTTTTTGTACTGTCCATTCGTAAAAACGGTTATGTTACAAAAGACCTAATCACTTAAGATCGTTGCCTCAAAAGACCGTGACTAAAACACCTCGTCCTCAAAATATCGTCACCGCAAAAGACCGAAACTCGAAAACGTCGTTGTCATAAAGGACGTAGGATACACAATGTATTCAGTATATATTTTTTATTTCGTTTATAAAATATACTTAATGCTATTTGCAAAGCATATAGATTACTGTAATAATTTTTAGCAAAAAATTTGCCAACAAGATATCGACTACCTACATATGTAGTAGACTATTTTTTATCTTTGTGCTTCTTATTCTGGCACGATAGATAGCAGATTTTGATAGAGTGAACCTTCCTAATTACAATGAGAACATTTTTTATTTTTTAGACAAAAGTATTCGAACAGTAGTTTGGAAGGAAACATCATTTTTGTAACCCCGGTTTTGCCCTGCCCATGCCTCGTTCGGCGAATTTCAAAGTTTTGCATGGTACCGAGACGTTTTTGAATACTTGTAGATACAAATTCGATAATTTTTAGTGTGAATTATAGACCATTTTCTGATATACAGGAATACGTGAAGAGGCTAGCAAGTTAACCAAAAGGGAAGCATAAAGATAACAAATAGAATCTACATATCATGTCCATACTTATTAACACTCATGGATCTTCAACTATTTGTTAAACGTATTTGTTGCATTTTTTGGCAAACTTTTTTGTTCAAAAACTATGAAAGTATTATTGTATACGCTTTGCTAATAACATTTAGTATACATAGAGTATAAAATATAGATGAAAAAAAAATATAATGAAAACATTTTGTATCCTATGTCTTGTATGACAACGACGTTTTCGAGTTTCGGTCTTTTGCCGTGACGATATTTTGAGGACGAGGTGTTTTAGTCACGGTCTCTTGAGGCAACGGTCTTATGTGATTAGGTCTTATCACGGGCAATCGTAAAAACAACTAAATATACGTTGAAAATGTTGTAGTTTTCCTTCTTAATGTTTTTCCTTTAAATAAGAATCTAATTATTTCACTGAATTAAAACCATCAGATTCGTCAAAAAATTTTAAATATATAAATGCAACCGGATCTTAATGTAATGAAATCCCGTTTTGGCTGCGCAAAAAACTCCTGTATTAAAATAGCAAAAAGTCGCTTTGCTACACAATACATCTTTATTCAGACAAGACAGAATACATATACAACAAATATTTCTGTGATCATTTTTCATCTCTTCACTGTTCAAGAGCAAGGAACTCAATTTTTATAAGGATCGCGTCATTTGTTATTTTGGAACATTATAAAGCAAGACGAACTCGATATGATAAACTCAAATTATTGATTATGATTGTGTATATTCAAAATAATAGTATATTGCAGAAAGCAGCGTTTTGGAAAACACAATTTGATTCTATTAATAAATACATTCGAAAGCATAATATGGAGTTGTAAACCCATTACTTGTTTTCTATCATCACACACAAAACTACCATTAATTTATAGTTGAAGCGTCCACTTTGATGTCTCTTATATGACAAGCTTATACTTTCTCTTTTATAAGAATCTGATATATTCGTCTTTGTTGAAACTCATAATATGCGAACTGATTGTGCGACGTCTACCTATATCGAGTTCTCTGTCCTTGATAAAATGATACCTGAGTGGAACAACTTTTTAGGAAAAAACAGCAGTATTTGCTTTCTCCTAGAGATCAAGCAAACAAGCTTATTTCTAGAATGAAAGCAGACGCTGGCTTTTCCTCATAACCGTAAGTTTCAGACGTCTCAACCAACCAACATACATATCGTTGTACAGTACGCCGAACCCCAATTACAACGCTGATAAACTCAAACATGCTACTTTCTCCCATCTTCTTTTTCTAAAATATAACTTCCAAATCAAGCAACGAGTTTAGTTTCTGCTCGTACGTTGAGCGATGCACACGTATGGTTATAATATTGTCGTATTCCTTTGTCGCATTTCCGCACGTTCTACAGGTTTACCATGTCACCTGAAACGGTTTGGGGAAACTTTACACTATTTGACCAATCTTTGAATTGTAGCAATGAAAGTGTATACCCTTTAATGTGTACCTTCAAAAAAGTGGAAAACATATGGGATTTTATTACTTTATTTGAACACAGAGAGTGCTTTAGACAAACAGTTGAATATACCGTGTTTCTGGGCATTGTCAACTTGATCGTATTAGTATTTGGAATTGTTGGAAATCTGTTAGTTATTTATGTGGTTGTATTCAGAATAAAAACGAAAACAGCTTCCAGTATATTTATTCTCAATTTGGCGGTTGCCGATTTGTTAAAAATTGTTTGCTGTATTCCGGTGACACTAGTAGCCAATCTTATAATACGTAAGTTTTCTTAAAAAAACTTAAATGTGTAGTGATTTACGTTATATTTTAAATTTATTTTTAAATGCATTTTTTGACAGCATGGGTATTCAGCGAAGCAATATGTAAGATCACAACGTACAGCCAGGGTGTTTCCGTATTTTGTTCGGGGTATTCCCTACTAGCAATTTCCTTTGATCGGTAAGTAAATGAAGTAATTATTAAGTGTTTTAATTTTTATTATTACCTTGAGTGTTTTAATCAGTGCATTATTTATCGTTTAGGTTTCGTGCTATACATCAGTCGCTTGGCCTAACTCCAAACATTTCTGTTCGACAATCATACATAATTGTGTCTGTAATATGGGTGTTGGGATTATTGGCAACTTTACCGTGGGCGGTTGTTTTTGAAGTTATTCATCAAAATCCCTATAAGCATGCGTCTCCAGAATTCATGTACGATGCACAATACAATCTTCCTTTTTGTCAAGAAGTTTGGCAAACCAAAACTCAAGAAATTGTATATTTTGTCTTTGTTCATTTTTTCGCCTGTTTTCTACTACCATTCATACTGATTGCAGTTTTCAACGTGATTATCTGGCGTGAAGTACTAAATTGCAGAAACTTACACGCTTCTGGTACAACTTGCCAATTTCCGCATTTGAATGAAAAATGCCTCAAGACAACTCAACACAAAAGGAAAGTGCGCATGCTGAAAATGTTCACAGGACTAACCGCTGCATTCTTTATCTGCTGGTTTCCATTATACCTGATTACTGGAAGAGTAAAACTGTATTACACGGAAACATATATTGGCGGCGTATTTGAACAGTGGTTAGTTCCAATTTTAATGCCCGTGGCACAGCTACTTGGCAATGTTAACAGTTGTATAAACCCCGTGTTGTATGCCTTGCTCAATCAAAATTTTCGAAAGAGTTTTAATCTGATATGTAAGTGTCCATGGTTTTCCCTTATGAAAAATGCAAGACCTGTAACCAATTTAGAAGAACATAATTCTGTAGCATTGGTAGTGCAAGCAAAACTTCAAACTAGAAGTTCTCGAGTTTAAGATAACCATCAGCCAAGAAAAATTGATTTTCTTGTTATTTTTTAACTAGCGTTAGTTTATACGGAAAATATGAGCTGAAACCAGAAAACATTCCAAAAGTGTTTCGTTAATTCAAGTTGTTTTACAAAGTTTTTACAAGATCGTCTCTTCTATACACTGGCCCTGGATTACAAAATATTTATACGGGATTTTATGGTTCTTAGCAGCAATCAATATTTTAGCGTGTATGCCAAGAAGCCTATTTTTGGTTTAAAGATTTTGTAGTTTTGTTAAAAACGTCTCTTGAAGGCTAGCAAGTCTATTTTTTCGAAAAAAAGTTTGCTTCAAAAATTTTAATGTGACATAGTATTACAATTGCAAACTGTTGTTTTCTCAAAACCGGAGGACATGGTTTAAAGTTTACTAAATTGGATATAGCTTTTAATTTGTAGTTGTACATTTAATGGTTAAAGAGGCTGACTTTATTTTAAGCATTTAATTTATTTCCCAATTCAGTAGCAATACTGTTTTCCAAAAAATAAGGCTTTTAATGCAATTTATCATATAAAATAGGAACAAGGTTATTTGCTCTTTGTATCAGAAGTGTCAGATTCGAGTATCAATATAAAATTCAGTATATTTGGATTTTTACAAAAAAACCATAACTCATGATTAAATTTTAAGCTTTATGAATACTGTTTGCTAAGTAAAGTCTTTGTAAATAATTTATAATTTACCTTAAATTTAAAAATACATGATAAACGCAAAATAAAGCCTGTTTTTGCCATATAGAGCAAGATCTTCAAACATTGTTTTACTACCGTCTAGTTTCTATACAATTGTAGAGTAAAGGAGCTAAAGTATTCTTTCGTTGCATTGTCTTAACTAAGCTTGTTAGTTAAGGATGTGATTCAAAGCGGCTTTCCGACCGGTTTTTTGTAAAAAGAGCTTTATTATTTGCCACTTATTCATGCCACAGGAAGCTCGGCATGTTGGGTATATTTTAGCATTTTTTCGCAAATTTGGTATAAGCAATAAGTTCCACAGGGTCTTTTCCTCTGGAAAAGCCTGTAGGCCAGGGTTTTAAAAACCAATCCACGTATTATTAGGATCAAGAGAGAGGAATATCTATGCTCATATTTATGTACCAATCGGTGAGCAACATGATCTGGGGTCTAATTTGTCTTTGACGCGCTTTCATGAAACGAAAGGTACTCAGCTGCCGATACTGAATTTACAGGGACTAACACACGTGAATTGAACCACGTCATATTTGCGATTTAAATACTGAACCAAATGACTATATTGAAATGTAAATTAGTATATTTCTTTAAAATTTAAAAAATGGTTACCATTTTAGGCACTGCCATGTTACGAGCATTTTAAAATAATTTTTGTCAATATCAAAATATTTTGACACTTGACATTTTTACCATTTCTAATTTAAAAGAATCTTCATGCATAGGAAGAAGCGTGGAAAAAATTGAAGCACAAAACTGTCAATTTCTTCTTTAATTTTTAATTGGAAGTTTTCAAACTGAATTTTCTTCAATATTTGAGCTTCATGAGAACAAATAGCTGACTACGTTAAAAATTCTCGAACATGTCATTTAATTTCCTAAATACTAGCCTATACCACGTTTTAAATTAATTGTCATTGTCTTTTATCATTTGTTATACACTGTGAAACAGCGAAATGAGTGAGTGTATTTTCTTGCATAAATACTCCGAACAACTCACTTGACATGAAAAACAACATGCATTACAATAATTTCATACAGGAAATTGTCTCAAGACAAAAAGCACTATTTCTCTGACGAACAATTTAACATTGTAATGAATCTAAACGGTCACATTTTTTTGGACTTTCACTCCATATGTATGTGGTAATTATGTAAAATAATGGTAATGCGACGAGTGTATTTCAGACTTTTTTGTTATAATTGTTGTCAACTAAGAAACCGATGAATGGTCATTTCAAATACATAGCTGAGCAAAGAGGATATCTGCTTGTCTGACTCTCTGAGTCTTTCCAATCTATAATCCGAACGGGATCACTAATCAGGCCTAAAATCAATAGGGTTATTTTTAAAAACCCAGTAAATCACTTTGTAAAATTTTGTGTGGTTCCGACAAGTTTTCTGGTCAGGGAAATAACTAATCCGGCTCAAAATTGACGATGTTCTTTTTTATGACCCACTAAACCACTGCATTGAATGTGGTTTTCAGAGAGACAAATATGAAATCTCAATCCTAGCTTCGCCATGCTTAGCTACGTAATAAAACAAATAATTTCAAGGTATGGATCCAGAAGCTTGACATTAGTATGAATTTCTATTACAATTTCGTTTCTTTTAAATATTAAGCAAGAAGAACAACCACAAGCCAAAAAGTGTATACCGCGTGGGTATTCCAAAGCGGTATAAGCAGCACATTATTCACCAATTTAAATATAAAGCGCATTTTTCAGGTATCATACGTGTTTAAAACACACGCTTACGGTTTTTGACCTTGAAAGGTAGATGTTGTGGCATATAAGATTTTAGTAGTATATTATTTTACCATGTTGTCTCATCTAATTATTTTCCCTTGAGGTTTATGTTTTAAGTGAAAAATAGATTACTTTTGCTGAAAGTTTTCATGTAGCAGTACTCTACACGAGAATGACTTGTGAAATTCATTTGTTATTCTACACGCAAAATTAAAACTTGCTACGCAACAATGAAAACAGTAGAATAGTCTCTTTAAAAACAATCTATTTTTAACGACAATACTTTAAAGGTTTGATGAACAACTAAAATAGTGGTTATGGCTTTACAAAAGATTAGCGGAAAATCTACTATATTGTAAGCAAAACGCTCAACGTAACAAATAAATATCAAAGTAAAAATTTGATTTACCTACACAGTAGGTTACGCTTTTCAAAAAGATTATTCTGGGATGAAGAAACGAAGTAAATTTTATATAAGCTTTTTTTGACAGTTTATAGATTTCAAAAGCTTTACCGTGAACGTGTACAGTCAATATTGATTAGCACATGTACCACTATTTTCAACAGTTTCAAAATTTAGGAAGAAACGTATCTTTACAATTTTTTATCCTGAGTTTTAAATAAATTTCTTGCTATTTCTTTTCGGCATAGTCACACCAAACAATATCACCTTTCTATCAGCAAGAAATTTATCAAATCAGTTCCTCATATAATTTTTCCTCAAAAATAGAAGGTTTGACATAACCAAACATTGAATGTTTTCCGGATTTTTTAAACAAACAAACAAACAAAGGAAAAGAAATGGAACACAATTTGTGTTACACAAACCAAGCCATGTTTCATTACACCAGCCGCGATAAAGTGGTAGTACCAGGTATTTGTTTATGGTGATGTTCTGAAAGTCTTTCAACGTCACAGTGGTTTGTATATACATTTAAGTTATGTAGTATATAAATGCGTTTGTCATAGGCAGTTCCAATGGCCAATAACATTTCGCATTTTGATTCTGCTAACAAAGCTTCTAGTATATTGAGTACGTGTAATTCTGTCTAAGCACTAAGCATTGTGTATTCGATTTTTGGTAAGTGCGTTTATGTGTGTAATATTGAGACTCAAATAGCAGAATTCTCTGAAAATAACTTAATAAAAAATAACGTACGTTCTGAGAAATTTATTGTTTGAACCTGGCAGGTCATTCCAAACAAATAGATCATTTTTTTGAAATTTTTGTTTGAAATTGCTTCAATGACTATTTTTACGCTTACGAATTTCCATTGTAGAATATGCATGTCACCTTGCGACCTAAAATCTCACTTTGTCTCCTTTTCACTAAATTCTTGTAAAAGCCTTTGTCAGTAATTCCGATAATATCAGTATCTATCCTGTTTTTAATTAAAGTATCAGTATACCGAAATTCGATAGATGATTACCATTTTTGTTTTTCTTGTGTATTCTATGATCACACATTGTCATTTGGGCTTTCTCACAGTATAATTTTATCGTATAAAGTGTTTCTGATTTTTTCTAAGAAATATTTTTCCATGTTTTTAACGCCACTTATACAATCGGCTGATTGCTACCAGCATACAAAACACGTAGAAGCTTATCTACATATTGATTCATTCGTATGGGTAGATTGAAAGGTGCATTGAAAGAATTCGTAATTTTTGTGAGAAGCTCAACATATTATATTATATAATATGTGTTGTATGGTTTGTAATTTTCCACAAGGATTCCTTATACCAGTGAGAGCTGTAACTAACACAATACATCCTGTTGCACAATTTTGATTTTAGGAATCTGAATCGGGTCAGATATGTGCTTGAGATCTTGAGGGTGTTCTAAAACATTATTAAATTCTGTTTAATGGAAACGAAATTTCTATGATATGTCATTTGAAATATTTGAATGCGTATGTTCACTTTTCCATGTACACATCACCCATTACTCAATATTCGCTTAACCTTTCATATGCTTTTTTCATTAAAATATGACTGATACTGATAGTATAAAGACGGGTTTCTCTTGTACATGCATACATGTCAGCATACTCATTTGGGTACACACAAGGCACTTGCTATTTAATTACATACGTATAGGTGAGAAAGTGATATCAGATAGATGAGAGTGTACATATTCTTATAATTGAAATCACCGTATTTTTGGAGCGTCACATTTAGTGTAAAAAATTAAAATACCATCAATGGTTGGTGAATTTTTAGGAAGAAAATGTACGTTTTAGCGCATGTACGCTTAGAAAACGTGACCAGCTACAGGTCATTAACCATTATCCAGGTAAAGGAAAAGAAAGCACGTTTCATACAAAGCTACACATAGAAAACTTCATTTGTACATTTGAAGTTTTGTGAATTCAGTTTTGATACGGTTTCTAGAATGTATAATAACTTTGTAGCACCCAACGTTTTGTAAAATTCACGTCAACTTTCACGCTATTTGCTCTACATCACAAGAGCAAGTTCATAGATAACGTGTATAAAACTTGTTATGCAAAGAAAATGTTGTCCATAACGCCAAGCATTTTAAAAAATGCTATTACAGAGAATAACGTTGTTTCAACCAGCATGACAAATAAAAGACTTACGGCCGTTCACAACAGAGTATTTCTGTGATAGTGGTGCTTTTTTCCCCTTGTGTTATGCAAATGGTTTTTGTTTATAGGATCCTTTGTAAATTTATTGGCACGACGGACATGTTCAACTACAAGTAGACTACATGACAGGCATAAAACAGTGACTGACTTCCTTGAGAGGATGTAGCTGAACGTTTCAAACAATGCCGCTTTCAATCAAACAATAAATAAGGTACGGTATTGTAAAAGCAACAAACTGCACAAATTAGTATTCTCGTGTAGTCCTATGCACTTCAGTAGTAGTAGTAGTAGTAGTAGTAGTTCCAGATATCTAATAATAATATCGATGGTTACTTTTCGATTGGTGCTTTATGAAAATCGTTATATTAAGATAGGGGCTTTATGACTTTTCTCACAAAACTCAATAGGTGCTATATGACTTTTCTCAGAAATTACGATAGGTGCCATATGCATTTTTGGGGCGATATGAGATTTTGGTACCAAAATGTGCGAAATTTTCTCGCGGATTTTTTCTATAGGTTATCTCATTTCGCCCCAAAATTTCATATGGCACCTATCGTAATTTCTGAGAAAAGTCATATAGCACCTATTGAGTTTTGTGAGAAAAGTCATATAGCACCTATCTTAATATAACGATTTTCATAAAGCACCAATCGAAAAGTAACCATCGATATAGCATAGTTGTTTGAAAGTATAATTTAGTTGGCTCTCTTTAGTATACGTGTAAAACATGGCAAGAAGGAGTCACGTAGAAGATATGATGTGATGTTGGTTCTACTTGTGTGTTATGGGTTTACCTCAGACACAAAACCACTTTCCAGTAATCCTACAATATTGACAGCATTTCAAGAGACACAGGTAGTTTTTACAATTTTGCACAAGCAGTGTAGGACTGCAAATGCTCAGCTTGTGCTGATTTTGAATGGCTTGCCATCAACTGGTCGTTGAGCTCTTAACAAACTACAGCTTAAAAATATATTGTTTCTAAAAATAAGCAAACGGATTTTTTTGACCACAGACACTTTGCGCAGCAAGTGCATTATGAGAAAGTTTTTTGTCAGTTCTGTTAAAAGTTATATGTTATATCGGCGGTACTACTTCCCCTTTCCAATAAGTAAACTGTCAGCTTTTAGCAAACGCCCACATTATTTACCAATGCTCTTTTTAGCACGTTTGTAAAAAGTACTGATGGAGGCTACGCCAAGTTCCGACATAAAACGAAGTCATCATATTCGTATATCATGAACTTGTCTGTATATTTATAAGCGTCAAAATGCCAAATCGATGAATTAAAAAATTTGGCTATTTTATAATAAACATATACAAGTAGGGGAACAATTTGTGACAGAGTGGACGAAACCCGCGGGTTTTTGACAAAAACCCAACCCACCCGGGTTTATCTGGGTTTTTGGGTAAAAGTGGGTATTTCTGGGTATGGGTGGGTTCTTCAGTACCATACAATAAAATCCGCACCCGCCAAACATTTGGCGCCCCAAAAGGCAGTAGCCCAGCAAGAATATCAGGTACAAAATGATTCCGGAAAGCAAAAAGTATGAAAATTTCGATATTATATGCAGCAAAAAGGTCAATTATTTACAAAAATATCATTTTTCAAAAACAAAATTTTAAAAACCCACTTTTACCCAAAACCCACTCTCAAAACAAGGTGGGCTGGGTACCCAAAAACCCGGGTTTTACTGGGTCACCCAACCCGTGGGTAATGGGCACACGTCCACACTGATTTGTGACATTAAAAACATCAAAAAGTTAATTATTTTTTTAATTGCCCTGTTAACTTTAACTGCAATTATCTTTTTGCGCCACCAGTGCTAAACATGTTTACAACGGTTTTTGGTACTCTAGAGGGCGCTGGTTTTAATTACGTTTAAATTTGCTTAAGCATTATTTGTTTAGTTTGTTCCAAAATAGCCAATTTTTCTAATTCATTGATTTGGCATTTTTACACAGCCAAATGTTCAAACACAGATAAACTTAAAACGTTTATAACTTCCTTACGTTAGCTTTACTTAACTTGAATTTTTTTGCGTTATTATAAGATTGACACTAGTTATCGACCAAAGCACCAATAATTTGGTTTTTTGTAACTTCGAAATATGGCTGTCTGGAGTTGGCGTAGCCCTAGTCACTGCGTGCGTATTTCAGCATTGTTTCAAAAACAGACAACCAACCAACTTCAAAGTTAAGAAGCTAGTAAGCTTTCTCAAACGAAAGCTGCCAATCACTCGATGTTTTGACGTTTTTATTCATAGGTACTTCCCAAGTGCGTTAAAATGCACTGTAGGTTTTTAATGGATTTTGTGCCCTTGTAAAGGACATGTAGCGAATACCCGTGGTTAAGTAGGAGTATGATATTTTGCAATGGTAGAGTTTCATCAAAAACGTTGTCTTAGCCGCTTAATTTCTGAAAGACAGCAACGACCGCCATCACAGCAGTACAGAGTATGGGCTTGCAAGATGTTGAGTGCTAGTAATCCATCGAACTTTAAAAGTGAACATTATTTATTTGCCTGGTGTAGAAACTACAGTAGATTAGCAAACGGACACGTTTGAAATAGCTCTTTTGCAAGGCTGCAAAATAATAATTGGGATTGTTAGTTATTTTCAAGTATCACATGATCATCATGCCATCACAGCCAGCAGCGTTTCACATTTTAGTGTACTTTTGGCTTAAAATCTCTTCTTCAACCTTGAAGCAGGATTTTAATAACGTATTATATACGACCAGATCCCATTGTATTATATATACTTCGTTCCTAAATAAAAGTTTGGTTGAAAAAACAAACGAAGCATCAGATATTGCAAAGCAAGAAATAAAAACACACTAATAAATTAACATAATACATGCAACCAACTTTCACCACGTTCATGTAGAAAGGCTCAAATCTTTTATTCATATCAGACTTTTTTAAAAACCTGATGACAAGATTTTGCAAAACAAGTTTCCCGTAAGTGATAATACTGCGACACAACATTTTGTGACACAACATCAGCATAAAACACTTCAGGGGCTTACAAACTTTATATTCCAGCATTTTCAAAGCCATAGAACTAACAAAATGCACTCCGTATTTATGAAAGTCACATCAATTTTACGACCCAAGTCACAATGTATAAATATGTATTGGATCTGGTTTCACAGTGTTTAATTTTTGTGACATATAGTACCAGTGCACGTGTTTTTAAGGGTTGTTAGCAAATTTTATTAGAAAGGTAGCTGTATGGGTAATCAGCAAAATTAAGTATTAAAACTCTTGGAATGCAGTGTATGGCATAATTGGCACTTAAATTTCATTAGAGAAATGCTGTCAACGGTAATTTGTCACACAGCAGCTGTGAAAGTATGTATTCTTATATTATGCATCAACTAATCCTGAAAGTCGCCCACAGAAACGTATTGAAGTATTTAAACGTCGAACACAATACAAATTCATGTATTGGTAAAATGTAAACTATGCTACACGTACAAGTTGTCTGTTGTTAAATGACATATTAAAGTAGGCAACATGCCCACATGCAGCAATGTAGCGAAACCAAGATTAAAACAAATATAATTAGCAACAATGACAATGACATATATTTTTTTGTTACGCAACGTCATTGGTCCAATCAAGTCTAATGCATATATTATTTATTTTTTGTTAAACACCGACAAGACATAATTCCTGTCTAATTCCACAACAGAAGTCGACAAACCACCATCAACAGAATTACGCTAATATTGTTTTATGACGTTCATAACTGTTGACACTATTGAATTATTTATCAGAAATTTAACCGAGAGCTTGTGTAATGTTATGAGACTGCTTTGTGCCAAGTTTTCTTGAAATCAATATAGTAAGCGTAAAGAAATCATTATGTGGAAACTAGAATACCATGTTTTATATGAATTATAATGTGAATGCACTTCAATTCCAATGAAAGATGTGACGAAAGTAAATCTACTCAGAGTTCTTGACAAAGCTTACACGTGTAGAAACATTTTTTGAGACTTGAATAAATTACGCAATACGGATCAGTTGAATTGTTAAGCAAAGCAAAATTTCACAAATAACCTGAATTAGTAAACTGGACAAATAATCTGAATTAGTAATATAGCTAAATATCTGCTGGATTCCAAATATAATGAGAACAAATAATTTGACGCAGCGTCTTCGGATGAGATTTACATTTTCTGTAATTTATATATACATGACTTGTAAGTTACAAGTTGTAACTACAGGCAATTTTCCTAGTACAATGACTGTGAATATGTATCAAAGCATTAATATATTCTCCACATTGAATTCGTAATTCAATATTGAATATCATGTCACATAAATACGATTACAAACACATTTTGTGGAATTCCTAATGATCGACTCTTCTCTCGACGATCGATCTTCTTTCTTGTCGTCTGCATATTTACTGTGTACATGACCAGCATGTATCAAACGCGATGTAAACAGAATTCATTAGCATTTACTAAACACATGAACTTGGACCAACGCGTATCATAATTTTGAAATATATGGATTCAATTGCTTTGTTGCCATATCTTTATAAATGTAAGTAATAAGTATGTCTTACCAAAATTTTAAACGAACTTCTAATTTTTTTAATTTGTTTTTTAGTATCTGTGCAATTTAGAAGTCAAACTTTCGGCTGCAAATTTATCTGCAGCACAAGCGGCCTACAGCTTTAGTATGTAATATGGATACTAGAATAACTCGAAACTTCTCCCATATAGGTTTATTGGTATCGGTTTATAACCAAATTTAGCTTTTATTATGTCAAGGACTTGCGCAAACTTCCTGATTCCCTTTTTACCTAAATTTAAAAAATAAAAAGTTCAATCGGAAACCTGAAAACGCTGGAGCTGCATGATCTCCAATTAAAATGAATAACTGCTAAGCCTATTAACTTATATAATATTATTGTACATATTTATTTGCAGTATATATCTTACGGAAAACAAAATATTGTTGCTCGACCTCTGAATTTGATATTTGTTAATGATATTTAAAATGTTTGCTGGTTTAAGGCTAGAATTGTATAATTTCCAAGAGAATTGCTGTGTTGCACGAACAATTAAATATTGTACTTACAGTTAAACAACTTATTCCTTATGAAAAGCTGTCATGTTAAAAATCATGTTAGAACCAAACGGTAAAAAACTGTTCGTAAATACGACAAACTTGCACAGCAGCAAAAACAAATCGAGACGAGACAGTAAACGTTAGGCAGCCAGGCACTTTCTGATAGACTTATTTTCAGAAGCTTTTAAAGTCTGTGACAAATATATTAAAATTATACTTCAAATTTAAACAGAGGAGTTTAATTAGCTGCGAAGCAAAGTGTTAGAAAATTGTAAATCATTATGTTACTTAGACTTTGAAAATCTCCTTAAGTAGTTTTTGCTGGTTTTGACTGACTTTCATCCTTCCACTTATTGCGGCCATGGCCAGTGAATTATTATTGTAATTCTTTAAAGTATCCTGAACAGCAATTTGGACCAAATGCTTAGTATACATATATACAATTAGTGCGAATACAATCCAAATTGGCAGAAAGAGTGCGAAGTCAATCCAATTCTCTCGAACAATCAATCCGATTCCACTAAAAATGCTGCAGATTGCGCGAAATGCCAACCAGAATTTTGCTTTCCCTTGTGCGTTGTTTTCCATGCCTAGCTTTTTGAAATTTACCTGTAAACGAATATAAGCTAGTACATATTTTGAATTAACACAATTTATTCCAAAACTTTTACTATTGTGCTAATAACTTACGGTAGAAATAATCAGCAAAATTGGTGCTATGATTGCCACCGATAAGTAGCAGGATATAAATAATATCCGAATAATGAAGGTTTCCTGAAAACCGCCTATTGGTGAAAGAGGTGCGATCAATTGTGATACCCGAACGGAAATAGGAACATCTACAATTGCTACTAAGATTACTGCTATTTTATAACAGATCCTGGTGTCGAGATACATTTTCACTTCGTTAACAATTAAGATTCAACCAGTTTGTTAGGTGCGACATTCTGCAAAACCAAATAGCATTTTACATTACTACCAACTATTGGTAAATTTGGCTAAATATGACGCAGACTGGAATTAATTTGTAATTTAAATTTTCAACAAAATGTTCAAGGTACCAAACAGTTTGGGAAGATAGTGGATTTTAGGGAGCACTTATTATCAAAACTTACCCGTTATCGCACTAAATTTTATTTTCAATTTCATAAAACTTTCAAATTGTCTTTACAAATTAAATGCACCTTCTAAATACAACGGTTCCCATTTTTATTCCAATAAAGTACATCATTGCAAATGCAAATGATTACATTTCATATTGTGCGTTTATTTGATATAATCAACCTCAAATTTGAAACTGTGCCGCCGCTGACATATATCTGATATAAAAAATTATACTAATGGTCACGGCGTTACCTCCCATTCGAGCAAAAAACAATTTACTTTCTTGCTCAGCTTCGCCAGTTTCACTTTAGAAATGGGTATTTAAAAAGCTACTCATGCATAATGATTAAAATGTAAGGTACTGAATACATAATGAACACGTGGACATTTGTCGTGCGGCTCGTTTGATAATACACATTGTGTACAGTTTCAGATATTGAAAAATAAAACATTGAAGCATCGAATGCTGGTACTAATATTTTATTGTAATGCTGGATAGGGAATAATATTATAACGAATAAGCTTGTTCATTGTTCTGTCGATATTGGTCACTTGTTCTATTTATAAATCTAATGTAAGAATGAAGAAAGATAAAATATTATTGTTGCCATCAAGATTATCAGATTTTTTTTGTAAATATTTATTTGACATGGCCAACATTAGATGACGAAACGGCCCAGCGTAATTGGTTTTGCCGCAAAGATTTCTCCAGCAAATTCTTACATAAAATATACCTTACAAGAAAATTGTATACTGATCAATTATTCCTGGTTACAAACTCAATGGTTGTGCATTGCACACAGTTCCTAACTCTACTGTGTAAGGAGACATTTTATGTCGCTACGTATCCAACCATTGGATAAAGCTGCTCACGCTTTTTCTGTTCACTCTCGAGACTAAATTGTTGCTGAAATTTGTATGGAGATTTCACTTTCACTTTGAACATATTTTCTGCAGCTGGATTTCAGGTAGGAACTGCATCTTCCACTGCTTTGTAGGCAATATTGTACCAAAGCCTGTATAGGAAGTGTAAGACTTCCTTTTCCTGAGATAAGAGAGTAAACGTATGTCTGGGTTTTTGTGTTGTTCCATTTATTATGCAGTGAATTCTGCAAAATGTGTTGATTAAATTTTTGCAGCATCGGTTTCATGAATCGTACAAGCCAAAATCGTATCAATTACTTTCAAGTAAAGATGTGGTTTTAAATTTTGTTTTCACTTTTTTGAAGTCATATAAAAGTCAAATTGTCAACAACAACTAGTTAGTATGCAAAAACAGCGTTAGTATGGAAAAGCAGCGTTAGTATGCAAAAACAGCGTTAGTATGCGAAAACAGTGAAAACGTTTAAGTGAACTATAAAGGTAGCAGACTTTCTACCTGACCAGGCTTTTCCAGGTATTTTTTCTAATTTAGGAAAAAAGCATTTTTGATGTACACGTACCAGACAGACGTGAGTATTCAAAAAATTTATATCGTCTACGCAATTGCTCATTAGTCTGCGCAGTACTTATAATTTATCCTGGTGTGCCATCAAGTGGAAGCGCTCATTGAGACTCAAAGACATTTTGAGCATCACGACAGTTCATGCATAACGTTTTTCGTTCCAATATTTTCCAAGGAAAAGAAAATGTGGTAAACAGGCTCTCCAGATACTGCAACTTCGAATGTTGGAGTAAGGGACAAATTAATAAGTCTGTAATCCGTAAATTAAAATCCTACATATATGTTTACAGCACTTGCATCAGCCCTTGGTCTCTGTATGTAGACTGAAATTTAGATGGTATGTGTTTAGAAGCAACACATTATGCGGTGGTTTCCAAATAAAGATTTAGGGAAAATGAGATTCTGGTTTTGCAAATTTCTAATACACATACCACACACATTATCACACTTGGTATGATAATGAGTTTGCTATAAAATATTAAGCTGTATGGTAGTACACGTTTCTACAAGTCTAACTAATATACTTGCGCACACATGCATATCAAATGCAATAAAAACGCAAAAATATAAGTGCAGTATTTGGACAAATGACATATGATATACATCTATCTATTCATGCAAGCAAGTTCTTTGTACACTGACTATTGTAATACTGGAGCTGAAAGCTTGGCTTACGTAAACTTTTACGTTCTGTTCATTCTAAGCGCTCTCTCTTTAAATGTGTGTCGGATGGCAAAATGTTTTCAAGTTTGTACCGATTCAGATTAGGATAATTAAGCAGTTTTTTCTGTTTATTTTAGAGTTTAAAATACGAATTGCACTCACATATTCGAAGAAGAGATTTTTATTAAAATCTTGTAAGATTTATATGTTTTCAGACGTTTTTTTTTCAATTTTAAAAGTTTACAAGGACTACGTACTACGTACTATTTTGGACCTATTTAAGAAAGTTCTTAAGTAATAATCGGCACAGTTTCTTCGTTTGCCAAAGTTTCATTAAGCCTGTGTAAAATTCTGCTTGGTTTAATCAAGTCTACCTTTTTTACATCAATTTGTATACGCTTTTGAACTTATAAACAAACGCATGGGACATTTGCAATATATACTCAAATCATTTTAAAGACACCTTCCTTGTATGTATAGAAGTGGAGTAGAAAATTTCCGAGTCTAATAAATTCCATGCTCAGGGATATAAACTTTTTACAATGCTTTTGCGCACGGAGCAGTTCTATCTTTGATTAGTTGTAAAGCTCGTTTTAAATCTGTCCACTCAGCTTACAAAAATACTAGTATACCCTAATTGAACGTAAAACTTAAATATAAGCCCTACACTTTCAGTTTAAATAAGTGCATAATTTCGGGAGTACTAAAAATAGGTTCAACTTGAACCGTGGTTGCGTCAAACATCTATATGGTAGTTTGCAAAACTAATTATATAGATGCTACTTCCTACTACTCATTGCCTGAAAGAAGCTTATGTTTGAAAATCTTTTAAGTTCATTAATTTAAAAAAAGACTTAACAAAATGTCAAAACCTTTTGAAACTTAAATTACATACTATTGCAGCCAGCTTACTGGTGAGTGATAGTAATGCACATGACAGTTTCATTATACACATACATATCACTTATGTGTGCGACCCCATAATAAATTACCGGCTCATTTCAGTTTAATATGAGGTATTTTAGCAGACCTTGAAGACATGATACTAGGCTTATTCTACCAGGCGTATAACATGAGCTGCTTGTGAACTCCTTTAAAAGCTGTGCTCCAATTGTTTTTTAACTTATAGTTTTCCCATTTCGATAGCTACATCTGTGTTGAAATATCTCTATGCATTTCAAAATACTTTTCAGCTCTTAAAAATGTGCGCATTTGGAGAAAGTTGCTATTTATTGCAAATGCAAATGAAAACTTGGAGTTCTCCAAGAGTCAGGGATCAAGTTGAGTCTGTGAGTACAGCAGATGCGTGTTGCTCAGCGTCTAAAAAGCCGCAAAATTGTTTTTGGCATGCAATCTATACTTTCTCCACATTATGGTATACCGGAAGAAAGCGGGGACAGCTTCAAGCATGGGTAAGACGCAAACCTGATAAAAGTTTGGAAACAGGAAAATAAATTTAATAATTTATTCTCTTCACGAGAAACTAATGTGCTTGTGGTAAGAAAGTCTAGAACTAAGTAGTAAGAAAATTATTGTTCCGGAGGGCGAATGTATGTGTGCTGTTGCTTTGTCTTTTTCCAGGACAAAATCTTGAAAAAATAAAAATACTATAACCACTCATTAAACTTAATTGATGCACAAAAGTTCGCACAATTTCCGTCTGTTTGTGTGCAACGCACAACTGTTTCTGAGAAAATTACGGCGTGGGTAATAGAAAGAAATCATGAGAGAAAAGAAGGTGATTCAGTGAAAGGATTCAAGAAACGACAGGAAAAACAAACTAGTATAATTTATATAAAACTAAACACGTCCGTTGTAATGTAATGAGCACTGATACAAACTATCATTTTAAAAAGCAACTCTTAATACAAGTTAATAGCTCCTTTTAATTTTCGAATGTACTGGGAGTTTCTTTGAACTGGATCTAATTAATATAATGAGCACTACCTAATTACAGCATGTCTCATTAGCAGGGCGGCAAAGTTTACAATTTTTTTTGTGGTGCAACGTACCTACTCGGTTAAGTTTAACTTTAAAAGTGCTCGTGCTTAACTTAATATTCCAAAACATCCAAGCCATTTTTCCATAGTGGGTATGTTTACGTAGCATATATATCCACCAAACTTGTCATGGGATTTACGTGTGGTGACACTCCTAAAAATAGACAACAGACTGTAATTACAATATAAAATTTATTTAAACAAGACTACAAAAGAACATTCTATTCTAAAAACTGCATTCCTACATCGTCGACTAGTAGTAACGATGAACAATATGATAATAGAACGTGGCAAGTTTTGATAGGTTATGAAGCAATCAACCTTGCGCACGTTTAAATACGTCTATACCAACTTATCAAGCGTAACTATTGGAAATGATAACAAGTTTAACTTGCCTTAAAGTAGTAAACATGATACACATTTTATACAAATAAATACGTGTTTATTTTATAATTTTTGAACATTCAAAGTTGTAATACGTTTTAGGTTTGTTTCGCAATCCGGTATTCACAGTGTTTTTGCCTACAATGCATTCTGAATTCTGGTATATTTCCTGCAAAAAAGCGTTTATATAAGATTTCCTTCCTCCAAACGTAATCCTAAGTGTGAGTATTTACAAAAAAGTAATCAATAAATGGAAATTTTGTGCTAAGTGCTAAATTACCTATATCACCCAAAACCTTTCAGTCTGAAGATAACTCATTTATTCAACACTGATATGCCCTCTTAATATTTGCTATCCCCAACTGATTAATCTTGCGCAACCACTACAAAGTTTCTTTTCAATTTAGTATCGCTCCCATTGATAGTGGAAATATTTTTCAAAAGTTCTGGTTTAGACAAGTACACAAAGGGAATTTTTAACTATTACAACTGCATAGTAAGTAATTCCACAGTGTTGTAGCATGCATACCTTTGCAAAGCAGCATGCATACCTTTGCAAAGCAGCATGCATACCTTTGCAAAGCAGCATGCATACCTTTGCAAAGCAGCATGCAACCAACTGCCAAATGGAAACAAGGAAAAACGCGAGCGCCAATTTAGTAAACCATATTAGCACGCAGGGTATTCACCGTCGCTTAATTTCCCCGGTTGGTCAACTGATGCAAGAAAAACTCAAAATTTTATTAATGCTGAAGCAAATGTGCCATGCCATGTTTTGTGGTTCTAGAGTAGAATTTATATCCCGAACGTACATTATGTGCTTCGCGCGGAGTTTAGAATCAAAGCTTTTAGAAAGCAAAACAGTAAGCAGTCCAATAAACAATGGCTGTGAAGCAAAATAAACAACATGGCCTATCTCTAGCCAAAGGCTTTTATTGCAGATGCTTTAAAGGTTCTGTCGTAGTTAATTACTGTAAAATTGATAAATTCCATACGTATTTTAAATATGTGTTAAAATAAGAGATGAAGCTTCCCAGCTTCCCTTTTTGAGACAAATTATCTGTCGGATCCAAAAAAAATACTGTAAGCATTTAACTGAAATTATAAATATTCATATCAAATTTTAAAAAATGCAACTGCTAAAATTTTTAAAATGTTAGGATAGAGCAAAAAATATGGTAATGAAAATAGTTGCTGAATAATATAAAATATAATCAATGTCGATATATATGTCTACTCTTGTATTATACGGATGGAATTCCTGAAGAGGGTTACCAAGAAAATAGCATTTTTGCTTTCTTCTTTTGCTTCGTCTTCATCTCTTCTAGCAAACACTAGTTTTCACTCGAATGATTAGACTTTATTATTCAACTTTTAACTTGAACAGTCTTTTCCGACGGCAGTGTAATCTTGTAAAATAGCACATTTTCGATTTTTTTTGGTTGCAAATCATTTTTAAAGTTTTAAGCTTTAACATTTGCAGTAATGTTAACTGAACTATGAGATGAAAACGTGGTGTTTTTGGCTATCCTAAAATTGCTGTTATGCGAAATGAAACTCAAAGACGATATTATACAGAATTTAGATTAGCAAGGTATTTCACTTAACTTGAAATTATACCAACACTCTACGAATTACGTGCGCCGGTATATGTGAAATACAAGAGCTTGACGCTTAAATCAATAAGAAAGTTCAATAAGGCTAATGCTTGTTGTGGAATAAATTAAGGTAATATCAATCTAAGAAAATGAGAAGTTGCTATCACAATTAAAAGTTGCAATTAAATTAAAAATTAAAAAGATATCGGCAGATTTATTTCATGTAAATTATTTTAATGCAATAGGTTTTGCAAGTAATTAATCCTATGTAAATCAACGGCTTTAATCTTGAATCCGGTGAATGTTTTTTCTCATTTAAAATAAGGCAGTATGCAATCACATCAATGTAGATCAAGCAGCTTCTGTAAGGCAACTTGTGAAGATGTAGTGTGTCGGTCTGTCTGTTTACTTTTCTTTTTACTCTAAAATGCAAGGCTGAATGGGGTAAATGCTTTAATTTGGAGAGTTTAATGCTAATATCGTCATGAGCAGCGATCTGTTAAAACATGTTTACCGTTGGCTGTATATAATATTTTTAGAAATTTGTATAATATTATGTACCAACCTAATAATTTGATTTCTTATAAAAACTTCAATCTATCTGAAGTTTCCATCATACATTGGCAATAAAAATTACTAGTTGTCAAATATTTTTTAAATATTTGCTGTAACCTAAAACTAACTGTTGCACCAAAGTTCACACCTGAAAGGAAACACGTGCATTATAGTTATCCATTCTTGTTACAGTTACATTCACACAGTTACAAAATATAATCACGTTCTCCCAAGTATTAGGTATAATAAGGTAGCTGAAGGAAAAAAAAGATAAACGTTTAAAAACTACAAGGATAACTTATTTAAACGAAGAAAAAAATTTAATTTACGAAGAAATGTAATATTGCCATCTTTCGCATGTATCACGTGCTGCTGATAGTTCAATCTAATCCGTTTTTCTGGGAAAGGCTTGCTTTCTCTTGCTTTCCAAGAGCCATCACTCAGCAAAGCACGTTAACAAGATTGAGTACAAATCTCATCTCAATCTCTTAACAACTTATGCATTTCATCTGTCAGGGAACACGGGCGCCAAGGTTGTTCATCTTTTTCACGTAACAGTTTTTCTGTTTTGCTAATTTTAACAGCATGAAACACATTCATTTGTTTTTGCTAGTCAGTTCATTTTAACAAAACATCATCCTATGAAATGTTTTCTCATGGCAAGTATTTGTATTAAATTTGACAAGACAAACAGAAAGACATTTTAAATCTCAGCTAATTGAATCTCCAGTGATTATACAACGTGTTGTACTATCATCCGAGATTGCAACGTTGCAACGTCTTTTCAATTAATCTAGGATGGATGGAATTCATTAAACTGGTTTTTACTCAATATATTTAGCATTACGTAAGCATGTTAGTAAGCAGAAGAATTTTATGTTAAGTTTGTAAGGAGTGGCCTTCAAAAAAACTATTTTATCAAATGCTGCTCGCCGTGCCTCGATAATTCCTATTAATATTTTATGTATTGCTCATCATAATTAACATGTATGCAACCGCAGTCACACTCGCCACATACCTCATCAACGAAAACGGTGCTTAAATTCCCAGCACAAAATACAATCAAGAATGTTTAAAGGTTTGTAAGACGTTGCTAACCATAAACTTGCATTTCTAGCTTAAAATTAAGATACAATTTCTGTCCTTCGAATATCTATGTCTTACAAGTTCTTCCATGCCGACAACTAAATGTTTGAAACTTGGATTTGTTCCATAGTTATTTCATTAACCTAAATATTGCTTCCTGTAAGCAGTCACAATACTATGTAACTTCCGTCGTCATACGTCGAACATGCAAAGAAAAATTAAACCAGATTTTGATAACGCTAGTAGGCAAAATTCAACCCACCATTTGATGACTTTGTGTCACATAATGTTTACGAGTAAATCATTGAAGATCATTTCATAATAAAATGTAGCAAAACAGTTAAATAATTTTCTAGCTAAACCACAAAATTTTTAGATTCAAAAACTGCAAAATCATCACGCAACCAATGATTATTAAAGAAACCACCTACGCGTTTGGTTAGCTAAGTGTATAAGTTGCCTTTTATTGGACATCAGAATGGTAGTTTGCGTTTGAATTTTGAGTACTCGACAACGACTTATGAAATATATTTCGAATTAAAGTCAGCTTGTGGAAATTCCTGGAAAAACTGGATTCTGGTTCTTCATGCAAATACATGAATAAGACAATTTCAAAATTATGAAAAGTAAGATCAACGAGTAAACGTAGTGTTTATTTGTTCAACGTTTCGGTACATAGTCAAGGACCATCATCAGTTGCGAATAAATATAATGAGAACATTTTAGAGATAGTTCTTAATAACTGGGCACTTGAAAATATTTCAAAAAGACAATTACATTATTAAGTTACAACCAACAATAATGCTTAAAATTATTTAACATAGGACACATACTTTATATATAAGTGTATTCTTATTTCATAATATTTTGTAGTCTTTACACAGCGCGTATTCAAATATCTTATTATATGTGCATGCAGGCTAATCTCCATATAAGCAATTTTAAATCTACTAAAACTTTTGAAGAATTTTTTAAAATAATGAAATTGCTCTTAGTAATTGCAATAAATTTCGTTTTACCAACGGGGTTTTTGCGTCAAGGGTAAAACCACAAAGAAAACAGTATAGGTAAAATCGGGGTGTAAAAGAAACAGGAGAAGACCAAAGGACCTTCATATTTTCAGGCAAAAAACCAATATTGCTATTTTTGCATATACTACCTACTGATTATACTTCAATTTAAAGTCCTCATTTGTCAAGAAATCATGTAAATGCAATATATTATACAACTTCTTTAGTATATAACTATTCGCTGTTGACCCCAATCACGATTGTCCGAAAATAACTAAATCCAACTGTTTTTCCAAGTGATCATGCTGCGTGTTACGTTAGACTGATTCCACCAGCACCTGAGATTCAGCACAGGAACTGTAGTTACTAGAGCATATATACTATTACCAACTGCTATTCAGAAACACCAAATCAAACTTTATTCATGGTTCCATGATGCCATCAGAAGAAAGCATGTTTTGAAACTTTGTTAATTATAGCAACACGATATCTTTGACACAACTTACGTCACCTATAGAACTTGCTGTGCAAGGAACCCCACGCAATGTTTTAGTATACAGGATGTACCTGTGGTATAATTACATTAAGTAAACAAAGTTTGGGGAGAGTGAACTAATTAAAACTCTGCCGAGACATGCAGATCTTCCTACCATTCACCTTCATCAGGTACATACGTTTTGGTTTGCTTTCACCAGTCTGCTTACTAGTAGATAAAGCTTGCTAGAGAAAATGAACCATGAATAGATTTTGAAACTCAGTTTTTTATAAAATCTTTTTGAATCCTTAATCGGACATGTAATGTGCAAGTACTTTTCTTGTCCAATTACTTTACACTAGATTTATCTTATAGCCGTTACATTTTTCTGGCAGTTCTACTATGGGATTTTCTAAAAAAACATTGGAACAGAAAACACACTCAAATTTGTGATTTGAAAAATGCCAAGTTTGCAAAATATGAACCTCTAGTAACAAGGTTTAGTGTCCATTCTCTTGTGCTAGATTTACTGGAGCAATCACAGCTAGTGAAATATGTTCATCTGGACTTCTGGGAGAAAGTGTGTGAGATTTTAGAAAGGAGCAAATTTTGCACTCAAATATTTGCTTGAAACTCTGTCGAAACTTTCGATTCAATAGAGCATACAATACGGGGTTAATGCAACTGTTACAACTGCCAAGTAACTGCGCGGCAGGAATTAACACAGAGACCAACCATTGCTCAAATGCACTTCCTTTATAAGTTTCAGTGTAATATAGTTTCACTCTGCCTTGTAATAAATAAAGAGGCAGCCAGCAAAAGAAAAACGCAAAAGTTAGTCCAGTGAACATTTTCAGCACGCGTAGCTTTCTCCGTCTTTGACCCTCCTGAATACCTGATCGATTTAAGTTGGCAACACTGCAGTTTGAATTACTCGGTGCACAAGCAGCAGAACCCAGCATATCACGCCATAGGACTACATTACAAGCAGTAATGATACCAAATGGTAAAATAAAACAAACAAAAAAGTGAACTAGTATAAAGTAGACAGTTTCCTGAGATTTGGTTTCCCAGACTTCTCGGCAAAATGGAAGCATGGGTTGGCCAAAAAGTTCAAAATCCGGGTATTCCTCTTTGTATGGGTTATGATGTGAAACTTTAAAAACAAACGCCCAAGGTAAAGTTATCAATAATCCAAGAATCCAGATTATCCAAACAATTTTGTAGGATGTTGTAATGGAAATATTGGGAGTTACGCCAAGTGACTTGTGAATGGCACGAAAACTGAAAAATACAATAATAATGTATAGAAAAGGTTGAATACACCTGCTTGAATTTTAAGGTGACCTACCGATCAAAGGATATGGCCACTAAAGAGTACACTGAACTAAACACTGAGACACCTTGACTGTAAGTCGTAATTTTGCACAACGGTTCTCCTAGCACCCAAGCTATAATGTAAAGAAAAGTTTTATGCAAATAAGACATGGCTAAATAAGGAAAAAAGGAGCTTTTGAAGGGCTTACGTATAATCAGGTTGGCCAACAATGTGGCTGGAATACAGCAGACAATTACAAAAAGATCAGCTACTGCTAAATTTAGAATAAATACGCTAGACGCCGTTTTTAGTTTTTGCTTGACTACAACCACGTAAATCACCAGTACGTTTCCCAAAAACCCAAACAACAGAATCAGTAAATTTGCCAAACACAGAAACACAGTAAACCCAAAAGAATATCTGTAGCACTCTTTGTGATGAAACAGCTCATAAAAATCCCCTATGGTTTTCACTTTCTGGAAACTGCACATAATAGGAAACCTGGTTTCGTAGAGAAAATCTAACGACTGGTTAGTCAATGTAAGGTTTTCTAAGGAAGTTTCTTCTTCTAGCAACATTTTAAAGCTTTTGTATAATACCATCTAAAAAGCAGATTCTGATGCGTATGTGTTGCTCCAAGTTTGGAAGTTGACTGACGATATTTCACTGGTTGCTCTTACTGTACTCTTGTCGGAGGCAGTAGAAAGGACTACGAAAGGATAATCTAGCGTAAGCGTAAAATGGAAAGCATAGCATGCTTTTTTCCAGTTGCGAACATGGATTTTGATTTGCATCTACGTAATAGAGTTCTATACAAACCACGCACACAGTATAGAAGCAAATACATATTATTATATCGTTTTGTAAAGATCACGTATGGCTTATTATGTATCTCTAAATAAATTTACGTTGTTTGTAAATAATATAGCTTTAATAAATGAAGTGCCTTGAAGAAAATATAACTCATTAGGTTTCGACCCGCTAGAAGTATCATTGAATACACGACATATAAATAGGTTTAAAGGGAACTGTTCTTGTGTTGAAATGGAATGTTGAATTGTAACCTTGTTGTACAATGTACTACCAAATTCGTGTCGCAGAAATATGACAAAAACAGCTGCTTGTCCTCGTTTCGAGTATGGTCTAGAAGCACTCAAAATTAATTAAGAAGAAAGCATAATACTACGAGAGTTATCCAGACAAAAAGAAATTTCTACCTAAATGTCATGTAATAATCCCATTTAAAACAAGTGCTGCAGGGTAAAACAAAATATTTCTGCTGCAGCATGAAGATTCTCATGTACAACCTAAATATACGTGTATGGGATTTTAAGATGGTATTACAAAATTCGTGTTCCTACCTTAATATTATTCAAGTTGAAATGTAAGTATTTTCTAAAATTTGCTTTTATGTGCACGACCTTGAATAACAATACTACATTATATATTAGGTAATTTGCGTGTCATTAAAACTTAAAGTCACACACAGACTCAAAGACTGAAGCTATATTAAAAATTGAGAATTTATGTAAATTTTATTGAAATAGTAAATTAGCATAGTGTACCATGCGGTTTCTGGTATTCCTTTAACATTTTAAAATCCCAGTTGTCTAAAAGTTCCTTTGACTCATTGCCCGTTCGGACAATGAGATCGTCATTTGCCATATTTATGCAGCATATTATAGTATCATAAATCATTTATTTGCAGTAATAATTAAAAAATAATATTAGCTTGATAGTCTGATGTTTTAGAAATTGTTTCGATTTGTCTCATTTGAATTAATACCAGCCGCTGATATATTTTTGAAGTGCTTACATGTTGAAGTAGACATCATAGTTAGGATTTTACAAATCTCGCTTGTAAAATTTATTTTTTATCGTTTACTTACACTCCGTGGATTCGATTTGTGGATTGTTCCTTTTGAACTATGTTTCTAATAATGGATTACTTGTATTTAAAAACATCCATGGTAAACAATTAAAAGATGCTCGCTGCTAAAGTTGCTTATGAACACAAATATTTTGCTAGAATGTCGTGGTTAATTAATTGTGTGCTACATCCTAAACGGTGACCGTCACTTTCATCCCAATCAATTCATCCCCATCAATTTGTCCCCAACAAATCATCCCAATCAATTTATCCCCGTCAAGTTATCCCGCAATCAACTCATCCCCAAATCTTTTCATACAGATCAAGACACTAAAGTGGTTTTCCGGTTAAGTAATACATCCTACACGCACGATATCCCAGCGTACTAATTACATCGACATTTACACTAGCGTCAAAATCATTACATGTGGTCCATTCGGCGAACATATTCCAAAATTGGTGCAACATAAACCCAAGCAAATTTTAAAAATCTCGCTTTAGAACCGAAACCCAAGTCGTATTTTTAAAATCCGGTATCAGAACTAAACCCAAGTCGACTTCCAACAATACATGTTTTGAAATCTGCACTAAACTGAAATTTGAATATTCCTCTTTGAAATCCCAACATTAGTTATAAAAATCCAGGTTTCCAATCTTAATACAATAAAAACGTCCCACTCAAATTTTGAGAATTGCTTACTGAAAACTGATCCCTTATGTTGTATGTTTGAGTAACTGAACGTTGTAATTAGTGTGCTGCTCGCCAAAGAAAATCGATGCACAAATATGTACGCCATTTTGGATGGGTATTGATCGCTGTAGGATGTGTTCCCTAACCGAGAGATCACATTTGTATTGAAACATTCTAATGGGTATGAAAAGATTTGGGAATGAGTTGATTGCGAGATAAGTTGACTGGGATAAATTGATCCGGATGAGTTGATTTGGGGATGAATTGATCAGGGTATGAGTTGATGGGGATGACTTGATTGGGATGAATTAATGGGGATGAGTTGATTGGGATGAATTAATGGGAATGACTTGATTGGGATGAATTCATGGGGATGAGTTGATGGGAATGACTTGATTGGGATGAATTAATGGGGATGAGTTGATTGGGATGAATTAATGGGAATGAGTTGATTGTGATGAATTGATGGGATAAATTGATGGGGATGATTTGATTGGGATGAGTTGATTTGGGGATGAGTTGATTTGGGGATGAGTTGATTAAGGGATGAGTTGACGGGGATGAGTTGATTTGGGGATGAGTTGATTTGGGGATGAGTTGATTTGGGGATGAGTTGATTAAGGGATGAGTTGACGGGAATGAATTAATTGATTGGGATGAATTGATGGGGATGAATGGATTGGGAAGAATACTCCGGGAATCATCCTAAACCAGTATTGTTTTAAGAGCCCATCGTAGCCCCACAGAGCCATTAACTCTGATTAAAAAATAAGGTATACAGACAGGCAGACACACGAACACGGACATGTGCATACTGCAGTCATTAGGTCCTCTGCTAAAGTATAAAGCTAACAACGGTTTTCCACTAATTCCTAGCATAAATCTTAATAACGTTTTACTGCCGACCAAACATATCTATGGGATTAGTTTTGTTTTATTCCGATAGCAAACATCACATTTGAAATGTGTTGATAAAGTTTTGTGAATGTATAACACTTTTTTGTATCCCAAATCAAATGAAAGGTCTGCACTCGATCAAAAGTAGAATGTTTTAGTTGAAGTTTATTGTTTACGTGCCATGAAGGTAATCCTGTTATGAAGTACCTCATGCTTGACTTTGCACTCTACATAAAAATTTGACTGAAATTTAAAATACTAGAGATTATGGTAACATATTTTTAAATCTGCAACATTTTCAGCATTAATTGAACAAACAATAATAAGTTCTAGATCACAAATTGCTAAAATATTGATAAAGCTAGGAAATACGAAAAACGGTTTTCAAATTTGTACTTAAGTTTCTTCTCTTCGTCCATTTGTCATTTACTTTCACAAAGTGCAAAGTGACAAAATGTTGTGAAACTTGTTTCAATTGATGCCTGTAGAACAAAGATGCAAGCATAACGTGTTGAATTGAATTGAATTGAAACTTTATTTCGAGTGTTATACCAAATCAGTACAATAATTACTGTTTTCATATATAACAATTTACTTGCCATATATATTATGTTATAACACCATATATGTGAACCAATATAATCAATATACACATATGCATGCAAAGACAAAACATACGTAGTACAGCTTTTTATATCATCACATACTAGACAGACGTCCATTCCATATCTAACCGTAGCCAAAGATTACAGAGATTCAAAACTTACTAACTAAGTTTTATATAATTTGTCTCTAATAGATCTAAAATATTCTGTTAGTCTGTCAACATATGAACCGGTGAGTTCATCGTCATCACTACTATAGATTATAATCTTTGCAGTTGATATTTCATTCCAGGTGGAAATGGTGTTCCATTTTATGCTACTTTTAAATTTTTCAGATTTGCAAGATGGCACTCTAAACTTAGGATATTCTTTACTACCTGTCCTTAACCTACTATACCAGTCGTCAAACATAATATTTCGCTCAAACTTATATACAAATTTGATTAGTGAAATTTTGCGTCGTTCCTCTAGTGTGAGCAATTGTATTTCGTTCATTATTCTATTTACACTTTTCATACAAATATGGTTATCGAATTTATGTTTCTTTGTATACTCTGTGCTGTATAAAAATCTACTAATTCTATTCGGAATTTTATTAAGTTGGTTGTCTGTTTGCACTGCCCATATTGTATTGCAATATTCAAAGATACTAGTTATAAAAGCAGATAAAAAGGTTTTTAATTTACTTTTTGGAATTATTCTTTTCGATGTTACAAACACCCTAATCCATTTATACCAAGGTCAGACTTTTTAAAGACATAATGCTATTGCACGTGAAAAAATTCCGTAATCAGTTCAAATTATAATTGGTTCGTCGACGCCAAAATTGTAGCACCACTAGAAACTAAGAAACTTATTCTCTTACTCAAATCAGAATACAAAGAATATTGTGTATCTCGTCTTTAATAAAGTAAATTTGCTAATAAAACTAATAAACAAGTGTTACGCAAGTAAAAATACTAAGAAATTTTGTATAGCATTTATATAGGATAATATATGCCCTTTGTAGTGCAAAATGTTTCAATTAATAATTATTTTTCTTAACCAGTCAATTTGATACAGTTTTTATACAGCTCATTTTTATTTCACCGTCAATCAAGATGTACTGTTAAGCAAGTTTTATTTTGAATGCTTTTTTACTTATTGTATGTTTCTTACCAGCTTTAATTCAAAATGTTAATTAGCCTATCATTTCAAGCTTGAATATTTCCAATGTACTGAGTTTTTAAATAAGGTAAATCAATAAATATTCTTATGATCTCTATAAATGCTGACGAAAACAAGTTTATTTGGTTTTAGATTGCATTATTATAAATTGCATTATATGATTTGCTCACCAATCTGTATATAGCTCTTCTAATGTAAAGACGCTCTGCCGGTTTTACACACCAATGCGAACTCTGAAATCAGAAAGTATACAGTGCATGCATATACTCTCTGAATACAAAAAAACCTTCACACCTTGTCATCAATTCCACTTAATCGTAAATTCATGGACGGTCAGAACACATGAAAAATACTAAAAATAGGTCAAGTAAAATCCCAAGTGCTTTTATCATGTCGAAATGAACAAAACAATGATAAACTACGTGTGTTTGTAAAGTTTAAAGGCTGAGTACATAACGTAAACTTGTTTGTAACTTTGGTATTTGAAATGCTGAGCTTTTAATCAATGAACATTTAACCTCTAAGTGTAAAAATGGTAAGTGAAATATTACTTTTGTATAGTGCTGGACACATGGCATGTCATGTACTAAAAATCGTATTCATGGCATGTACATTTCAAAACCCCCAAGTCATGTCATGTCAAGTACTGCTTCATGTACTAAAGCTTCATGTCATGTCATGTATCATGTACATGCATGTACATGGGTCATGTACATGAAGTACCGTATTTATTCGATTTATACCCCCGCTAAAATTTCAAATTTCACATCTCAAAGGAGGGTATAATTCGAGGGGGGTCATAAATCGAGCGAGGGGTATAAATCGAATAAATACGGTATTAAAAATTCTTTGGAATCTAAGTAGCATAAAAATTTTGAAACTTTTATGGGTGCCCAGTGTTATAAAAATATCGTGAAAGCTACCTTACTTCTTTAATTTTAGAACTTAAATATAAAATTTGGAAAAAAAGAATAATTTCTATCTGATTTTACGTAAAAATAACTAAGAAATTGGTGCACTAATGGCAAATTTGTCAATTATTTCTTCATTGTTTTACATGCATGTACATGCATGTAATTCATGTCATGTACTAGTGTTTATGTCATGTAATGGGTCATGTAGCAGTCCCTCATGTCATGGCATGTAATTTGGCATGCCATGACATGACCAAGGTATATGACATGAGTTTTCATGTACATGATGCATGAGTCCAGCACTACTTTTGTACTGCTCCGATTCCCAAGTGCAACTGAAGCGATTCCATGGTTTGAACATAATATGCATTTAGGGTAAAACCTGAGCGAGTCAGAAAGGCTAAGAGCGTCATCATCTTTATGGGGGACCCTGTAGCAGTTGCCGTCTACTGGTTTCAGTGGAAGCTTTGAATAGTACAACTCTCATCAACAAATCGAAAATGAACTCATAAATGTGTATGCAATTCACGGAAAGAGATGCATGTGCTTTCACCAGAGTCGTGGACTTGATCCGTGGGTCGACGGAATTCTACCTGTTTATCGCTGCGTTTCCGAGCAGCGACTGAATTCATCTCCTGGTGTATTGCAAGTAAAGGGTTCCTCCAAATGACTGCACCCAAATTCGCTACTGACATTTGAAGGGTGGATAAGCAGTTGACGGATAGGTCGTATGACGTACTTATAGAACAAGCTTTTGTCTACATAATCCGTGCATAAACTTACTTCAAAACATTGTTGTGGTATATTTGAAAAAATTGAAAACCCTGAATCAAAACGGAATTTCTCCTGTTTTCAAAAGTCTACTATTCATTTAAGTTTGCACACCATTTATACAAAGGAACAGTTTACTAAATCTAGACTCTCCAAAGACTCCTCAAATTCTATGCATCAAAACGACATACTGATTAGACGAATTGACAAAGTTTTACAGAAGTTATGTGGATTAAAAAATTTGTAACATTTTCAAGATTTCAGTTACAAGTATTTTTTTCAATGTGTTGCAAGTGCACTAAAGTGTATGTATTCTTGTTCCACTATAAAACATGCAAATCGTATGCTTGAATACTTGTTAGAAAGCCCATAAAATGTGCAATTAAACGTGGTATCAAGTTGAAGTTTACCATAACGAAATTGAGCAAAAGAAGTGCTTTAGTTTTACTGTGGCACGACAAGTGTATCAAAAAAGTTCAAGCTGCTAATGGAACAGCTATTATGTACTTCATATTCAATTCTTAATGATTTTTGACGATCACATTCCTGCCTTGCATTTACTACCAAAAACTTGTTTATTTACTCTAACTCAAAGAATTTACCAAAAATTTGAAAAAAATTGTCAAATTTTCGGTGCAGGAATTATCTTGCTCGTAACAAACTTTATTGTGATATCAAATGTGTCGCTTGTTTTCATGATATATTTGTCAAAATACACACACGTATTCAGAAAAACATGGAGAATCAGAAAATATAACCTATAGGTCCATATGTATAGTCGCCCACTGAATATCGTAGCAAAAATTTTGGGTGCAGTCATTAGGAGGAACCCTTTATTTAGGGTGAAAGTTGAGAAAGCCACAAGCATAACTTTATTCCATATAGGGAACACTACAGCAGTTGTAATTATAGTTGTGTGCATCATATAACCTACACCTCTTGAAAATAAAATGTAGTAGAAAACAAAAAATGTGCTTTCACCATAGACATGAACTTGACATAGGAAAAAAAATTAGATCACGTTGTCTGCAACCGTAAAAACCCCGCCACAAGACTTACTAATTTATATTTACTATGTACATACGTTAAACGTATAAAAAAGGATAGTCGAGTAACGCAACTTTCACAGTATAAGAAAAAGCGCATGTTATTTGTTTTGATATACATCACATTTATTCAGGCTCGCTTTCCAGTTAAAACACAATTTTAATTGCCAAAGACTTAGTCCCGTCTCAGTGAGAAAATAGAATTTTTTTAAAAAAATAAACCAACCCTGGGAAATCAAATAATAAACGCTTCCCGTCAGGGATACAGATTTCCTGAGAACCGTGCGACTTTTTGCTCAACTAGGTTCTGGGATTTTCTAAAAACGGGCAAAATTTAAGCACTAACATTTGCTTAGACTGTTTGTATCAATTGTCTAGTAACTGAGCAACATAATATATTAAAACAGGAACTCGCCACTAATCAAACGTATTTCCTCTGTACAAATCACGAGGCGTGTACACTGTCCAATAAATACAGGAGCGTAGTTCAAAGTAAACAATAGTAAGCTGGAGATCGGGATTTATTGCATAAAAGAAACTGAAGAAAACCCTTTTCTGAACGTGAGAGCACTTACGTTTTAAAAAATATCAATTTTATATACCTTACACTTCTTTTAGCGCGATATGAAGTTTTAAATAATAAAACTGTTACGGAATATATTGTCTTCTCATTTAAAGAGTTCCACCGAATACGTATATGGATCTAAAATAAGTTTATTAGACAAACAAAAACTCGTTGCTTTACAAAACACTATAGATTGAAAACTGGTTACAAAATCTGAAGGAATAAAGGTAACACCTGTATGCAAAACTTATTTTGTAAACTTCTACATAGCTAGATCAATTTTCCTTAGAAAAGAAATTAAGTAACAAATTGTAAATAACTTTTTCTCAAATGGGTTTGTTATCAGATCATTCAGTGTTTTTTACCAACTTGTCAACAATATCTTGACCAAATATGTTTCTACATTTTTGTTCATTATAATTGACTTAAAAATGAGTCTAGACAGTCATTCTATCAGTCTGGCATATAATCCAATAATCTCAATATTGGAAAAGGTCTGTTTTGAACAGAGAAGTGTATGTAAGTACTCAATACTGGTAACTACTAGATACTACATATACCTACTAGGAGGTCCTGTTTAACAGGAAGCACTCTTTGTGTTCACTATAAAGGTACACCGGATGTTTACAGCTTTCAAATTAGTACTTCCATAGGTATATTATCTGTATGATTTATTCACTATATACGGCAGGATGTTTTAGTGCCCCTTATAATATAATGATGAGCACTATGCTTAAATTAAACTCTAATTATATTGCAAGCTACTGTTATCATTTGCACTGCTTACTACATGCTTCATTTTCTTTTCACTTACCTTTCCTCCTTGGATCTCTCACAGCAAGTACAAAACCTTCCTTGTAGTCAATTTTTCATTCATTTGACGTCAGCTGCGAAGAAAACGGACTAGGTTTACTGTGAAAGTGAAATTAAGAACTAATTCATTTTCCGCAGGAAGTTAACTGAGAGCTTGAATAAGAAAATGAAAGCAAGCAACAGTAATAATACAGATCACACTTTAAATGTCTAATTCTTCAGCTAGTGTAAGAGCAGTAGCAAATCCTTTGGAACAGGAACCCATTCTTGTGTTTGGTTTAAAGCAGCAAAGGATGTTTATGCAATTTGTTATTTTAACCACAAATATAATTTTCGTTTCAAAGCATTTCTCTGTAAGGTTAGTAGTTTCGCTAGGAATTTAACCACCAACTTGGTCAACTATTCTGTATACTATAATTTTGAATATTTCTGAGAGTTTCCATTTGTGTACTACGCACAACAATTTCAGAAAAAATTGCTATATGTATACACAAATAGAATTACAAAAAATAAGAAAGGCTGCAGGTCGACAATTTGAAAATTACAACAAAACAAAACCGGTAATATCAGTTTCATAAAACAATTTGCATTACATGGTGAATTTGGTACATTTTTTATGCAAGTTATAGTACTTGAAGAATTAATAATAACTGATATGTAAATGAAACTTATGCTACACTGTTTTGTGATTTCTGGAATGTCTGCATGGGTCTGTTTACAAATACGTTTGATGTATTTTCTGAGCATGAAAAACAACAAGGGAATGTCAGAGCTCCTATTGTACCTTCAGAAGTACACTAAACATCCTAACACTCGTTTCCTTCTGTTCTGCTACACCCAAGCATATAAACGACGTTTAAAAACCAGCTTGGAAGTCATAGTATACTATTATATTCTATGTTTGAGCCTTCAGAAATGGCACCATACTAAAACACGTATACTTTTTCTTTTCTACGGTTTGTATTTATTTCTATCATGTTTTTATTATTGATTGAATCGATGGAGCAGAGTAACATTATATGTACACATTTTGTGCAAAGATGAGTGAACTTGTTTCCCAATATATTAGTTAACTTGAAGCCGTAGAAAAGATGCGAATAAAAGTTATCATCAGCCTGAAACCCAACAGCAAACAGCCATTACCTTACTTCCAAAAGTTCTGAAAACCATGCCGAGCTTACCACAAAAACAAAAAAAGCAAGTATAATTTTTGTTGTTTTAGCAAAAAAAAAAACCTGAGAGAGATCAAACACATGAAAGAATATCCTGCTCAAAGATATATGTCTTTTGGATAATTTTATGAAACCGGCTTCCTCCTAAAACATGTAGAGTCACTAGGTGGAACTTAGTTTGATATTGTTAGACAACCGAGTGCACTGGTTCATAAGTAATCAAGTCACGCAAAAAAGCTTTTGATTTTCTATATCAACGCACCTCTTGCATATTGAATATCCAAACAAAATCTTAATGTGACTACATTTCAAACACTAATTAGCGTTTATGACCCAAATATCTATGTTATAATTTTAAATATTGTCCGAATGCAAAATGGAAATTAAAATTGCCACGGGACTTGCAATGAAACCTGCTTTGAGTGATGATTATATTTGTTGCTTCGTTGTTTGTTATAGACCAGTGGACTTCCGAAATTCCCAAACCAAATCAGGTTGCAATTTCAGTATACCAACAAACGTATAACAAACACTTCCAAAACAGTCGTAACGCCTTCTTTCCGTTGTATTTTGTCTCTAGACTTTAGTTGCCTTATTGCTAGAGCAGGCATCAACCGGCTTTGAAGTAACACATGTACTGTAAATTAATTATTAACAAAGGGTTTTCATTCTTTGCCTAAACAGCAAATTTTGTATTGTGTCTTCAATGTAAAGACATGTTACACAAAGAATGGTATTTTATTTCTGCTTTTTTAATGTCAAGTTCATTTTCTAAAGCCATGCATACAATTCAATTTTGCCTTGATATTATCGCATTATCGCGCAAAATGTAATTTGTCTGTACAAACACGTTTATTAGAAAATTTGGAGGCAACTTATGTGAAGATCTTCTTACATTAGAACTTTCCGTTCAAACATTAGTAAATAAATAAGTACAATTGAAAGAGAAAATGATATCGTCTCCCAAGATGCATCATGCAACACTTGAATTCCCGTTGGTATCATCACCAAACAAATGAATTTTTGCTTGTCAGCATCAAGCGACACATGCAAAATGGTAGTTTTAGGAAACTGGCGGTTTAAAGTGGTACTGCAAAATTCCTATTCTAATTTGCAGACTTTCTTTCATTTAATCGTCTTAAAAATAAATTTGTATCTTGTTGCACTAAATTAAGCATACAATGCTCTATCAGTTGCATAAATTCCCAGAAATACAAACTTCATTAGCGGAAAACCGCTTTGGGTTGAAAATATAGTACTGATTTCATGTGTGTTTTGTGGAAGTCATAACTCTGCTATGGCTCAACATATTTCAACGAAACTTTCAGCGGCTGAAAGGAAAAAATGTGGGCTTGCAACGTAACACTAATTCTCACGTTACCCCAAATTTCATGTGTTGGTTGATGCTGTCAGGCGGAAATTCATTTGTTTGGTGATGATACCAACGGGAATTCAAGTGTTGCATGATGCATCTTGGGAGACGATATACCACTTTCAATTTCTTTTGCTCAGTATACAGCGCAAAACAATGTTGAATGAAAAAGAAAACAAATCAACAGGTGATATTATTCAATTATCTTGTATTTGGTTTAGGTTTGCCGTGAATAATAAAACACAAATTATTTTGTGTCTTTGCTGTTTGCTGTTTGCGTTAATTTTCATATGTACACAAAATGGCATTATGCCATGTATAGTGAACCACGTCCGGAGCTTAGCCTTTTTGCAATATTTTAAAACAACCCGAAAATGAGATGGGTAATGTTTTTGGGAAAGTGGAGATGTTAAACAAATAGTAGAATCACTGGTGGTATGGACATTATACTTCAAACTTAGAACTTAAAAAAAAATATTTAGAATGCAAGACATAAAATAGTTTGTAATGCCGCTTTATGTGAGCAATAAAAAATGCATTAGTAAGTTCAATGAAATAAACGAATGTGAAAAGCATTAAATATTAATGAAACATGTCAAAACTTGTCTTCATTTCCATTTCCTTTGTAGCTACCATAGTCTCAACTCATTACATCAAATTGACACATCAAAGAAAGACATCAGGATTTCATTCTGGTATAATGCTCGCTCTTTGCAAAAACCACAAAAAGTCTGAAATTTTCATAATCTTTAAACATATGAGCCGGCTTAAAAAATCAAACCACGTACCAATCTAACATCAAAAGTTTACAGTTAATTCCTGTGTAAACATAAAAATTTGTGTAAAAAACGAGGTTACACTAAGGTCACAAATTTAACATACTAACTGCCAGTAAAAGTAAATTTTACAAATTGTCTATATGTCGTACATTATTTCTAAGAACAACATTCTAGATGTCGGCAAACATTGACATAAGTTTAAAACTAACTAACCCCCTTATTTAAACCTTTGTATTTGCAGTTGGTATTTTAGTCCCAACTGCAGTTGCCTCTGAATTGTCTTTATCATCACGCGTAGCAACTAAAACGGATTGCAATGTTGAGACATTGCACCCACTACACACAAATATTTGCTGAAAACTTTCTCGAAACTTGGGATTCAACAAGGCATATAACACGGGATTTACACAACTGTAGAAACTGCCCATTAACTGCGCACCAGGTATTAAAATAGGTACTATCCATTGCTCAGTTTCACTTCCACGAAACGTTTCTGTGTAAAAAAGTTTTACTCTAGCCATTACTAAATAAAGTGGTAGCCAGCAGATGAAAAATGCAAAGGTAAGCCAGGTAAACATTTTCAGCATGCGAGACTTTCTGCGACGCTGAGTATTTTGAAGATGTGAGGATGAGTTGGATGTGTGATACACTGCGCCACATGATCACGTTGCAAACTGTGATCAGAATAAAAGGCAGAGCAAAACAGGCAAACAGGTGAACAAAGAGAAAGTAGGCTTTTTCTTGAGTTTTAGTATTCCAAACTTCTTGGCAGAATGGGAGTTCTAGTGCTGTCAGGTTAGTCATTTCGGAAAATTCGTTCTTGTATGGATTCAGACTTACAACTTGAAAGACAACTGTCCATGGTAGAGCTATTATCAGTCCAACAAGCCAGATTACAGCAACGATGTTGTAAGCTTGTTCAACTGAAATGATGAGCGAAGCCCCAAGTGATTGATGAATTGCACGCAAACTAAAAAATATTCAGCCCATAAAAAGTCTTTAGGTAAATAAGAGTACGAAGGACACTGGAGCAAAAATATCTTTGTGAAGTTGGACTACCGGTCAAATGATATGGCCACTAGAGAATACACGGAGATAAATACGGAGAAGCCTTGGCAGTAGGTTGTAACTTTGCATATGGGTTCACCAAAAATCCATGCTAAAAATATAAATAGAAAATTCGTTTAAAAAGTATGAGACTATTACAAAAAACTTGGTTGCTAAACTTACGTATCATCAAGTTGGCCACCAGCGTGGTAGGAATGCAACTAAGAATTTTCAGCAAGTCTGCAATAGCCAAGTTGAGAATAAACACAGTCGAAGCTGTCTTTTGTTTCAGCTTGAAAGCAAACACATAGATTTCCAATAAACCCAAATAGTAAAATCAAAAAGTTAAAAATACACAGAAAAATTGTGTAGCCGACTGTTTGTCTGTAGCACTCTTTGTGTTGAAATACTTCGGTAAAATCTTAAATACTTTCTACATCTCGAAATTTACAAAATACGGGAAAACCACTGTCGTTGTTAACGTTTAAATACATATTGGATAACGTAAGGTTTTCTGCCACTGTAGTATGTGACATGTTGAATTTTTAAAGTTTGAACAAAACCCAAAGGGCAAAAGATGTAAACGGAATTCTGTTGGTGTATTGCTCCGGTTCCAAACTGCAACTGGAACGATTCCATGGTTTGTACAAAGTATATGCATTTAGGGTGAAAGCTTACAAAACCAAGCACATCTTTATCCTTACGGGGAGCTATGTAGCAGTTGCCGTCTACGGACTTAAACGGGGACTGTAAGTGGCACTGGTTTCACCAGCAAAATGAATGCTATGTTTACAATGCATAAAAAGAAAGGACAAGCTTTTACAAAAGACGTGGGAAGCATTCAGACCATATTGAAGTTTTGCAACTGGAAGAATCACGTTGTAAGGTATGACATTCTCCCTGTCTAGCATAGTAGACATAATTTGAAATCAAGGATAAAGTCTGGAAAAGCATTCTTTGTTTTGTAAAAATAGTATGCATTGATCTTGTTGAAGTTCGATTTTTGGTCGTGGGATAGACATATATTTAATTGCTAAGTAATTGAAAATATTTCATGAACCAAAAGAAGAAAGCAGCAAGTTGGGCTTCATTATTGCACTATTTGGAACATAATAAAAATAAATCTGGTGTATCCATAGAATGAAAATTTTATTCAATATTATTCATATGCATTTATATGTAGTAATACACTAACAATGCAGATAGTTAAGCAATTTAATTGGGAGGAAATATTTTGCAGTGGATATGGACTTTGCCATAGGGTTTTTGTTTTGTTTATGATGTGATATTCACTAATAAGGGTTTTAAATAATCCGATTATTCTTTATTAACTTTTTTGAAAGTAGAAGCAGTATTTTTTTTTATAGATCCATATCAATCATTGTAGAATTCATTGAGGAAATAGTTTAGTAGTTTATTTTTTAATAATGAAGTCTTGTCTACAATTTAGCGAATTTGTGTATCTGGTAAAAGCAAAAAGTCACAATTATTTTGTTCTGAATACTAAAATTTAGGTAAGCGTAGACCTCCAGTTGTGCGCTTCTGTTAAAAAGCATGTTTAATTGGTCAAGTACGTACTTTAAGTGAGAAGTCGAGTTATAAAACTGCTTTCAGATTATTCTTTATGATGTTGAAGCAGAATTATGATTATGAGTTATATAAAGTGTTTACTATGGCAAAAATGGACATATTTATATAATTAGAATTTGTGTAATTCACGTAATGTAGATATGCTTACAAAAACTAAATTCCCATTTGTTTTTCTTATGTTTGAAAATTATGGTTGAATGGAACATTCCACGCAACGAACATTCCCATGTGACATAAACATGTAATTGTGCACTCACAAATAATGACAAGCTTAAAATACCTATATGTCAACTGTTTCAAGTCAATATTCCATTCCCTTTTGTAAGCTTTTATGGTAAAGTTACTTGGTATATGTCGCAAGACTTGACTGCCTAAGTCTTTTTTGTTCCTCGGCTTTATATATCAAATACAAAATGTAAAAATTGGCTTAATATAGCCAATTACCAAACAATTGTAAATCTTACTAGAAGATGTCTTTTCTAGCTAAAATAAAATTTAAAAAATGACAAATTATTTACTACAAAATTAGGAGAGGCTAGTGATGTTTCTTTTTTTCTCTTTCTTGTTGTATATTAATGGGGTTTATTCGATTGCAGTCACGTTTGTTCACAGTTAATTATCATAAACGACTAGATGTTATGAATGGATGAGAATATACTCCAATTTACATATTGCATATTATTTGTTAGCAACTATTTGCTTCCAGACCAGTAGCTGCATTACAAACTTTATGCTTTACTTTTCCACTGCGCATTCAACGTGGGGGATACATCACTCATCACTTTTCATTTACTATTTTTAATGAAAATCTAATCGAGCGTTAAGCCCCAGTTTTCACGTTCTCTCGTCATGTGAGATCGGCTGGGAACTTAAGACTTAAGTCTTTTATATTCTCAGCTATGTGCAGTTAGACAAAAAATGTTTCCTCATGGGCTAGTTTCAGTAATGACAATTTAGTATAGCATTTTAGCATCATACAATTAAAGTCCAATATAAATGGAATAAATATTTAAATTTTAAGGCAGCTTTTTGTGAAACTAAATCAGGGTGCTTGTGACGTTTGAATTGAAATAAACCACAAAAAACTTAATGTATGTTTTAATGTTTAATTGCAATTTGTAACCATACGGAGATCTTACAAATTTTAAGTTAATATTTTTTTGCTTGCGTACTGGATTATTGTCAATATGGATACATTAAAACTTGTAAATTTTTTTAAGCCACCGAACTTTTTAATAACTAGACGAAGTTTAATTTTTTACTTTTTAAAATAACACAGAATCAGAAAGACTACATAAAGCCTATGGCATTGATATTGAATATTCAAGCCTTATGTTTTTTATTTACATTGTTTGTGATTAAACTATAAATACCAAATCAGAAATGTAAATTTAAGTAAAAGTTTTAGACCACCTGAAGGTAGTTTTTAACTAATATGCAAATAGTTTTGTTTTTAGACTGTGTTATTTTTGAAGCAGGTTATATGTAAAACATTCTGCTTGCATTACATATCATGAAGTCGTATGCACATACGCTTTGTTCTTTGAAAGAAAAGCAGATGCTGTTATATTGTGTCTCAAAACTGTGCATCCGATTGGTATTTTGTGTCAGAATTACCATCTTAGAGAAAGTATACTTATATTTTATTAACATTTTCCTTAAAATACGTGACAACATTTTTCTAAAAAACTGAACACAATAAAACATCCTGAAAACAGATCAATACAAAGTTTACTTGAAATCCAAAGGGATATTCTGTTCCACATAAATTAAATTAAACTTGCAGGGGAAATGTAATATCATAAGCCTTGCATATTACATGTGCTGGTGGTAGTAAAACAAAACGTCTGATTTTTCGTGACACCATTTCATCAAAAGCGTTTCAAATCATATTTGTTATACGTAGGTGTACAAGGGTATGGAGCGCTGTATAAAACCCATTTTCCTTTTTGCATTTTATAACATACCATTTCAGCACTATTTAATGCACACCTCACGCAGCTTGTCAAAGGTAATTAAGCAAGTACTTAACCTGTAGATATAGCCACAAATACTTACCGCCACAAAATACGGGATCTACACTTATTTCATCATTTTAAGATGTTGTCCTAATTTGTAATTTCTAATTATATACTAATTATTGAAAATAATAATAATAATTAAAAACTAATAATTTTCTGACTTATCTCGCGTATAATTCAACCTGCTTTCGATTCACACATTTTTATCATTACACTTACCCGGTTATAACTTTAGAAGGCTTACGAAACGTCAACTAATTGAAACTTTCAATTTGAAAGGGAGTTACTAAAGTGCACCCCTACGCACCCCCACCCTCAAAGCACTTCATCCCCACAGCACCTCCCATCCCTCGAGGCACCAGAAAAGCACCATCACCCGAAAACCACTTCGCAAAACCATCTGCACCACCCAAAGGCACCTCCCGTTCATTAAGCACCCCCCAGCCCCCAAGGAACCCCTTCCAATGCTTAGGTATGAATATTCCTGTTTGTAGGGATTGAGATTAAAAACTTTGACAACAAACACCCATATCAAAGTTGTAAATAAACCTAGTATCCAGACTACACAAACAATTTTGTATAATTGCTGTACAAAGATATTGGCAGCTACGCGGAGTGGTTGATAAATGGCTCAAATTCTAAAAAACAAATTAAGCGATGCCCTATATGTACTTTTATTGAATATTAGTAATCTTACCGATCGAAGGAAAGGTTTCGTAAAGAGTAAATGGCGGAGAATATGGAAACACTGTGACAGTATTTTGTAATCTTGAATGCACATTGATTCATCCAATATTCAACCTGTGAAAACACACGCCATTAACATATCCTGGAAATTTAAGTGCAAAAACGGTTATTATTGTACTAATTAGAAAAACAAATTCCAAAATACTTACGTATGATCTATTTCGCCACCAACGTGGCCATCACACGGCACAAAGTTACCAGCATATCCGCTATCGCCAAGTTAAGAACCAGTCAATGGTAAACCATTTAAAATGCTCGCTGCTGAAGACGATAATATTAATCCATACATATAATAATAATCCTATTATGGTCTAGAGCCGATTTGACCTGGTCAAGAGCCGATTTAGCCTGGTCTAGAGCCGATTTAGCCTGGTCTAGAGCCGATTTAACCTGGTCTAGAGCCGATTTAACCTGGTCTAGAGCCGATTTAGCCTGGTCTAGAGCCGATTTAACCTGGTCTAGAGCCGATTTAACCTGGTCTAGAGCCGATTTAACCTGGTCTAGAGCCGATTTAACCTGGTCTAGAGCCGATATATCCTAGTCTAGAGCCGATTTAGCCTGGTCTAGAGCCGATTTGACCTGGTCAAGAGCCGATTTAGCCTGGTCTAGAGCCGATTTAGCCTGGCCTAGAGCCGATTTAACCTGGTCTAGAGCCGATTTAACCTGGTCTAGAGCCGATTTAGCCTGGTCTAGAGCCGATTTAACCTGGTCTAGAGCCGATTTAACCTGGTCTAGAGCCGATTTAACCTGGTCTAGAGCCGATTTAACCTGGTCTAGAGCCGATATATCCTAGTCTAGAGCCGATTTAGCCTGGTCTAGAGCCGATTTAACCTGGTCTAGAGCCGATTTAGCCTGGTCTAGAGCCGATTTATCCTGGTCTAGAGCCGATTTAGCCTGGTCTAGAGCCGATTTAGCCTGGTCTAGAGCCGATTTAGCCTGGGCTAGAGCCGATTTAGCCTGGTCTAGAGCCGATTTAGCCTGGTCTAGAGCCGATTTAGCCTGGTTTAAAAATAAAATCTACAGACAGACAGACGGACACACGGACACCGACATCTGCAATAGCTCCTCTGCTGAAGCAGCGAGCTAATAAGGATACTGGACGCAGTTTTGACTTTTGTTTCAATACACTCACGTAGATCACCATTGCGTTTCCGAAAAACCCAAATAGCAAAATCAACAAATTTGCCAGAGTCAACCCAGCTGAGTGTCTGTAGCACATTTCTGCTAAATCAGATCTACAATTGCCCATTATTTTACAACGGTGTTGCATTTCATTTGATAACGTTTCTCACAAGCGGGGTTACATATACCATTTTGCAGCTTTTTGACTATATGTTAGCTGAGCGCATAAAGCCAGCTCTAGGATTATACGTGTGCGTTTCTCTATGCCAGATCTTTGACTGACAAGCTTTCACTGGTTGCCTTTAGTATTTTCAAAATACTATTTTGTTTGAGTGGCAACACAAAGGAATGCGTGATGATCATCTAACTTATAAAATGTCCAATAAGGTAAAGCGCGTTCTTTAATAAGCTGGAAATTTATGTTTTTGTATCACCGAAACGTTTTTAAAAGCACTACGTTGCAACAAAAGCACGCAATATTTCTCATAATAAGATCGTTTTTTGTATTATGTATCAAATACGTATTTTTCGTCTATATCTATGATGTGTTTGTAGAACATTCTATAGGTGAAATAGAATCCACTCTACCCACATTAGGAGACTGGAAATGAACACAAACATACAGACTAGAAAACCTTCCATCAAAACTCAAGCTTACTTTCCGTAACACGCTTAAAATGTTGTAGAATCATAATGAAAATGCTGTGCACCCGGATTCTATCGTCGAATTAGTATATTAGTGCGGTTATAAGAATTCGTTACGCAGGGCATGAATAAGCGATGCTAATTTAGATGTTATGATTCCATGGCATATAATTAGTGTTCCGACCAAGTAATGCTTAACAAATTCAAAAACGTTTGTTCCATTTTCAAGGTGAATGTCATTAACAAATATATTCGTTAACATTATAATATCAAAACCGCAAGATGGTATTTTTATTCATTTTAAAGATACTAATACACATGATTACATTACAATATAAAAGCTGGATAAGATGAAGATTATTTTGAAAATGTTATTTAGTTCTGGATAAGTTCTCAATTGAAATTCTTGCTTTTTAATAATGATCTTATTCATAAAGGTACATGCAGCATGGTTTAATATATTATTAACTATAACAATTTAGTATCTAGTCTCTAATCTGACTATTGACTTTTACAGCATTTAAAATAGCAAACAGCTATATATATATATATATACTTTATTGGTCAGTTAAGAAGTACAAAAAAATACAACCTCACTGAGGCGTTGAACCATTTATGATTATTACGCACAACCAATTGAATAAATATATTTAATAATAAATGATGATAACTGAAGAAAAAAAAGGTAAAATTGTAATTAATACAAAAAAAAAGTTAATTAAATATATTCGAAGAGTTGTCGGGGGGAGCCTCACTCCCCAATCCCAAAGCACTCGGCCTTGATCCTCCGTGTGGTACCCTAAACGTTTCCCACTGTCTGGTCACTGGCCACCTGGTTATTGGTCGCCTTATCACTGGCCACCTGGTTATGGTCGCCTTATCACTGGCCACCTCGTCACTGGTCATCTCGTCACTGATCACCTCGTCACTGGTCACCTCGTCCCTGGGGGATTCCTGAGTCCCCAAATCGGAGATTAGTAACCTTATCACTGGTCACCTCGTCACTGGTCACCTGGTTAGGAGCCGGTCTTGCTTGTGATGGTGGTAACCATATTCCCAAATGATTTTGATGGTGGGAGTGGAAGCCGAGTTCCGGGGGTGGCGGTGGTGGTAACCGGGTTTTACCACTCTTACCCATCCTCCTCCCTCCACAGCAGCTCCCACTCAACCACTATCAACTCATTATCATCCTCACCATCTGGGGGAGAGTGCCAAGTCAGGACTCTCAACCCCAGTGATGAAATCCTGGTTAGCATGTAGGGAACATACGGTAAATTAATTACCGCGTTCCCAGCTGCCTAACCGTCAAAAGTGAGCCAGGTTGGAGAAAAAAATCCTTGCCAATTCAAGGTCGTTTCCACCTCTCACACTGCTCACTAATCTCTTTTATTTACTTAATTTAGCGAGTATTTAAAAATAAAATAAAATTTTTATTCACAGACAGCTGCCAACATGTGGCAGCACGTCTGGTTCGCTCCGTCGTCGACAGAGGTCTTAGCAAACAGCTTAACATTTTAATCTGATTTCAGGAAGCATGATCTTTTACATAATTTACGTTATTTGTAGAAATTGCTATTTTAAGTATACCACATTATGTTTTATGCAAGAAGCCAAGAATTAATAGATTGCCAACGAGCTGAAAATTTTTCAAAAAGGATTATTTTTTGAGCTCGTTGCCTTACTTCATTGCATATGTGCTTGCCTCTGATCCAGCTAAGCATGCAAAGCAGTGAACAGCGCAAGAGCTGTTTATGCATAAATCCTGTGTGAACATCGGCAGGACTCCTCTGCGTTCATTTCTGAATGAAAAAAATACTACCAAATATGTAATACAGTAGGGGACTTTCATACCCTTTACCACCCACTTCTTTTCGGAAAGTCCCTTCCGCTAAGCAAAGGAAACGCATTCTGCATGCATGCTACACATTTTCTAAAAAATCACAAGAAAAGATGTTGCGACATTTATACCAACTCACAAAACGTTTGGTTATTGTATGCAAATTCAACGTAATCGATTACTCCTACAAAACTTGTAAACAGCCAAGCAAGTCTCATATTAACCATTATCCAAACCCAGAAACTGGTTTTGAGAAATGAGATAAATACTACGGCTAGAGTACTTCGTTAGAAGAAACGTCAGTGACAAAAATGACTAATACATGTTAGTTTACGGTGCTGTATGTTTTTAAAACTATTAAAAATGAAAATAAAAAATTTGTCTACCATGTATATTTTATTTTGCCATTTAAGTTGTTGCCGACTTCTCTTTTGCCTACCAAGTCGTTTGCCATAAATTTTTTGCCTACCTACCCGTTCATTATTTAATATGTAAGTCTGTCTACTTTATTTTTTACACGGAAAATGTTTTAAAACCAAGTAATTTTAAATCTGGCTATTGTTTTCTTAAATGAGAACTTAACCATAGTGCCCTAAATTGTATGCTTTGATAGTAGCAGGAATTTGTAACGGGTAACTATGGATTTTTTGTTAATGTATATTAGTTGGAGCTGTTAAATGTTTAGTGTATTTAAGTCCGTGAAATTGTTTCCAGAAATATTTCTTGCTACAGCAAAAAGCTAGTGTGGCAATTGACTAAGGAAAAAAGGTTTTCCAAGACTGTGAATAATATTATTTCTAACAGCATAGTAACAGCAAAGCTCCTGAATACCTTATAATGCAGTCCATGTCATAGTGCCAAACAAACTAAAAACACCATTAACATCGATGGCTGCCACATACTAGATGCAAGTGGCAAGCAAAAAAACGTTGCAAAGTTCAGTGTCCATGTGAGCAACGATTTGTTTTATAAACTCGAAGTTTTTTAATTAAACTCAATTAACTTTCAATTACAAATATATGTAATTAGTCAATTACAAACTATTTGCAAAGAATGACCATGCTAAATGACTAAACGCTTTGCACAATACAATTACTATAAAAGCGACCTCTCAAGTGATACCTTGCACCCACTGGTTACGTTGACTTTTAACGTTGGGGGTTACGCTAAAGTTGTTCTAGTAAAATGCACCTGCCATAAAGTTTCCTAGGTCATTGAATTTTTTACAAATAAGCTACGAATATATTTAAATTTATACTCAGACATAGGCTTCTAATGGTGCTGCTTCAGAAAACATATGCAAAAATGCACATTATTTTTCACCTATATAATTAGAAACACATGCCCGAAACTGGTTACTCTGAAAAGCGTACAAAATGGGGTTCAAGCAACTATTCAATGCCGCCATCCACTGTGCTACCGGAATTAAATGTTGTTCAAAACTCACTCTGTCCTCGTAAAATATGAAAACTGCAGGATTGACTGCAGGTATGGAAACAGACAAGCGAGAGAACGTCATTCCTTTCCAGTCCACGGTCATGCGCGGAAGTGCAGCAAAATGGCTGCAGATTTTGCTTATCTCAAGATCTCTCTCTCGTCTGCAAAATGGAATCAAGTGTGTGTGTGTAGAAAGAGTTGTAAATAATTATCTTAATTTCTGCTTAATAAAGTAAGTACCAGTAGCAGTAGTAAACCCTATCGTGTTTGCGATTTGCATTTATGCATACCTACCGTAACGTCGCAGCAGAAGGCTTACCAGGAGAGTGTTGTTGCGTGTAAAACAGATTGTCTGCGAGGAGTAACGTAAGATAAACCCTATTTGCAAGCGAAAGCATCTCTGATAGCATATTATAGCATATTTCATACAAGAATATACCTCCTTCGGCCGTACAGCTGTTAAATTTTTTAACGAAAACTTTAAAACTTTTCCCTGTTTATAGGAAATGTGTGCTCGAATGCTCTAAACTTACGTGTGAAAAAGTTGTCAATAAGCGTGAAAGGCACGCAAAAGTGAGTCACAAGTAAATCCGCCACAGCCAAATTCCTTTTAAATAGATTAGTTGTGGTTTCCATGCGAATTTTTTTTTGAAATCACTAAAATAACTGTCACATTGCATATGCAACCAACAATAAATACTATTATGTACGATATGACCAGCGCCACCGATATCCATATATTGTACCGTAAATGTTCATTGAGAAAATAATCCATTTCAACTGATGAAATGTTTGAAATACGCTCTAGATATCACGCTTTGTTTGCTTTCACCGGAAGAAGTAAAGTTCAGGTCCTTTTGAGTCTAACTTCAAACAAGCAATGAGCAAAAACCCTTTAGGTGTAAGGTAGTCTAGCCCTACTCTAGAACTATACTTACCGGAAATACAGAATTCAATAGTTAAATAAATAACCAAAAAATTCTCTCTAATGTGTTTTGTTCCTAAGAATTTCTACTAAATCCACAATTTTATTTCACTACAAGTAGCATACTAGTACTTACCTTTGGTTTATCCACTAAGCATTCACATGTCCTAAATTTCAAAAAAACTGCCTAAATAAGGAAAATAGTTTATTATGCAAAGGAAATTGCTATACTTAATAATGCAACCGTAGAGCTCTGACCTTTCAGTCAGATCGGTACTGCTTGTATATTCTCGAATTACAAAGTGGCATGTTTACCATGTGCTGATTCTTGAGACTTTGCCGGTTGACTTCAGTTTCTACATGGTTATTGCAAAACTACAACTTTTCTCTTATGCACAAGTTGGAATTTTAAAAAATGAAAAATATATTTCAATACTCCTATACACGTAGTGAGTGCTTGCGTTTGAGTAATATGATAAAGTAAGAAATAAACAGTATATGCCTACAAAAAGTTATCCAATGCTTTTTTAATATCCAGTATTATTATAATAATTATTTTTACCAGTATTAGCTAACGCTTGTTCTATGCATCGTTAGTACCGATTTACTTGCAATGCCTTTACACACAAGAGGATATCAATAGAGAATAAGCAATCTGTCTGTTTGGGAAGAAAGTTATAATGGGAATGCGGTAGTTGTCGTTAGGAGTTACTTGTTTAAGTTAAACCAGTATGTTATATGTTTAAGTTTTATGAATGACGTCACGACTTTGTGCACTGCGTCTATGTACATCACATCTTTATACGGTTACTAGCTGGCTACTTTAATAGAGCAGATGTACGTTTCTGTGTTTCCGTTTGTAGGGTTTATTTTTAAACCAGTTGAAATGGGTACTAAACTGGGCTAATTGAATTTTTTGTACGACACTTTGTAGCAACAAGCATCTTTGGTTTACCTCGGATGTTTATATTTTAAGGGAAGCTTACAGTTTATCGCGCGGTAACGCAGCAAACAAAGGTTTTTGCAGACAGTTGCTGGTATACAATCAGTTTAAGTTTCAGTTTTAAAACGGACCATAGCAATTGTAAGATGAAAGCTTGTAATATGCAATGAAAAAAGCTGGCTATGTTTGCTGTATCTTTATAATCTATTGTTGCAAGTCATGAATAAATCCAATGAAACAAAAAATATTGGAAGCGTTAGGAAGTTAAAAAAAATGCCGAAGAATTGTACTTTCTCTCCTCTTTATTTTTTCACTACAAACGTGTAATTACAAAAACATAATCATATTTATTTTCAGTTGTGTCATTGTATTGCCTACGCCATCTTCCAAACAACGCATAAAATATTGTGTCGTGTACAAGCTGTAACATTTGGTATTTCCGTAGATGTCTCTTGCTTGCGTAATATTCAAAGTGTGCCGTAATGGTGTTCGGTGACAAGCACGTTCAGGTAACCCCTTTGGGAAATGTCGAGATTTACTTTCTCTTGTTCCAAACTTCAATATATGCAGAGCATACGTTTCGTTTACCCGCAGAGGTTTTAGACTTTTCCATTTGCAACATTTATCAAAACGTCTACTTTGAAAAATCTCTTTTAAAATCTTATTTTATGCATAACATCGTGAAGTCACGCTTGTTTCAAACTATCACTTGTAGCTTTATGTGTAATAAATCAACTCAGTGAATAAAGTTCTAGCCGCTGAGTAAACTAGGCATGAAATCTGTTACTATTTCAAGACAACTGTATGCACAATCATTACCGAAATGCAATTCTTTGCCGTAACCACATTTGCAACATAGAAAATACAATGTCACGGGGGCTCCTAATAAAACTAATTTTCCAAAAGCAAGATTAACTGTAGGCTTGGGTGGACCTTACGTTTCCAAGTACAACTCAGCTTTTTCATCTTTATGTGCGCAAAGCCTCTTAGGTATCACCAGCATTGGAGACTCCTATCTCTGTTGCTTCTATCTGGTAATACATGAATAAAGTTTCAAACACAACTAAAATAGGTATATGCTACACGATACAAATGCTAATCAGAACTTGCGTATGTTTTTGGCAACATGTACGATTCCATTCCAATTCAGATGTAATACGGATTTTTTTGGTATTGGATTTAAACACAATGTACGTCAGGGGGCTTATGATTTAATTAAATTGTAGAAGTTTTTTCTGAGTATCGAAGGCAAACGGCGATACTAAAGTTAAACTAAGAATATTAGGTCTCGCCGCAAAGGTTGTGAAATCCCACTCTTTTTATTTCCCACTCCTTTGAGTAGGTATTGTTGAGTGATAATCCGTTATTTTTTGTGGGTACGCTCCAGGGGTGCTTCATGCACAAATCATTTCAAAATTGGGAATTCGTTCATAGAAAGTTTGTTCAGTACTTTATAAAATGGTCCGTAATGAAAAATTTCCAAACGCAAATTTCCCATTTTTTACATAGTACATTTCAATGCAATAGATTTGGCTTCCCATGCTGTATGTGAAAGTTACAAAACTATCCTTCCAAATAAAAAAACAGACTAAGAGCGTCGAAACCAAAAGCAAAAAATAGAACTTCTCAATATATAAAATTGATTTTTTTCCTTTTTGTTTTCAGTAATAAAGTTTGTAATGCAAACTTTTACTTTGTAGACTCACAGTCAGATTGCACTTTTGTGTAAAGTCACATAAAAGCCAGCGGCAGGGTGGCGCAGTTTGCTAACCATGCACTCTGAACCTACCTCACCGGGAGTTCGATCCTCGCTGGTAAAGTAAGTATGTGTTGCTTTCCTGTGTTTGAGATTTATTCTTGTAGTGGTAAATGTGACTTCGTTCTCTCACTGGGTTGAAACCTGTATGGGTATCCCCTGTGAGATTGAGCATGTTGTTGATTTACATACTTACAATTTCCATAATATTTCTCGTAAAAAGCAGCACTGTGTAAAAAGTAATGGGAGAGCCAGCAAAATTCAGAATGATGGATACGCGGCTGGGTCCTCTCTATGAGCTGGCTCATATATAGGGGGGATTCCTTCCCAAATTACATACATTACATACAAAGTCACATAAAATCTAAATAATTCTATGCGTAATTCTGTGATGCACATGTATGAATCCGTATGCTATACCTACCAAAGTTTATGTTCACTGACATTATTGTATCTTGATAAGCTGTTATGAATGAGCTTCTTTTTTCAGAATCGACACGATTTTTCTCCAACTTCTCAAAAACTCTTCAAACTTTCAGGGCTGATCCATCGCAATAGATAAACAGCAAATTTTAAGTATTAAGTCAAAAGACTCTCATAATCCGGAAAAATTGCAAAAAACACGATATTTTTGAATGGCCGTAGCTTAACCGTCATAACTTTTTCGTGTCTAGGCAGAAACCAATGAAACTTTGTATGCTGATACACAACTAATTGGATTATTTGCATACGGAGAATCAAGTTGTTTGCGTTACTACAAAAATTTCTGCAAGACCAAACATATCAAATTTTGGTGTTTGCCCAACACATTTATGATTCTCCAGCCCATTCTAAATAGCATTTTTCAAAGACTGAAACACGGCCATAAAGCCACTAATATAAGCTACAAAACGCAACAGACCGCGTGAAAAAATATTGAGGTGTTCTTGAGAAATCTCGGTTTGAACAAACTTATCCTAGCACCAGAACCAGGTAGTATATTCGGAAAGCTGGGAATTATTCAACATTAGAGCCGATAAAAGAGACGTAATAACATGTATAACCACACTCAGTTTAAGTGGTTTTGATTGGTACCTAAATGTTCTGCGAGCACCACGTTAAACAGATGCTAGGATAATATTAGTCAAATTATACATATAAGGCAAATAAACACCATAGCCACTTCGACATGCTTTTTTCAAGTTCACATAACTTTTGACTAACTTGTCAGAACGCAATAAATTTTTCAGTATATATCATAATATGATATACTCTATAAGATAGAATTAAATTTTTACAAATTCATGTAATTTTTATTTTTATGAATAAAAATTAGGCTAATTTTTCGTGATTTTTTAGAACTTAAACCGAGATTTCTCGACAACGCCTCAGTAATTTTTCACGCGGTATGTTGCGTTCAGTAGCTTGTATTAGTGGCCTTATGGCCGTGTTTCAGTTTTTGAAAAATGCTATTTAAAATGGGCTGGAGAGTCATAAATGTGTTGGGCAAACACCAAAATTTGATATGTTTGGTCTTGCAGAAATTTTTGTAGTAAAGCAAACAACTTGATTCTCCGTATGCAAATAACCCAATTAGTTGTGTATCAGCATACAAAGTTTCATTGGTTTCTGCCTGGACACGAAAAAGTTATGACGGTTAAGCTACGGCCATTCAAAAATATCGTGTTTTTTGCAATTTTTCCGAATTATGAGAGTCTTTTGACTTAATACTTAAAATTTGCTGTTTATCTATTGCGATGGATCAGCCCTGAAAGTTTGAAGAGTTTTTGAGAAGTTGGAGAAAATTCGGGTCGATTCTGAAAAAAGATGCTCAATGTTAAAAACGAAAATTTCGACGTAATTCACAAATTGTGAATCACAATGTTTTGAACTTTTTTTGCTTCATCTTAATAGTTCCTGGTTACAATTTTAAGCTACCTATACACAAAAACGAATTTATGTTGAATGTATCAGTACCATATTTTGACTAATTTTTAAACAACTATAGAACTAAATAGAAAGACTATTTGTTTTTTAGGAATTGCAAAAAAATACAGTGTAGTTTTACCGCCGTGCCGTTTTTCCATATAACAACGAAAAATTAGTAGCACTATTGGTTCAAGGATTCATATAATGAGCAAATTTGCGTCTTAGATAACTTGTAGTTGTTGACCTACGTGTAGAAAATTAGCATGATGTTACTTAATTTATGATATTGCGCACACTACATTCTTAAAAAACCAACTTACATAGGTATCAAAAAAATATTCGTAATTGTTCGTACCATTACTCTGTGCTTTCAACCAATCCAAATGTGAACGAAAATTAAAAAATCCGTGCGGGTGTGTGCCTCCAAAACAGAGCGCATGTAGCAAGTCATGTGTACTATGTTTAGAGACATTTTGTGCCGGATTTTTTGTAACTGCATTAAGAAACATTGTTTACTCGGAACTCAAAACCATGTTACTATTGCCACTGACAGGCACACAGTTTTGTTTGCATTGGATCACAAATCCTAAAATCCGCCGAAAGAAAACGTTTTTTAAAAAGGCTGTAAAGATGAAAGGAGAATGCAAACCTGCTATAGAGCTAAATTTATCAAATTACGCCATTTTATTTAAAAACAATAACGAATGTTACTTTGCGCAATGCAAATGCTGTTTCTCATGAACGTGTAATGAATGCATCAGTTTTCTCTGTGCAGCTCTGTTTCTTCAGTATGGCGTACAACAGCAATAAGATGAACTAAGTTCTGTTGTATTGTGTTTTGTTAGGCACAGAATAAAGCACAATTTTTAAGGCAAAATATTGATTCACGTTTTTGCGTATATGATTACATTTTGCAAGTGTTGAGTATATCTATTTGGAAATCTATTTTTGTAAGTTCTGTGTAAAAAAGTTAAAATTTTTGGAAAAGAGTAACACCAGTCTTCTAAAGGGTAACCTAACCTAACAAAACTTCCAACAAATTAATTATAAACTGAACACCCATGCAGTCTTTCAAACTAAACATACTCATGTGTTTAAAACGCCTGTTTCTGGGAACATGAAAATTAATAGAGCCGTCATTTAGCTCGCCGCTTCGGCGAAAGAGTATATACAGATGCAGTGTTTGCGTCTGTCGGTGTGAACGTGTGTACGTCTGCTTCATTTTTGGTTTCTAAACGAGGACTGTATAGACGGGCTCTTAACCAGACTAAATGGGCTTTGAACTAGGGTAAATTGACTTTAAACTGGCCTGACTGGTCTTTAAACTAGACTATATGGGCTTTAGACCAGATTATATAGGCTTTAAACAAGGCTAAACTGGCTCTAAACTGAATTAAATGGGCGTTGAACAAGGCTAAATGTACTCTTCGCCTGGCAATCTATTTGTTTATCTGCATTTATGCGGTTTAACTTCTATTAATCGAATTTTTCTTGCACACGTTTCAATAGTTTTATTCATATTGCAGTCTTCCGAAGCAAGCTTTACCATTGACTGGTTCTTTCTACCAGCCTTCTATTTAATAGTGAGTGGTAATACTGCAAGGGTTTTAATAGAGATGCTTGAGTGATAATGATATTTTCTAATATATAATGTTATTTTTATGTGAAAATAAATTAAAATTTTGAGACTCACTCAGTACAAAACTCAAAAGCTTTATTAATCAAACGAAACGTGAAAACAATTTTTCGTGTGGATGTGCAATACCAAGTACAAAACTCAGGTATAGCGGCCTTGTGCAAAGGGTACAATACAATACCGAAGGTATTAACAAAAGGAGAAATTAAATGTCTCGCAATGCATTTAAATTTCCATTTAGGAACAACTTTAGGGAAAAATCAATTCGTGTAGCAACAGTAAAATGCACTATTATCAAACCTTTTATGCACTATGTAAAGTTTGCAAATGTAATCAATATATCTGATAAAGTCTCAGGCCATCGTCTGGCTCATGGCTTGGAACTAATAGAAAATTCATATTATTAATTTTGAACAACATATCAGATCTGTAAAAGCTGCTTGCTAACTGTCAAATGCAAACAAACCTTTTATTTATATACGTATTCAAAAACTTACAGCAATTTATTAAGTGTTATATACTGAGGAACGTTTACAACATTTTTGGAACAAGCGGTGGCTTGAAGCACGGTGACAACAATAAAAATCATAGTAGTGGTGTGCTACAAAAAATAAAGTGGTGATAATTCATTTTCTGGAGTTAGATAAATTTGAAATTAAAGGCAACACTCCCGCGTAAATTTGTGTATCTTAGCTCTACACAAATTTGAGCTCTAAAATTCACAGGATTTATTTCAACTCATGTTTAAAATTTGTAGTAAAAACGTGCAGTTATAAATACAGGTAAACTCAGATTGGCTTGTTGCCTTACGTGTCTGTGCAAGAAATGTTGGTAATGTAAAAGTAATTTGAAAATTTCAAAGTCGAACCAGGCTTTACACTAAACCTGACAACTTGGCTGATTTTTACAGTGACTAGTTTATTTTTAGCAAATTTGAAGTTGTAATGCATATTCAATTGCATTATAGAGACTTTCGAGGTGGAAATATTTTTACAGTATATATGTTCCAACCAGTCGTCCACAAACAAGTGGTATTCACTATTCATCAAACACTACAACAAATCTGATATAATTTAGTGAAGCGTTTTTTAACGCTCGTATTGTACTTTTTGAGATACAATGTTAATTAACTCACTACGTTTATTTAAAACGGAAGTTTTACCGTTTATAATTAAACCCTCAACATTAAAAAAGTTCATGAGTCCGTTGGAACTATGGTTTAATTTATAAAATTTCGTATTCAATTTCCTCAAAAGCGTACGGCAAAAAAACCACTAATGCGGTTTATTGATTACAAGCATACAGATTTAAAAAAGTTTTATACATGACTAACCAAAAACAACAACAATCAAGGCTAAATTCATTATAACCAAGTACCAATTTATTTTGGGGAAAGTTGATATCGCAAGTTTTACGTGTGCCGGGCTCACCTCACTTTACAACGAAACATGAAGCATTTACAAGGTCTTAAAAAGCTTATTAAAAGTGTTTCTGTGCACCAGTTCCAATTTTCTGAAGCATTTACAGTTTTTGCCACTTTAAGTTTGGAGTTTTGTTATAAAACTGTATTATAAAACTGTATTACAGCATCAAACTGTAATGAGCACAACACAACTCATGAAACCATTTCAAAGGTGTTTGTAATATACTCACAAGTACCTGTCAGTCAAGGATAAGACAGCAATTTTGCTGTCAAGATAGCAAAAATGCTGTCTTCGACAGCAAAATTGCTGTATAAAAATTAAAATAAATTATAAAAAACCATAAAAATTGAATCTACGCCCGGAATTAAAAGTCTACGCTAATTAAAAATCTTAATATTTATCTTTGCTATAAAACAAAATTTTCCAGTTTGGCAGATTTTACTTCCAATTTGGCTTTTTGGAAATAATGGATTTTAATATAAAAATTGAAAAATGCCAATAACTGGCCTATAAAACTTCATAAAAATCTGAATATTTTTTCAATTGTTAAATATATTAAGTTAAATTTAATAACGATGTAAAAGTAATTTTTGGAAAATATAGTAACTTTTTAGGTAATTAAAACAAAAAAGACAGCACTATTGCCGCCCTGGACAGCAAAAAGGCTATCGAGGATAGCAAATATGTTGTCATGAGACAGCAAAATTGCTGTCTTTTTTTGTTTTGCCGTTCAAAACGTTCCAAATAAGCCGTTAATTTTTGTTCATCCAAGTTAAAAGATTTTTACTTTTGCAATTTTTCACTTATCATTTTTAAGCATGAACAATTTATTTAAGTCATATTTCCAAAGATAGCAATTTTGCTGTCCACGACAGCATTTTTGCTTTTCACGGCAGCAAAATTGCTGTCTTTTCAAAAGACAGCAAAAATGATGTCCAGAACAGCATAATCGCTGTCTTTGGACAGCAGAATTGCTGTGTTTTCCGGACATCAAAAATGCAGTCGATGACAGCAAATTTGCTGTCTGATCCTTGGTCTGCCTGTATAAAAGAAAATATATGTACAATTTGTACATTTCACTGTTTTTTTGTTATTCAATTTTTCTATACAAGTGCTTTTATGGACTTTATATGTGTTCCTTCGTCACAAAATTCCGAATGCAATGCAAGCTTTCGAGTGAACGCTGGCTTGCAATCTAACGATTTATGAGTAGATACTGTGTACAGTATGCAGCAAGAATTCAATTATTGACAAAACTTTACATGCAACAAATAAAAGGAAAAATCGTTTTATAACATATTAGTACTCCTAACGGTTCTTTTGCGCCGGGCACTTCAAAACTCGAATTTCTACCTACCTAGCTGGAAATTAAGAAAAAACGTAAATAGTATAAGCCATATATCTATACAAAAAACATAAGCATGACGATATGAAAGATGAGAAGATGGAAGCCTCACGTCGTAATATTTATATAAGGACTACTACTAAGGCAGTGCTTTTGTTTTTTTGATGATCCTTGTAGCAAAGCTAGAATATTTTCATCGTAAACTAGAATTTATTTATTTTTTCACTCTAGTTGTTTTATTCGACTCAGTTTTATTTCATTCAATCATCATTCAAAATCATTGACAAGCTCCAATTAAAGATAATTGTGAGCAGACGGATAGGTCGTTTAATATGTCTTTTCTATAAATACATTTTCGGGCTTTCTTGGCCTATATATATGCATATATTTTAAAAGGAATATTAATTTTGTTGTATGCATGTAAAAGTGCCATTTCAATCAGACAGAGTTCTGTAGTCAGTTTTTTATTTTCTAGTGTAGAATATGCTTTGCAAGAAACTGCCATTTCTTGGCAGCTCATTTTTTACGGCTTTGTAACTGATATTCAGTAACTTTTACAATTTACCAAAATGGAGCGTATACCAAAGCCTAATATAGGGTTTGCTATATGCATGTCATTACTGACGACAGCATATTATGCTTCTCCAACAGACATGAAATTACATTTACAATGTCAATACTGTGAAAATGTTACGGAACTTTGGATTCAGGCGTTGAATGCGGAACGATGTTAGCGTAGGTATTTGGAATATACAAAATGCATATTTAGTATACGGAACATGTATAGAAAAGTAATTAGTGTTGTTTGAAAGTACATCCACGGTGTTCTAGTTTGATACGCATGGAGAAAACATAATTTCCAATGGCTAGACAAATGCACTGTGAGTGTGACTTGTTATTTGTAGCATATGCGTTACAATATCAGGTTGTTAAGATGATATTATTAGCTCGCTGCTTCAGCAGAGAAGCTATTGCAGATGTTGATGTCCGTGTGTCTGTCTGTCCGTCTGTCTGCAGACTTTATTTTTAAACCAGGCTAAATCGGCCTAGACCAGACTAAATGGGCTCTAGACTAGGCTAAATGGGCTCTAGACCAGGCTTAATGGGATTTATACCAGACTAAATGGGTTCTAGACCAGGCTAAATGGGCTCTAAACCATGCCTGGTGCCATAAATCAGCTCATATTTGCTTCCTCCTCCTACCACATTTTGCTAGCAACCTATTTAAGATTCCTATAGTTTTGAGCAGCGAGCATTTTTAATGGTTTACCACGAATGTTTATGCTAATGCAATGTATAGACTACCTGAGCATCGGATTGATTACGCCACCTCCTCAGATTAGATGCTCTGACTTCTAGGCGTATATATCATGTTAATATATTCTAGCTCAGTAGTCTTTTGTCTTCACTTGCATTCCAGACAAGCATGTATGTTCATTTATCTAATGAAACCAGTACCTTATGCAGTGACCTCATACTGTACACAAAGTAAATGCGTGCATTGCACACACCCCGGTCATATAATTAAACACCACAGCATTCTTTCTTCACGTTTACATAACAATGACAAGAATACTTCTGGAATATGTGTACTACGCATGGACTTGAAGTTCATTTTTGTTACCTCGAAGCATAAACAAGTTTGAGTTTCTAGGATTTCAATATGAAATTCTTGTTGTATTATTAGGAACTAAATATAGCGTGCAAAAAGTTAAATAACCAGTTAATTCGTTATAATTTTACGAAAAGTTTAGTAGAGTAAATTAGTTAAGTCTTTTTTGTACGAATGTAACTCAAAAAATTTGGTCTTTAAGAGATTGTTTCATGTTAAAGGAACAGCATCTGGTCTGCTTCGTACTACATACTATTCCGTATGTTAGTAAAGTAACAAGACAGATAGGCCATTGTTCAATAGTTTTGGGAGTATGAAAGTACATTCTACAAAGAACCGCACTGAGTGTTTACTTTTGAAAGTTTTCTATTCCCATCTATGTTTGTTTGCACAATTACAGCATTCCCACTGGTAGCTTTTTATCTGGAATCCAATTGTTTTGCACACCCCAGTTCTATATATACATTCAAGTGTCCTTAGATCTGTTAGGAAAGGAAATTTACTGTAAGAGAGAAATGAGTTGAGATTCGTTGTTATATAGAAAAATTTTACTAAGGTACGTCGCTGAACTTAAAGAACAGATATACATTAAATGCAAATTATGCAGGTTGTTAACCAGGCCGTACGCTTACCACTTGTGCACCCGTTGTGCCAAGATCGAAGAAATCGTCACCTGTTTTATCTAAACATAGCAAAAATTAGCAAAAATTCAAAATCATCTCTAGCTCTGCAATATTTGTGCGTTGTTGAATCTGGTTTAAATTGGTCACACATTAATTTTCCATTTGCTGCCGAGAGTTTAAGTATGTGTGCGTGCAATGCAAATCAACATGAGTAACTTGCTGGAGTAAACGACAACAACACCCAGATTTTTCAAAGGTGATTAGAACTAAAAAAGGTTTGTATATAATTCCTATCAAAAGTTTTTTATGTATCTACAGCAGTCGATATATTACAGAATATATAAAATATTGAATAGAAAGTACCACAACGTTGTCCGGCTTAATTCCTTTAGTATTGAAATTTCGTGTAATATTGCGTATACAAAAAACTTTACTCAATACGAAAAATATAACTTGGGTTAAATGGGCCACTGACCGCTTGCACGCCTACTGTTACTAGATATCGGAAGCAAATTCCATTTATTTCTTACTTTTCCATGCTCAAGAAACTACATGCAGGTTTAAAAAAATTTTATTCTGTTTTATTTTACTCGGTTTATTCTATTTTATTCTGTTTACAGTTCGTTAAAAGGAAATCAAAAGAAGATTAAGGTAAACATATTTCCGTACCGAATGGCTATGGCGGCAAAACAGCATGCCTTCGACTAATGTGAAACGTATGAGATTTCTTTTAATACCCGCGAAAAGCCAAATGAACCGCAAATCTACGTATACCATGCGTAAATGGCTTACTTTGTTTCAGCAAACTGCTTGAATTAGTAAATTGAGTAGAAGTGGAATGTTTCAAAAATGTTGTTTGGCCATGCGGTTCCAATAAAAAAAAGATAAAAGCATCATTTTTGCACCGATTTAATACATGAATATGTTTACCAAATTGTGTAAAAAGTACAAGGTTTAACAAGGTTAAAACGCAGATAATATAGCTGTTTATAATGACAACTTTATTATGACTTGTTAACCAGATAATTAAGCACCTACAAATTAATAAATATACGTCAATATACTTATAAGTGTTCACTTAAAGCGTTAAGCTACATCCTAATTTACCAAGACTTTGTTTTTTGGTTTAAATGCTAAGCCATAAGAAGTTCAAGTATTTTTGTGGTAGCCATTCAATTGTTTGAACAATTTTTGTCCCAATCAGAGTTGTTTACTTATAAGGTTGTTTCATCGTTTCTTGCTTTATTTCAAGCAGTCGTTTTATTTCAACAAATTTGCATTGCTCTAACCAATAATGTTAGAAAAAGCCTTACCACTTTATTGTTATATGTTGAATCTTTTTAAATCTATTGCATGATATATCCTTAATTAGTTTTGAAAACCATTTATCCATATTGACATTTTAGTACAATAGAACAGACATGTTTTTAAGAGAATAGTAAACAACTTTGTGCACATAATTTACTTTACGTACACGAATAATATCGGTTACTAAAACGTCTGCGAATCCTTCTAAAATAGGTTGTCACACACTCTTGAAACTTTTTGCTGTGAAACGCGTACAAAATCGGGTTTACACAACTGTTAAACGAACCCATCCATTGAGCAATTGGTATCAAAATATGTTCTATTTGGTTGTAGTTCTCTCCTGCTGTTTCAACTGAATTCTCCGTTGCACTAAACAATTTTATTTTTGTCATTAGTACGTAGAGCGGCGTCCAGTTGACCATAAATGTGATGCTGATCAAACACAGTAGTTTTGTTATTCCATTAATATTGTACCTGAGTGGCAATTGTAGTTCTGCCGAAATTTGTTGAAATCTGTGCATGTTCCACCAAATCAATAAGCTTAGCACTGTTATAATTATTAATGGTAAAGCAAAGCACAAAACGAGATGAACAGCCACAAAGAAAATGTTTCCGTAAAGGGGATTCGACCAGTTCTCATGACAATAAGGATACCCGTAATCATGGCTATCAGTAGAGTAGTCAATCTCAAATACGTAGAGCCATGGCAATGTGATAACAAGTGATACAGTCCAGATTACAAAAATAAGTAGTTTAGCACTAGATTTTGACATAATGTAGTGTTGTCCTGTAGGACCATAGAAAGCCCCGCATCTGAAAAGTAAACAAAATCATTCACTTGCTTTAGTAAGCTAGTTTGGTAGAACAAATATTGGTAGTAGCGTTTTTAGTACTACCTGTCCACGGAAATTGCCACCAGCGAATAAACAGAGGAACAAACGGAAACTCCTTGAACATACGGCAGCGTTTTACACAATTGTGTGTCAAACACCCAAGCTAATATGTTAATCGAAAAACAAAGTTATAAATTTTAGAACATAAATAAATATACTTAGGAAAGTTTTCGTATTATAATTCCCTTACGTGTATATATGTTTGCAAATAAAGTAACAGGTACGCAGAACAACACCACAAACAAGTCCGCCACGGCCAGATTTAGAATAAACAGATTGGTAACAGTTTTCATATGGCTGTTACAAAAAATCACCAAAATTACTGTTGTATTTCCAATACACCCCAAGATGAATATTGCAGTATATGCAAAAACTATAACCACGGTCCAGTGCAATTCATGTTTCAGGTAGGAACTCCCAAATAATTCCCAAAATGTATGGTTTGCTTCCATCGTAAAGTTTCCCATGTTAGTGCTAGTAACTCGCTATCAGAAAAACACGAACAACAAGTCTGGAGCTGAAGGTGCTTTCTCTTCCAACTGCGAGGAAGAAGTAAGCGGAGAGTTGGCGTAAATCAGGATATAAATCTGAAAGTGAAAGCAGAATGATGAAATGAGAGATGTAAAAACAAAATACGGTCGCACTCAATTCCCGTAAAAAGTTACCAACATACTTGTGAGTTGCCTTACAATTTAGGTGCGCTGGTTTAGCTTCAAACTGCACAGTTGTACGCTGTACGCTCGGCTTTTAAGCACGGGCTCTAGCATTTACTTCCACTAAATGCAGTTTAGTCTAAATAAGCCACATACAGCTCAAATAACATAACCTATTTTTAGTGTCCATCCCTGTAATGTTATGATGAAAGGTATTGCATACGTAATTTTATATCGTGCGCTTTAATTTTAAAATGATCAAAAACAACAAAACATAATGTATTGACACTGAAAAAAATTTTTTTTTGCTAAACTGGACAAAACCGAATGGATATTCTTTTATCAATAATTAGATGTCATACTAATAATACACTCAAAAAATAAATTTTTTAAACCTCGATACAAATTCCTAACCCTAAAAATTTTGCAATAATCTAATTTCAGTAGACTGTATACTGATGTGTTACATAAAATATTAGGTGTTTAATTTTAAGCAAATTAGGCGATACGCTGACACACATGTTGACCACATATATGCATGATAGTATTAACTACATACGACCAGAGCTTGTTTCAAAAATTGTAGAATGAATTTTTGGCATTTTCTGCCATCTCAAACTATACGGTAAACACTTATGTAAGCACATATGACCAGAATTAAAAAAGAACACACAAATCTGCCAGTCAAAGAAATACCAAGAAACCAATATGCCAGGAATTATGGCACTAAAGCGCACGCACTTGTCAAATGCTGAATCTCCGTTTTACACCAAGTTGTAACCGATTTACAGATTTGTTACTAGGTCTAAGGTTTAAGTAATGCTAGAAATAAGTTGCCTAGTGTCAAATTAACATAATAAGACGTATGTAGCTATCAACGCGTAGATTCACGTACGCCACATGGTATAATATACATATATATCGTCTGAATTTGCAGTGATCAGCTAAGCGCCATGTGCTGTCAGTTTGAGGTAAAGAGAAAGTTGTTGTCGCACCACAAAAAAGGCTTGAGCTATTTTGTTCATTTTGGTCGACGTTTAGGCATATTTATGTGAATGGGAATTAATTTTGGAGAACATCGTCTACTAATACAATGCACACTTTCAATAGCAAGCTGAAGATTGGTTCTTTATCTTTAAAAAGCAATAGTAATAAATATAGTAAGTATTCGCCTCATGTATTATGTTGGAAGCATACCAGTGAGAAAGTGTATGCTTACGATGAGCTCTAATCAACACAAGGATGAATATAATTACACGTATATGTTGAGTAGGTTTTCCCTAAAATCCCTCAAAAGCGGAATGAGTTCGAACGGTCTTTGTTTCTTCGACGAAACGTGTTTGCTATTTGTGCTTCCTACATAAGCCTTTATGACATGTCATTTTTATGAAGCGTATGAATTGAAGATTTTTAAAATGCTCGTAGAACATCAAACAAATTAGTAATTTCCGTTACACGGATGTCTGCGTTTTTGCACATTTGAAATTGCTGTTTTTCTGTTGTAAAAAATAATGTATGCTTGGTTGATTTTCTAATATTTTGTGTTAAATATTTTCAAAAATTATCTTATGTGTGCTCACATTTTCCAAAACGTTTTTTAACGTTCAAACAATACAATTTGTAGAGAGAAACATGTATGGTTTAAAATATTCTGTCCTAAGGGTTTAAATTATTTGCTCAGAATTGTCTTGTCGTGTTTGGTGTATCATTACGCCTGCCATTAGGCCTGCAGTACGATCCTCCAAAAAAGCATATCTGTTTAAAAGTGAATTTCGTCCGCCGTACATGAGTTTTTGTGAGTAAAAGGTAACTAAAGTAAATGGATATTTTCTTGTTTAAGTATTTCTTAGCCATTGAGCTGTTTCGCGACAAAACCTTACAGAAAAACATAATGTTTTACCCGAACTAAAAAACCCACCATGCAAAAAACGCTCCAACGAAAAGTCAAAATTGCCCAAATAATTTGCTCACTCATATTTCATTGCCTCTAGTTTGCTCACTCATATTTGTTTTGGAATTTGATTACGATATTATGTTTACATCTCTCAACATTAAGGCAAAGTATGGTCTTGTCTTGACTTGAAAAATAAAACATTGTTGTGAATCTTACTGTTCCGCAACAAGCCTAAAAATAGAACCATCAGTTTTCGGATTTGGTGGAAACATAAAAGTCAGATTTACAATATTAGTAGCACAAAACAATAAGTTTAAAATTAAAACCCTTGCCTTATAATGCAAATTCGTGGACATTGCATTAAGATAATTAGGTCGATTTACAATAAATTGTTGTAATGTTGGATTTAGGTACAAATAGGGAAAAAGTTTGTCGGGTGTTGTTGATTTAATTGTGTGGGACAAAAACTTGTGGATTCTCTTGTTGGGAATTTCTTCATAATCCCAGTATGGCAACGCAGGCATAAAGTGAAAGCTCATGTAAAGCGTCATTGTACACACACAAACAGCCGACTTTAATATGACGGTGTCCATAGAATTATTATGTCTCAGATTACATGTGTTTTCAAATTACAGATAGGTTATATGTGTTAGTTAGTATCTTAAAATCAGAAACATTTTTACCTTTATATACATTGTTAGTAACCACCATGAGATATCTGATGAAGTTGTGCATTTCCAAAATTTGTATCCTACACAAACAAAATGTAGAAAGTAAAGGAAAGCAAAGAAAGTTAAAAATTTCCTTTTCGTTATCACGAACCAAGAAGATGCTCCCATTCCCCTCTTTATGAGTGTCAAACGGTAAGTGCTGGAGAAAGGCAGGAGCAACAGAAAATTTAGAAGGAAATATCATTGGGGTGAAATGCTACTTGTAGCCTGTTGATATGCATTTGCGCTACTGAAACCAAGAGCATGCACATACTACCACTAAAACAATATGATCTAGCATTTTGTGACATTTTAAACTTGTAAACCCACGGTATGCCATCACGTACTGTATATCAAGCTTAAACACTTTATTCTAAGGTAGAACAATATAAACAAAGTGGCCGTATTAGTTATTTCGATACTGAACCAAACTTCTTTATTTAGCAATAGCTGGTTACCTACTGGTTTCTTTCAAATGAAACATCCACAGACGCTTGACTTCGTTAACGGTTGTCATTTTATATGTTATTTCAGCTTTAAAACCTTCCTATATTGAACGTAAAGATAAAATTTGCAAGTTTGCTTACCTGATGGTTATGGAAAATAGATAAAATTGAAATATTGTGTTTCTCTATTTGGTACAAAATATATTTAGATGCTTATTACAATACCTTTCCTGTTAAATCTGTCACATGTATAATACTATACTTTATGATAACTTATTTATTATAGATGACCACTATTGATCAGCAAAAGCGAATCAATCAAATTCAATAAAAACCCAATTCGTCTGTACCGATTACAACGTAAATTATTGCTGAATAAAAAATAAAACATTAGAAACTTAAATAATAATTAAGGCAATTCAATTTCCAAATTTTTACACAAGCATACAAACATTGTTTACAAAATGTTTGGCAGATTTCGGTTCGCTTCATTAAAGTACTATTGTCAAAAACCAAAAAGCTGTGTTAATTATTATTATGCTCACCTGCAAAATAATAAACAACCTCCCACTAACCGAATAACAACTTATACAAATGCTGGATGAATTGAAACTGGGTAATGATTAGTTTAAGCGCATTTTGATTTTATAATATAAACTTAGCTGGTGTAAAATTGTTGCAGTTGCACGGTGGTTTGTTAGAGTCCACAATTGGTGGCAATTTAAAGAAACGTGAGCCAGCCAGGTGTATACTGTCCTGATGATAAAAAACAAAAGCTGAAAATAAAGTTATATATATATATAATTTATTGGTCAGTTAAGAAGTACAAAAATACAACCTCACTGAGGCGTTGAACCATATTTGGTTATTACGCTCAACCAATGAAATAAATATATTTAATAATTATAATAAAAATGAAAATGGTAGTAAACTAATAATTATTACAGTAACATTGCAATTAATGCAAAAAAAGTTAATTAAATATATTCGAAGAATTGTCGGGGGGAGCCTCACTTCCTAGTCCCAAAGCTCTCGGCCTTGATCCTCCGTGTGGCACCCTAAACCTTTTCCCCACTGTCTGGTCACTGGCCACCTGGTTATAGGCCGCTTTATCACTGGCCACCTGGTTATAGGTTACCTCCTCACTGGCCACCTGGTTACTAGTCATATGGTCCCGGATCGCCTAATCTGGGGGATCCCTAAATCCCCAAATCGGTGGAGGCTCATGGAATGAGCTCACTCGTTCCCAGTCCCCCACAGGTCACTAAATGCATGGAAGATGGGAGTCTAGGAGCCAGTTTTGGGGGTGGTGGTGGTGGCAACATCAAGGTCACCTCCTCCTCCTCCCTCCACAACAGCTCCCACTCAACCACATCCATTCATTATCATCCTCACCATCTGGGGAGAGTACCGAAATCTGGACTCTCAACCCCGATGGTGATATCCTGATTAAGCAGGCAAGGAACATATGGTAAAAAATACCGTGTTCCTTCCTGACCCTAACCACCCAAAAGTGAGTCGACCTGGAGGTTCACAAAAATTCCTTACCAATTCAAGGTCGTGTCCACCTCTTTACGCTCACTTAACTCACTTTTATTCTTTTTAATTTGTCTAGAATTATTAAAAATAAATAAAATTTATTCGCGGACAGCACACCAGCATCTGGGTGCACGTCTGGTTCGCTCCGTCGTCGACAGAGGTCTTGAAAATAAAGTTACAGATGTAAACCCAGTTTTCACTCCTTACCTCTGAATAAAATCGTTTGGAAATATACGTAGAAATCAGTGAAGAATCAAGGTAAACTTATTTAATATAAAAATCAGATTTTTAAATGCTCAAACTGAAGAAAAGCTAGTCAGATACTAGTCAGTCAATCCCTTTTCTTTTTGTACGCACTCTGTAGGTGCACATCTAAATGAAAGTGCTTGCAAAAGTGAAAGATTCTACTAAAGGATGTGTCCTAATTCCTAGCACTAACTTCAAGATGATTGTTTGTCTTTCACAATAAGTTTTATTTAATCAATTTTTACCAAGTATAAACAACATTAAATGTACAACAATAATTAAATATGACCGGCTTCCTCCACTCCTTTATATCCTATATTACGAAGAATCCTTAATGAACTGTCCATGACGGCTTTTCCTGACTCCTGTGACACTTCCTTGCTGATTTTCTTGAAAATCCTAGTGAATCCTCTGATGGAGGCTGGTGGTGTTGGTCGCTTAGAGTACTCCGCTTTGCACAAAGCCCAAAAGCGCTCAATTCCTCGTGCCTGCGGTACGTTCGGGGGGTTCTTGGGTTTTTCCACAAATTCAATTCCCTGGTCCCTTAAGAACGAAGTAACATTACGGGCGTAATGAGATGATGCCAAGTCTGGCCAAAACAGAATTTCACTTCGCTGATAATGCTTATCAATAAACGGAAGTAACCGAGCCTTAATACACTCCTCCAGATACACAGAAGCGGTCATAGTTCCCTCAGACACAAATGGTTCTGAAACGCGTCCACTATCGTCCATTGCCTGCCAAACAAGTACTTTTTTGAAAAACTTCTCTTTTTTCTTGACTTTTTGATCATACGGAACTTCTTCAGGATTCTTAGAATGGTAAAACTTCCTTCCAGGCACATCATTGGGGTCCATTGGAAAATAAGTCTCGTCGTCAATAATGAGAGTTTTTCGAAGGGCTTTTTGATAAACAAAACGGCATCCTGATTTTGCACGCTTCTGCTGGTCCTTAACGTATTTTGGTGCCACTTTTTTGGTACGACCGGTAATCCCTAGTTTCGCCTTCTTAATTTTCTGCAAGGTAAATGGGTTGCACTTGAGTTTTTTGCAGCATTTCTGACCGAAATGGAAGGGTTGACCTTAAAAGTTTTTGAAATCCTGTTTTTTAGTTTTTGGGTTCCCACAGTTATTGGCCGACCGGGACTTTGCTGAAAGTTGGTGTTTTGTGTTTGGTCATACCTGGATAACATGTGGTATAGGGTCCGGAGTCTTTCAAAGTCTTTCATTATTGTCATTCCTTTCATTCAAAGTCTTTCGAAAGGAATGATGTCTTTCAAAGTCTTTCAGATTTTGAAAAATGTCATTCCTTTCATTCCTTTCAGGTGAATGAAAGGAAATGAATGACAAATGTCTTTCAACATGCACAACTTACTAATTACGATAAAAAATGGTTAAAACATACCAGAACTCAGTAAATGGTTATCAAAACAAGCTTAGTTAGCAATTATACACTTAATTGGATTGGTTTCAGTTTCAAACACGACTGGAATTTTTGAGAACTCCAATATCACACTAAGCTAAATAATCGACAAACTGTGTTAGTTTTTGTTAATTAATCGTATTTATTGGATGTAGTCACTGATTTATATATGTATTTTTCAATTTGTAATTGTTGGAGTTATGTTTTCGACCCATTTAAATACTTTGCAATATTTTACATTTGAAAGGAACTGATTCCTTTCAAGTCTTTCATTTCCTTTCCATTCCATTCCTTTCAGGCTTCCATTTCATTCCTTTCCTTTCATTATTGCTTTTCCCAAAATGTCATTCCTTTCCATTCCTTTCAATGAATGAAAGGGTAATGAAAGGAATGAAAGACTTTTTTCCTTTCATTTCTGAAAGACTCCGGACCCTAATGTGGTATATTGTCGATTTGCGCTTCCCCTCTTCATGGAAGTGCTGAACGGTTTTAAACTTTGACCTTCCAGCAACTTTCTCATAGTAGGAAATAACGCGTTTAAAGAACGCTTGATTTTCGGCAGTGTTCATTTTGAAGGAATAAATGCGAAATGAAATGAAGGGCACTACGTACCCTCCAAAGCATGCGGAATCCAATGATGCATGCATCTTTTATCATCTGATATCAATTTGCATAAAATATGTAATTTGCATGCAGTGCTAAGAATTAGGACACATCTTTTATACCCACGCGACAAGCTTACGGGGTAACATAAAACACGAAATGCGTACGATGTCGGTGCAGTATACCAGAAACCAGAGCTAGCATTCTGTCCCAGTTTCGTTCCACAAAAGAAAATCAATATTTAGAGCAGAGCTTGCAGCAGATTCCTCAGTTGCAAAACCTTGAACTTGAACAAGTAGAAAGTGAAAGTTTCCTCTAAGGTTGCGGACCGCTATCTTGTAATGTTATATTGAATTGCATTGAAATGCATGTGGTTTAGTTTTACAAAATAGTTCAATAAAAAATCGGCTTTCACCTCATGCAAATTATGACATACCTTTTCTAATTTCAAACATAATAGTTGCATTTTGGTCAAACATTAATATCTGTATTTTACTTTTCTATGAAATATACTTTTTTATGTTGAATCTGAAGGAGAATCGCTCAGATTTGTTTCCAATTTTTGTATTCAATACTGTTTAACCAACAGTGTTTCCTTACAATATACATTTTCAGAGCAAAAGCAAAATCGTACACCCTTGTACGACATGGATGATTAAGAACGAAGTGGCACAAACGGCAAAGGCATATGTAACACCAGTATATACACACTCAAAACAGCAACTGTTCTCCCTGAGTTTGCTGCCACCAAAGAAAATCAATATTAGTATGCATGACATGCACAAAATTCTGCACTGCTAAACCTTGAACTTGAAACTGTGAAAACTGAAAGTGAATATAATAAACAAAGCTTCTGCAAAACATAAACCTGGTTTACCGCCACCTTGCAGTACTATACAGATACACAGCTTTCATTTTAGCGTTGAAATATATTTCATTAAAGTTGCATTCAATCGTCAAATTACAATTAAAAGCTCTCCATGTTGACAATGGAATGTCAGATTGTTACTATGTTTTGAGAGCGTGTTAGTAGATTTTGGCATTTCTAAATGGTTAGTTACTTTTTAGTAATAAGCAAAGGTAGGATGCTAACAATTCCAATGCTGAAATGTATAGACACAGCTTAATTTCATTTTGTCACATTGACTTAAACCTTTTGCAATACAAAGAAACTGAAAAACGAAAACGCACCCAGAATATTAAAATCATGAAAGCAAAATTAATAATATTAAGCAATACTCACAGCAAGCAAACCAATATGGTTTATGGTTAACATACCTAATACAAATATTATGATTTGGAACGTAAATATTGAACATTTTAAAACAGCTACATGTCAAGAGTCAAAACTTTAATTATGCAATTTTGCTTTACTGTTTCTGTATACTTTGAAGTAGATGTCTGAGAATCAGTGTTTACTATTGAAGTAACACTTGTCTACGAAGACAAATCAATTAAGTTTTAACTTATATAGTATAACATTAAAAAATCATTAAAATCTCGAACATAATTATTAGGTAGCATATAAACAGCCAATTGCCATGCCACATATTGCCAGATTGCGCTTGAATGGTCAAGCACCAAACGTGCTCACGTGTGATATCATTAGTGATTAATAAAATTATATTTTTGTTATTGCATACTACTCTCAACATGCTGCTGCATTTTGGCGAAAGCTTGAGATGATGAAATTTAAACTCCGGTTCTTAAACCATCAAAATAAACATATAAAATTCAATTTCATAATGTCTTTAAATCCACCATAAAAACCAGGCGTACGATAACAACAAGAAAGGTCAAAGAATTCTAGTGTACTTGCAGATGACGTCGTAGCCTAAAGAGCAACAATATTCTGAACGCGGGGCTACATGATTCCATATTTGTCTGTCTGCTGATAAAGACAGTTATCATACATCATATTACAAAAATATCTTTAAAAACGGAATTGTGGCCTTTGGCGAAAGTCCAGTGTGTCATTCACTTGAATTTGATTAAGTTTGCTTCATGTCACCATTTTTTGGCGTAAAGGTTTTCCTAACCGTAAACATGCAACATGCATTACATCTCAAACTAGAAGCATTTATAATGCAAGTGTTCAAAGCAGCAGATTCTCTATATGATTTTTTTGTTATGCTTACATCAAAGATCAAAGTCAGTTGTAAAATTTAGTTTGTACGTTTTTTATTGAGTCAAACAAAGTGCATTTTCTACTTGGGTACAAGGAAGAGTTAAAGAAAGTTTAAAAAACTAATAATGTACTTTGGTACCTAGCAGTAACAAAACGAAATATTTTTGTTGCATTTAGTAGGATTACTTTATTTTAAAAGTAGGATTCAATGAGATAAGATTTCCAGTATATCCGCTACATAATAGAACATTCATGAACATGATTTCTAAATTTACACCAACAATTTTCCTTAATACCTTTCCTACGCTTAAAAATTTCGAGGGTCACAAAAACCGTGTAACGAGAAAAACGTGTAACGAAAAAAATTCGTAGAATGATTATACCAGAAAATTCCAGTTTTTCTAAAAATCTTTTTGGGTTCGTGAACAATGCTCGTGCAATATAGCTTATAGGTAGGTAAACACAGAGAGAAGGGTATAATCCTCATAATGCTACTTCAATTTGCTTTGCATGATGTTGTATTATAACAAAAACAAATTCAGTAAAAATGAACCGCCATGAAAGCAATTATATTTATCTGAATAATTCTCCAGTAGTGAGTAAACATTTGAGCGTAGTGTCTTATAAGTTGGAATGGGAATATCCACCGTTAAAAACTGAACACAGGTAAGTTCATTAAGCCTTTATTTAGCAATCAATGATTTCGCAAATACTATACATAATACATGTTAGTCTGACGGCAGTTACAAAATTATTCAGATGAAATTTCCCCTAAGAAATTTGTCCCCAATCTTTATTTCTAGAGTTAATGTCCCATCAGAAAATTTTTTCTGGAAGCCTCTAAATTCCTGGATTACATAAAGGTCAGGTCAAACAAGCAAAAAGGAAAAGTCAAGAGGATAGAGAAAAAATACACAATTAAAAACCTAACTGACTTATAAAGCCGCTGAGAAAATATCACTGGAGAAAATCAAGATTGAGGAGCTGGGCTTTAAGAGAGAGTCTTTTGGTTACTAGACATGTTGGAAACATCAACATCGGCAGTTTGGTTACTAACCTGTCGTGGGTAAATAGAAATTAACATAGGAATTTAAAATTATTTTAGGCAAGGCTTGTATTGAATTTTTTCCATTCAGGGGAACAGAACCATGAATCAGGTTTTTATGGAGCACTAGACGGTCCATTTCCAAAATTGTTGCCTGTTCTGTGGAAACAGTTTTACATATTTGGAAGTAAACTTTAGAAATATGATTCTGGTTCTCTGGATATGAACTTGAAAAACGTGCAATCATTTCATGTGGTCGAGGAATTTGAAAAGGCCTTAAGAAAATATTTAATGCGCGGTAATTAAATTTAACAACTGTAATTTAGTTAATCGCTCTATTATATATATAACCAATTATAATTATACATTCAAAGACTTAACTGTAAAGCATTTAGCTAAGTTTTAAAACTTTTTTTACCACCCCCTGTAGCTTGGGTGTCCGATACGCTACAGCAAATAAACCACCAAGTTCCATATTATTCCTGGCGGCAGCTTTTTCGAAAGTCAGTCAAGCAATTAATAACAACTTCCCTCCTGCAATAATGTGGAAGGACCAGAAACTGGAACTTTGGAAGAATAGAAAAAAGGTGATAGGAAAATACAAATAAACAGCTTATCACCAACAATATCAGACACATTTGCAATAATGTTTGTACATAGTGCGAATTCTGATTTGAACAATGCAAGCGTGTAACGACACGCACACTTTCAAAAGGGAAGAAGTTGGTGTACGTTATCAATAGAAACTAGGTTTCAAATTAATTGAATTTGTAGAAGGGAAAAAGTTTGTTGAATTTAGTCAGATTTTAAAAGAACAGTGTACCAAAAATGTTTTTGCATAAATAGTAGGAAAAATAGACAAGTACGCAACACTGATCAAGTCAGTGCAATAGTTTTCACTGATAAAGATGTAACGTAAAAATAATTGTAGTATTGGTTGAATATACACAGAAAGAAGCACAATGATAAAAGTTTTGTCGGGAACTGAGTTTATTTAAATTGAAAATTTGAGCGAGTTACAACATTGAAACTAATCAAATTAAAAAGATAATTTTAGTAAAAGAGAGAAGTATTGATGGAAGTAGACTTAGAAGAAAAGAATTATAAAACGCAGCACTAGCTTTTCAGAAACTAGGCGTAAATCATGACGTTTTTGTTCCTTACTTGATCCAGCAAACTTTTTAAAAAATTTGTTAGCTATTTTCGAGGAATTTCTTTCTATTTGCTATTTTGGATTAGTAAGAACACTGCTGTCATCCTTCCTTGTAATGTTTTAAAAGCTATGCATTATGCAAGTCCCTAATACCTATATCTGATGAAGGTGGAGTGTGAAAATAGAACTGTGCAAAATACTGTGTGAAGATATATTTTTTAAAGCAAATTTTAATAATAAATCTGCTTGCATTGTTATTATTACACATTGATTTGAAATTTGAAATATTAGATTTGGTAAATTGCTTCAGTACAAAATATTCTCACAATCCCACTAGACGATAGTTTGTTGATCTTTTGCCTACATAATGAAATCCAATGAAAATCATTTTAGAGTGGTGTTTAATAATTTAAAAAAAACAGCACTAAAATGCTACCGATAGGGATATCATAACCAAAATAAGAAATGAATTTCAAACCACTAAAATGTTGATGGTGGTTAGAAACACTACTATGCACATCTGTGAAACATTCAGTTCACAAGACCAATCTGAGTCTGAGAAAAACAGGAGAATGGAAGCTAAAATCCCATTTAGAATAACGTATGGTATTGGTTTTAACCACAATATTTACACTTAAATTGTACCATTTGTATTGCGAATTTGCGGAACATGGATTGTGGAATTTGTATTCCCAAAAACTCCAAACTAATTAAATAAATTAGTACTTTTAAAGTGAGGAAAAATAATAAGCACCCTTTTTGAGAGTTCGGATTTATGACACACACGAATCCCAAATTGTTAGAATGTGTGCATGGTAGTTTTGCTGCATTATTTAATTCTCATTTTGGCAAAGGTGTTTCAAGGAAAGAGCAATATTTGGGTGTCAATGAGAAATAATTTAATGTTTTTGCACTAATGATTTGTGAACTACATAGTTGGATTGGGAGTTTACCGGGTATAACATTAAACTTAAGTATGAGGGCATTTGTGATACTTTTGTTGTGTTTGCGAAACTGAAATAGAATTCAGCAGAATCATATATTTTTGAAAGGACGACTTCCTGACTATTTTGTGGAAAATACTAATATTTGAATACTTTATTCACACTAGCCATTAGGATTCGCTGTAAAAACTCAGCAAATTTCTTAATATTTTAAATAATAAGTCCCAATTTAATGCAGTCAGTCAGTTGACAACTTTGCTGTCATATTTACATATCTGGGTAGCAACTAAAATCGGTGGTGCACATTTCTAGACGGATTTAAATAGAAAATGGAGGTAGGCTAACTTTCGTGATACCCGAAGAGTTATAGTATCTAGTGTAGTTTATAAGATTATGTAATGTGATGGAAGCTTACAGGTTATCGCGCGGTAACGCAGCAAACAAAGGTTTTTGCAGACAGTTGCTGGTATACAATCAGTTTAAGTTTCAGTTTTAAAACGGACCATGGCAATTGTAAGATGAAAGCTTGTAATATGCAATGAAAAAAGCTGGCCATGTTTGCTGTATCTTTATAATCTATTGTTGCAAGTCATGAATAAATCCAATGAAACAAAAAATATTGGAAGCGTTAGGAAGTTAAAAAAATGCCGAAGAATTGTACTTTCTCTCCTCTTTATTTTTTCACTACAAACGTGTAATTACAAAAACATAATCATATTTATTTTCAGTTGTGTCATTGTATTGCCTACGCCATCTTCCAAACAACGCATAAAATATTGTGTCGTGTACAAGCTGTAACATTTGGTATTTCCGTAGATGTCTCTTGCTTGCGTAATATTCAAAATGTGCCGTAATGGTGTTCGGTGACAAGCACGTTCAGGTAAACCCTTTGGGAAATGTCGAGATTTACTTTCTCTTGTTCCAAACTTCAATATATGCAGAGCATACGTTTAGTTTACCCGCAGAGCTTTTAGACTTTTCCATTTGCAACATTTATCAAAACGTCTACTTTGAAAAATCTCTTTAAAAATCTTATTTTATGCATAACATCGTGAAGCCACGCTTGTTTCAAACTATCACTTGTAGCTTTATGTGTAATAAACCAACTCAGTGAATAAAGTTCTAGCCGCTGAGTAAACTAGGCATGAAATCTGTTACTATTTCAAGACAACTGTATGCACAATCATTACCGAAATGCAATTCTTTGCCGTAACCACATTTGCAACATAGAAAATACAATGTCACGGGCGCTCCTAATAAAACTAATTTTCCATAAGCAAGATTAACTGTAGGCTTGGGTGGACTTTACTTTTGGGTTTTACATTTCCAAGTACAACTCAGCTTTTTTATCTTTATGTGCGCAAAGCCTCTTAGGTATCACCAGCATTGGAGACTCCTTTCTCTGTTGCTTCTATCTGGTAATTCATGAATAAAGTTTCAAACACAACTAAAATAGGTACCCCAATGACCAGAAACTTTCTTAGTACCAACTCATGTGGTAATAAAAGTCTTCAAAAAGTTCTAATAGTACTAATTACCAAACGCAACTAAACAAGAATGACTTAATTCGGTGCATATTATGCACCGAATTCATTTGAAGTTTAAAAACATGTTCGCACCGTTTCAGATGGTGCCAGGCTGGTGCATTTTTTTGTGTTATCTTTTTCACGTGTTTTGTCTAACATGCAACAGGGCAAAAGTTGGCCCGCCAATCCATCACTTGGCTAGTTCATTACTTGGCCAGTTCATTATTTACTTTTCACCATGCCTAAAATTGGAAAGCATCAGTTGAGCAGAACGGAAAAACGAAAAATAAATAATCGTATTAAGTCAGTTAACTTTAGTTTTGGGAAGATCAACAAGTTGAAAAAAAATGATCAGTTAAAGGATTGTGTGATTAGCGAGAAACCAAAAGATAGTGCCAGCAATTTATTAACCAGACCAGTGCATACTCAAACCTTGCCACCAGCAACCAATCCGCAAGTTCATCAAGAAGAGAACACTTTCTCGGAAATCTTCCAGTTCAATTCCGACGTTCCCCGACAAGATACGCCAAAAGAGTTTGAAAACCAGTTAAGAATTTGGGCAATTAAAAACAACGTTAACCAAACATCAGTTTCTTCCCTGTTGGAATTACTCAGACGACATTCTTGCTTGAACACACTACCCAAAGACGCAAGAACTCTACTTAAAACTCCTAGGACACCAAGCATACGTTTTCTGAACCCCGGATATTATTGTCATTTCCCTCTAAAGGATCCTTTAACGAAGCTTAAACATAATTACCCGGAAACCACTGTATTTTCTCTTCAGCTTAATGTTGACGGACTTCCTATTTCAAAAAGCAGCCAGCAACAGTTTTGGCCAATACTAGTTCATGTAACAAGCATTGTTCAAAGTTCTCCGTTTGTACTAGGAGTTTACTATGGGCTAACCAAGCCGATATCTTCGAATGAGTTACTAAAGCAGGCAGTGGATGAAGTTTTAATTGAGTGCTCAAGATCTGATATCAAAGTGACCATCCATAGTGTGGTGTGTGACGCACCTGCACGATCCTATATTTTAAATATTAAAGGTCATACAGGATACTTCGGATGTCATAAATGTACTGCAGAAGGGGACCAGGTCGAGAGACGTATGACATTTCCTGAGCTTCGCTGTCTACCACGAACCGACACAGATATCCGAACTCAAAGATTTGAGGAACATCATCTTACTGGACCGGCGTCTGAGTTGACTAAGTGGCCATCGGATACATTTGATATTGTGAAGCAAGTTCCACTGGACTACCAACATCTAATCTGTCTAGGTGTAGTGAAAAAGCTTCTTTGCTTCTGGATTAAAGGAAGAGCACGGCCTTGTCATTTATCTGGGAGAAACATCCAATTAATATCTCAGCGTCTCATTACGTTGAAATCATACTTTTCTAAGGACTTTGCAAGAAAACCACGAAATCTATCACGGACATTTTTGCTTTATACGGGACCTTTAGTGCTCAAAGGTGTTTTGTGTGAAGTGTATTATCATCACTTCCTGTGCCTTCATGTTGCAATAGTGATACTTTGTTCAAAGTTGCTTCATTCGAAATTACACGGTTATGCAAAAGAATTACTGTTTTACTTTGTGGACAATTTTTCAAGACTTTACGGAGCGGAAACGCTTTCTTACAACGTGCACAATTTAATTCATTTAGCAGAAGACAGTGAGAGATTTGGTGTGCTTGACGAGTTTAGTACTTTCAAATTTGAAAGTCATTTAGGTAGGCTAAAGAGATTACTAAGGTCTGGAAACCGTCCACTTGAACAGTTGTACAATAGAATTTCAGAAATTCAGTCACTTCCAGACACTTCAAAGTCTAAGGCCGGCGACACACTTTATCGGGAGTTCGATTTGTCAAAGTCTAGAGGCGACAACTGTTGTATGCTAAAATCTGGAAATATTTTGATTATTGATGACATAGCAGAATCTTCAAACGGATTTGTTTTAAGTGGTAAACAGCTGATTGAAGACGGTCCATTGTATCACGTTCCTTGTACTTCTGAACTGTTGGGAATAAAGAAATATACTTCAGCCGCAGTACAAACAACGGTGCATTCATCGAAAGTTAAGTTCAAAGTGTTGGTGTTTCCAGAAGGAAGTGGGTACGTGTCGTTTCCATTATTGCACACGGTTAACTAATGTGGTGTCTAGTATCGTTCAGCGGACCTGGAGAGGGATATGCACTCGCCCCAAAAGACTGGTTAATGGGTGATACAAAATGCTGGTGGCCACCATTTTGGAGGACAAAGTCTAAGCTTGACCATGCAGTCAAAACTAGAGAATCTCCGGATCCTACAAGCTGGACGCTCTATGACGTCCATGTCATTGCTGGAAAGTATTTTGGTATGTCTCTTTTCTAGTATGCTTGTTTGTTGTTTTTTAGTAATAAATTGCTTTTTTTGGATTATAGCAAGTTATGGCGAAGCTCGTCAAGCAATGTCACTTCCCTCATGGAGAATAGACGAGTCCGATCTGTCAACGGCAGAAGACGAGCGTGGGCGATTCCGAAACCGACCTGCACGGCAAGAACGGAATAGCGACGAGGAGGGAGGAGGAAGCTCGGAGGATGGAACAACGCCAGCAGTGGAACTTGATGCAGCTAACTCCAAGAAGAAAAAGAAACCTCGTGTACTAGCTAAAGTAAAGCTCTTACCGCCTACGTTGAGTACTCCACCACCGTTGCCAAACTTGTCTTCCAGTTCCCAACAAACTACTTCTGGATCAGGCAGTCATAGATTGGTGGCAATTGGGTTTTTTGCAAGAGGTATTATGCAGTGTTTGATGTAATTTACAAATTTATTGTGTTGTAAATGTTTAATTAGCATAATACTGTATTTAGGGGGAGGGTACATCAAGCAATCTGTTCAGAACTCCTGAAAATGTATCCAAGTTTTCAACTCCAGCTGGAATTAACCCAATTTGTGTCTACACCCGTGTTTGTTCACCTGAGAATTTCGGTGATTTGTCAGAGGGGAACGGCAACTTAAACCACAGTAAGTGTTGGCGGTTGCTTGAAAATTTAATAACCTGTATTCCTGCTGCTGCTGGTTATTCAATAGACAGCTGAGTTTATTAATCTCACATTTATTGTATTTTTAGCTTTGCCCAGAACACCATCTGATACTGAGATGGATGCAGGAAAGGGACAAAGTGCAGACGAAAGGATGATTGGTTAGCTAGAGCTTGATTTTTTGCACATTAAACTGCGCAATGTAATATAACTACTATATGGATTGTTTTGTAGATTATGGGGAACAGTTGAAGTTAATTCAGTCTCAGCAACAAGTTGTAAATGCTAAGCTTGACATTCAAGTGGACATGTTGAGAACGATTCTGCATGGTCAATCTCATCGTGACGGTGTATTCCCCAACTCTACTGACAGGAGAATTGATTTGCCCTTAAAATCATTGAAAGATGCCAACAAGCAGGACAGTGATATGAGGCAAAATGCTGAGTTGCGGAAACAATTGGTAAATATTACATATAAATGCAAATCTTGTTTTTTATTAAGCAATATACACAAAATCAGTATACTCTGCTCATTTCTAGGAAGACCTGTTATCAACAAAAGGAGGCAACAATGGGAATCAGATAGCACATAGAATTGTTGCTGCTTTAATGACGGATGAAGTCATGTTAAGCTTTAGCATTGCCGGTCAAAGGGGGAAACAGTGCTTCCGCGACACTTTGTTCCTCAATGTTATTTGTGGTAAGTAGAAATGGATATTTGTTGTTGTTAGTAGCCTCTTAATCCGCACTCAATAAAATAATTTAACATTTTGAATTTCGTTTAAGCAGAAGCTGTTCGGCGACAACCAAAAGGGAAACTCTCAACTGATAAGGAGATTGAAAGCGCTGTTGAATACTGGTTGAAGAAGACTTATACTAGAATTTCAAAAAAGTAATTTTATTGAAGCATATGTATTATGTAGCATGATTTGTTTTGTGATTATTTAACCAGTGCTACTTATTGTAGGCGAAAACCGGAAGTTGGAGGAAATATTGATGACGAAGTTCACTTAGACGAGGAGCATCCATCGGGATCAAATCAGAATTGAGTAAACAAAGTTTAACGGAAATAGGAAACTAAGATTTTTGTTATTTTGTGCTTTTATATGAGTTCTGCTACATGTAATCAATTAAATAAACAATTTTAGGGGATTCTGGGCTTTTAAGTTTATTGTTCTGTATTTTGATTCAAGAGAGCACTAATATTAACCCATATTTGCACCAGTCCAGCACCATATTAGCCATGAATTAGTTAGTGCTTGCAATAAGAAGTATTTTATTAACGATGCTCAATTAGTACTTAGTCGGTGCTCATTCCGGTCGAGAAAACACCGTAGTGCACCATCCTAGTACCAGTCTTTAGAGGACAAATGCACCCTGGTAAAACTGTCTGAAATGGTTCTCTTATGGTTCTAACATCTTTATTGAGTAGAACCACAATGCACCAGCGGCACTTGCTCAGCTCTGAATAAATATCGAGTTTGGTCATTGGGGTATATGCTACACGATACAAATGCTAATCAGAACTTGCGTATGTTTTTGACAACATGTACGATTCCATTCCAATTCAGATGTAATACGGATTTTCTTGGTATTGGATTTAAACACAATGTACGTCAGGGGGCTTATGATTTAATTAAATTGTAGAAGTTTTTTTCTGAGTATCGAAGGCAAACGGCGATACTAAAGTTAAACTAAGAATATTAGGTCTCGCCGCATTGGTTGTGAAATCCCACTCTTTGTATTTCCCACTCCTTTGAGTAGGTATTGTTGAGTGATAATCCATTATCCTTTCCATAGAAAATCTAAAGATTGTACTATTGAGATTCATTAATCCATTTCATTGGGTTTTGAAGTCAAAGGTGTTGCACAATGCCCCTGAGCTTTTTATAAAAAATTTCAATAATGAAAATGGCTTTGCATTTGCAATAATATTGCGGTAATGCGGCGGTGGTTTCTAATAATGCGATAGAAACACTGCATAGAACATATATACCGTGGATTAGATACAGGGATGTACTTCTGGTTTCTTATTTCCTGGCATTAAAATTCTGAGCCAAATAAAATTCAACTTTTTCACGTGAAGCATCTAGAGCTTAGATCTGAAGAGATAGCTTTACCATTAATCCAGCTTATGAAACCGTTAAGGGAGTTTCCTAACCGCAAATGCGTTCTTAGAGCCAACCTCAAGAATTGTAATTTTTTGTGGGTACGCTCCAGGGGTGCTTCATGCACAAATCATTTCAAAATTGGGAATTCGTTCATAGAAAGTTTGTTCAGTACTTTATAAAATGGTCCGTAATGAAAAATTTCCAAACGCAAATTTCCCATTTTTTACATAGTACATTTCAATGCAATAGATTTGGCTTCCCATGCTGTATGTGAAAGTTACAAAACTATCCTTCCAAATAAAAAAACAGACTAAGAGCGTCGAAACCAAAAGCAAAAAATAGAACTTCTCAATATATAAAATTGATTTTTTTTTCTTTTTGTTTTCAGTAATAAAGCTTGTAATGCAAACTTTTACTTTGTAGACTCACAGTCAGATTGCACTTTTGTGTAAAGTCACATAAAAGCCAGCGGCAGGGTGGCGCAGTTTGCTAACCATGCACTCTGAACCTACCTCACCGGGAGTTCGATCCTCGCTGGTAAAGTAAGTATGTGTTGCTTTCCTGTGTTTGAGATTTATTCTTGTAGTGGTAAATGTGACTTCGTTCTCTCACTGGGTTGAAACCTGTATGGGTATCCCCTGTGAGATTGAGCATGTTGTTGATTTACATACTTACAATTTCCATAATATTTCTCGTAAAAAGCAGCACTGTGTAAAAAGTAATGGGAGAGCCAGCAAAATTCAGAATGATGGATACGCGGCTGGGTCCTCTCTATGAGCTCGCTCATATATAGGGGGGATTCCTTCCCAAATTACATACATTACATACAAAGTCACATAAAATCTAAATAATTCTATGAGTAATTTTGTTATCGTTGCGCTATACTGCTGTGAATGATGGGACGCAGTGGTTCTTCCAAACACTTTATAGATGAAAAGAAGCACAACCGATGGCACCCAGAACAAACTAAAGGCGATTGCGTTGTAAATGACATGTCGAATAATTTGCAATTTCCTCACAACAGCTGAATTGGATGTTGTCTAAAAAAACAAGAATATGTGAGTTTTGTATCACATAAAACTTTCATTTATGCTTATGCCAAGATTTAGTTTACATCTTACATTGCGTCGAAAATACTTTGTTACGGTTGATTTTACCTTATAAAGTGCTGTAAACAATAAAATACTCAAGATTTAAGTAGGTTTTACAAAAAAGACATCATTGTGAACTACTTACAGTAAAGTATATAGCTAACTGGTAAAATGTTGAAGCAAACGAGCTTTAAACTTTCGTACGTAACTGTAGCAAAAACGCTGCTGAATAGTAGTTGCTGCAATAAGATACAAAATTAAGCATTATGGTTAAAAGCACCGACAAGTAAGCACAATTAAAGTTCTGATATAACTTTACCACTTTACCAAAGTTGTAAAATAAGCTTAGTTGGAATATATTTCAATTATACATTAATTTTTTATTATGGCCATATTCTAATTAAAACTTCATATGTCAAGTTGATAACTAGATGTCATATTTGCGAATCACGGCCCACGTTTGCTAAAAAGGAAGGGTTGTATTATCTATTAATACTGTTGGGCCAATTATGAGCGTCTGAGAAGCTATTTGTAACATTGCAGTGTCGACTGATATCATAACGAGAAGCAGAATAGTGTAAGTAGCGCAAGAGTAAATGAAAAAGAAAGCCTACGCTACGAAAAGCCTCTATTGGAGGTAATATTTATAATATAATTTAAGTGTAAATAAAGCAAAGATTAAATGAAATATAAAATTAGAAAGTAAACCAATTAAAAATTATTTATTTTCTGGTAAAGTAATTCAATTAGAATTACTCCACTACTTTTTAGTTACAAATTCTGGGATGCCTTAGGAAATTTAGTTACGATTCAGTCATAGTGATCTTTATGTAACTTAAAAGTAGCTAAACGTTTGAGGAGATTAGTTGTCGGCCTTGATCTTTGAGGTCTCAAAATCAGTTCACCATAAAAAATCGTTCTAAGGAAAAAATAATGTGTTCTAATTATATTTAACAAGCATTTGCACGAGGAGAAACTATTTTTAAAATATCCGTCATCAAAAATTCAAGAACTGTGGAGTCAATCAACATTTGGTTGATCAACAACAACAATTACCAATTAATTATCAATTTCAATAAGAATGCATTCTCGTTAAATTTGGTTAGTTCAACTAACAGCTAAAACTTTAAGCGCTACTTCTATACTACGCCAATCGCATTTTTTTATTTTTACACGTAGCTTTTGTAAAAAAACAATAGTTTATAAAAATCTACAAAACCGAAACAATGTTTGTGATAACCTTGTCAGTGTTCTTACTTGTTTGCATTCCCCAAGTTCCTTTCCTTTAGGTACCGCTACATCTACCATTGCATATGACGGCAGATTTGCAAGTATCGCCAGCAACCAAATCATTTTCAAACATCTTCCAACCAAAATATCACCTCCTTGGTAATTTTCTCAGAATTTAAATGTAATGGCGTAATGAACACACGCTACGTTTAATGGAATCGCTGAAACCAGCACATCTATTCAGAAAATTTAAAAAGGTACCATTTCCAAACCATAAAGTAAATAACACTGAATGAAACAGTACTTACTTCTTGATAGAGACGTAAAAGCACACACTAAGAAAGTTGTGTGAGCTTCCAACTGTTGAAACTTCCGGAGAAAGTAAAAGGCTCCATCCACATTGCACAAAATGTTTAGCAGGGATAAGTGGGCGATTAACTTTTGTACTTTTCTGCAAAAGATTAACTACCATATAATTTGGGATTGCTAACTCTAGAAAGGACAATCAAGTTTCCTACTTACCGTTGCTTCTTTTTCGGCATTGTAAATACTATCGACATTACTCTAAAATTTTCAAACACATTAAAAAACGTCAGCAAGAAGAACGCTATAAGAGGCAGAACGACTCTTTTTCCCACATCAGTTTTGTCTTTTGTTGAATCACCGGATGCGTCTGTTGATTCCATTGCCACTTCCATTGTGCAGGTATGCACAACCGTATTCAGCGTGACGGCTTTGGTTTTCTAAGCTGCACTCACTCCAAGCATCTTTGTTGGCGGCCAAGAAAAGACTAAGCGATAAAAAAACAAGCAGCGAGATTTTACGTGTTGTGTAGCATCGTCAAATGCCTACAGTAAAAGCTGTAACGTACGTTTTGCGGAGCTTGGGAGCTAAATATGTGACAAAAAAGCTAGTTTTTTCTATGCAGGAACAAGTGGAATGATTTGAATATAATGAAAGCAATTTTGATGTTCAATTAGACACAAGCAATTATGTTCAATTGTTTTTTGCAAACACGTCATGTTACCTTGAATATACTGTAATTTACAGAAATACCATCAAAATCAAATGTTTTTAAAGTATTTAAGTTAAAACTATTTACATGTTAAATTGAAACATAGGTACTCAAAACAATATTACCACATTAGAATCATGTAGCCAAGAAAGTTTTCTTCTTTACGTTTTTCATATTCGGAATATATTATGATTCCAGGCAATTGCTTTGCTTAGCTTTGAGACGTTTTTTGAAAACCACTACTACCTCTTTAGAAGAATCAGGTATAGACATACGTCAACAAATTAGAATTACAAGTTCATAGTCCCTTTAAATACGTGGTTTTATAAGATTAAGTAGTTGTATTTCCTTTCTACCCAAACTCTGGTCTTATCACTGATGTCCCTAATTGTAAACCTCCATGAATGTTGCAGAAAACGAAGGTTAGAAACTTTCGCTGTGAGAGGTTTTATTTTATATATAAAGTTTTCATATTTAAAGAAAAAGTTCACTTCCACCCACCATTGACGTCAAAATGTTCGCTGCTAAATTCAGGAAGAACTTTTTAAAACCTAATGAGGCGTTGATTGGGCATATTACACTGTTTTCTAAGAACTTTAAAAGGTTTAAGTTTTCTCCTGACATATAAAATTATTTTGTCGAAGAAAACCTGCAAGTTTAAAGCTCCAAAAATTTATTGTTTTAGTCAACGTAATCCCCATCAAGTACATTTATCAATAACCCAACTAGTGATGGCAAAAATCGGAAACTAATCGTGATTAATCGCGATTATTCCGATTTTTGTCCAAACGTTTTGTGCGTGATGGGAAACGTTTTATACAAAAATCGAATCGAAAATCGCGATTAATCGCGATTTCTAGAAAACGCGATTTTATGACAAAATTAGCATTTGAAGTTGCTTAAATTAGAAGCGAGTAACCTATTTACACAGAAAATTACACAAAATTATTTAGTCACATTCTTTATGTTATCAAGTTTTTACTTTTCTCAGGTTTTGTAGTTGCGATTTGTAGGACTGTGAGTAACTTTTAAGGAAACCTGATTGATTTTATGGAAATTTTTAAGGAAGTAAAAAATCGCGATTTTTTCGATTTCTAAACGTTTTAAGCACTAATCGAATCGGTTTTCCGATTATCTAAACGATTTTACCCGGAATCGGATCGAAAATCGTTTTGGAATCGCGATTAATCGTTTGCCATCACTAAACCCAACGAAGTATTGTTGCTGCTATTTATTATTCGTATGTTCTTCTGTTTTAAACAATTTTCGCTTTCTGAAATTGTTTTTGCTTGTATGACTAATAGCAAAATTGTTTGGTTTTTCACTCAGGTTTATGTCATGTAAATTTACATATTTTCTTGAATTTTATTGACAAATAGAAACGTATAAATAAAAACAAGGCTTGACAGAATACGAAGCTTACACAATATTAGTCTATACTTAATACATATAATTAAAAATGTACATTGTAATGTACAGTGGTATTGTAACAGTGGGCGTATTTTACTTTTAATACCCCTGTTGTGTTCTTAAATAGGATGCAGAAATAATAACGCTTTGGAGGAATTTGTTGAGAGTAAATTTGAAATATTTATTTTTCACACTATCGTTAACGAAAATGTAGATAGAGTTAAGTTTAATTTATAATTGTTAGCCGAAATATTGCACTACAGGGGAAGACTGAAAGAGCCCCTGCACTTGCATTCACAACTTGTGAACATGTGTCAATTGTTGTATGTAGGAAAGCTGAGATTTTTCAGCTCTCATTCCTTTTTCCAAGTAGGTCCATGCATAGGCCACATGGAAGATGAGATATTGAATTTGGTGCTGGTCTGGAAGTCTTTACGTCATGGGAGGGGCTATAGTATTGCACATGCTTGCCATCAAGATCTTGAAAGTTATACCACAAACTAAATGTGTAATCTTTTCCTTAATGTGCGTGCCTATATAAAATATATTCTCCACATGATTTTGAACGGCATAAAAAAACACATTTGGTCCTGCCCGTAGTAGATTAAATCTATTATAATGTTAACAGCAGCAACAAGAGAAGCTTTGATATAATTGATTGCAGAATAGCATGCTATCCACTTTTTGCCACGTGTTGATTACTCGTAACCCAATAATACTCTATGTCTCAATTGCTTGCTCTCAAACTGTCAGCTTGGCTGCTATTAAACTCTCTGTCTTATTAGACGTTGCCAGACATAATTTTAGCTCGTGTTCCATGACATGCAACTCCGACCTTTTTCTACTATGTAACAATGCGCTATGGTCTCATGTAAAAAGGCCCAAAACAAAATGGCTCAACCCTTAAATCTCCAATGTTTGAGACTAAAGGTAAAAATTTTCATTTATTTGGAAATCATACAATGACCATCACAAAGATGAAAAAGTGTAAATAGGTTAACAATTGGTAAATATTTACATAGTACAAATTTCGGTATTTATTTAATTATTTAATAAAGTTTTCTGAATCCATATATATTATCTTCATATTTATTTAGCAAAGTTATATTTATAGTTTTAGCAATTTAATGCAATATACAACCGTACTTCAAACGTTTTACACTTATTTAGGTAATTGTGCATGCCCCCTACCACGCACAAGCTTTTTACTTGGATAATTGTCTATAAATTGCTCATCTGCCCCAACTGAAACTGATTTACTACTCATATTTGCTGTGATTTAATATGACTTTAAGTATACAAACCATTTTATGATGTGTACTGTTCCGCAAGTAATCTTGAACTATGAACATTTCTCATTTTTATGCTCAGAAGTGTATTTAATAATAACCAACAAGATTCATGCATTATCTTTACGGGAAAAGATATGATATTTTGCATGTTGGGACTTTTGTGACGAATCAGAGTATCAATTTCCCGTGTTAAACGTGCTTTTTTGGTTAATATTGTTCAGTTTATCCACTATACACTTTTCACTGGACAGCATTACCCCCTATATGCAACTTTCCATGTCCATCATGCTACTGGACGGACAAAGGGGACAATGTCCACCATTCGCTTTCCACCTCTTTCATGAGAAATGAATGGGCTTCACGGATGCAGGTATTAAGTAGTAACTCAAGCTTTCGAAATTTTACTAATTTCTTCGTCAGGAGTAAATGATAAAGCGAAAGAAAGAAACGGAGAAGGTGTAACAAATTGTTTCATAAATTATTATAAAATGCATTGCATATAATTATTCCTTTGTATTGCCATCCTTGGAAACACATCCACTCAGGGGATAAGTTTTTGAAGAAACGTTGAGATAATTGGGTTGAGAGTTTTTCAGTTGTTCTTGTTAATGCGCTTCTCCGGGTCCACATTTTGAATGTACAGACCTTCCTTCGCTTCCCTGTGAAAGTAGCGGGGTTCGACCTCTATGAGACTTGCTGAGTCAATAGTGATGGTGTGGGTTGGAAATTCCCTCATGTGTTCAGTAACTGCAGATTGTGAGCTTTTTCGGAAATGGTCATCAATTCGGTCTTTCCGGGGCCTACTTGTTTCTCCAATGTAGATTATTTCACAACTGCACGTTATCTTGTATATTCCTGGAGGAAGTTGTGATAGTTTTTGTTTCATGTTACAAAGCATGCTCCCTAGTTTCGTTCCTGGTATGTAACCAAATTCGCATTCCACATGAAAGCTGAAGAAATGGGTGAGTCTAGTGGTTAAGGGACCCATATACTTGACTTGTTCGGTAAAATCCAATCAAACTTTTACGTAACGTTTTGCATTTATAATTTCTAGTTTTTTCTCAAACATTTATTGGCAGTCGGGGTTTTTGACATTCTTTTTTGAACACTTGGACGAATCTTTTTTACTAATAATGATTTGGGTATGTTCATTTGTCAGTTACGCAATGCCCTTTTCAATTATCAAACACGAAATTTTGAACAGGCTTGCAATCTTCTAAATTTTTACTGTAAATGGTCTCAGACAAAGTATCACTATCTCTAGTAGCAGAAACCAAATTGTAAACAATGACATAACATCATTAAAATTGGAGGGTTTCCCGAACATACGGTACAACTCTTTGCCTTTTTTTTCTTCATTGTTTTCACTGATGTTCTTCAGTTAGTTTACTTAACTGTGGCTGTCATATTATAAAATAGATAGATTTATGAGAGAGAAAACTGTTTACTTGTTTTAACAATAAAATATAAACTTACGTAGTTTTTTTAACAAAGAAAGATTTTGTTGTCTCAATGGTATAAAAATAGATTTGTTGAAACCCTAGCTCACCTTCTTATGGCTGTTGTGAATCATGAAAATTTGATAGCTTAACTTCAGTGCAATTGTATGGATAAAGTAAAAAAATCACAGAAAAATACCTTTCTTAATATGAGAATATAGTGTGGGCTACAAAGATGAATTACACGCACACAAGATTATGGAATTGTGTTTCGTAACACAATTGCGACATTATTGCATATTCTTTGTAGTTGATGTGTTTTGTGGCAAAAAGGCAGACATAAACCAAAATGATTGCTGTAACTATCGTAGAATCAAACGTTGCAGCTATGCATTCTTGGTACTTGTTAGCACCAATATGTACATACTCCTTTTCTTTAAAAAGACAACCATTTTGCCCTGCTGGTACTAACTGTTTTAGTACAATAAATGATTTATATAGCCTATTTGGACATCCAGTTTTCGTCCTGTTAACTCTGTTTTTAGTTAGCAGTATATTTCGGGATTTCTCTGTAGCATTGTTTAATGATGTCATTGATTTGACAATAATTCGATTATATTGATTCCACTTTACCGGCACAATAAACAACACAGATAGATTACATCCTTTGAGTGTAAATTTCTTTTTTGAGATATAAAAGAAAATTTGCAGATAGAAGTATAGCAGTCGCAACAGTTACGTTTAAATGTTAAATCGGTGAGCGTGTTCATGCTTTAATCAAAATTTTATGCACTGCGTCCTGTGAGAGTCAGAGAAAGTGTTGCATAAATATGAAAGCTACCAGATATTCAATAATGGTTGTATTTGGAGTAAAAAGCTCTTTGTAGCCTGTTGATATGTTGCAAGAGTCTGAAGCAACCTCTCATTTGTGTTAGATTTTAAGAAACGCATTTAATGCTTCATATTAATATAGGTAAATCCAGATTGCTGTTTCGGCTAGGTCCTATGCCTACACGTATAAATATTTATTCCAACGTGACAGCCCAATGCTATATTTCGGAAACTTGTAATAAACAATATATGCCATTGCGAAATTTTTCTTTATCTGAATAGTACACTCATTAAATATTATCCCAACAATATATCGGTGTCAGATATTTGTCTTTAGTTTGCACCGGGCTCATTGCTACCGGTAATTTTGGAATGTTAAATTCACGAAAGTATCAATGATATAAAGATGCAGTAAAACCGATTTCTAACTAACTTAGTAGAGAGAATATATAATGTGCAGCGTGACAACAGATTTGGCTGTTCTATGCTTTACTCTAATCTCTTCAAGTGATTTCAACGTATTTGAATATCTAAAACGATAATGAGTTTTACCATATAACGGAACGGAGCTTCACTATACTATTTTTTGAATTTATAAAACAAAACAGAAAATTATGTTTCCTATGACAGATAATGTAGCGCAATACCACTTGCAGCAGTAAAAAGAATAAAAAACGTAACATAATCAATAACATAACTAACAATTTAGATTTAACCAAGAGGTTGTGGAAATATATTTTCTGTTTTTCATATAAGATTATTGTTGTTTGAATTTACTGGAATATGTTTCAATATGAGTCTACAACTCATAAAAAATAAGTCTACAACTTAGCCATGTTTAGTGCATTGAATTCGTAAGAACATGTAAATAAAAATTTTATTCTATATTTTATTTCAATAAAAATCTTACATTATTGGCTACATTTTCCGCTGCTACTGGCAATCTATAAAATATTACAAATTCATATCAGAAAATTCCACAGGCTAGCAAAGGCAAGCCTGTCTGGTTTTGTAATGTAATATAAACATTTATCGAAATGACGTAGTATGGTAAACAACATACTTATGGTGTTTAAGGTCACAGGCTTTTCAACGTCATTATTTTTACCTATTTTTACGAAACTAGACTTTAGAATAGATTCACTTAGTTACATCTAATAGAAGCGGGTAACGGTACTTCTACCATCTTAACTCACCTTGGCAATAAGCCATACAACGGTGCTCAAAGCTACTTACCTTGTATATTACGTAAGTACGTCTTAATAAATGCCACATATCTTATTCGTTTGTCAGGTATATTGTCAGAATGAAAAATGCTTTGCAATCTCCGTGTATATATTTTATGAGTGAGGACTTTTACCCTGCTTTCACTGATTTACGCAGGTTTTCTCCTTTCAGGGAAGCTTAACATTGAGGTTTGATCTCATACAAACATGAATAGAATTCCAGAAGAATTCTGTTCATGTTCTGAAGAATGTTTTCATAGTATTCTAGTCACCACAAAATGTTACATTTTCTCATTACATATACCGTACGCATACTATGCTTCACCAAAACCAACAGCTTACAACCATGCAACAAAACCTGCCTTCTATATCCATATTTATCCGGTAAATGTCGTACTTCTAACCATTAGATTCAGTACATAAGTAGTTGTTCATATCCAAACAGAAGATACAAATTCCAGCGTTTGGTGCTACACAGAGATGGCTAAACCCGCGGGTTTCCACATTTAAACCCGCCGGGTTGGGTTTAAATATGTAATAACGGGTTTTCGGGTTTTAATTATTGCCCAAAAAACCCAGCCCAACCAGGTGCCGGGTGGGGGCGTTAAAACCCGGGAAAAAACGCGTTACCCGGCCTAGATTTTAACCCGCGAGCCATCACTGGTGCTACATGAAAATGAGCCTGTAGGAAATAAAAAATGAAATCAATGAAGATTACCACTTCTAATTGTGATTCACCGGGTGCTTGCTTCCCAACAACACTTTTTGGAAGTTAACTGTTTTGCCTCTTGTTACATTTTAATTTTGTTGTCTGTGGTATACGTGTATGAGCATATTTGCTTATTTTAAATTATGAACATGATACTTAAACGAAAGCAAATGTACGCAATACACGTGCACATAAGTTTGTGTCACTTTGTTACGTTTCATTTTTTCAAATCGAACTGTTTGAATTTCAGGATCGACAATATTTGGATTACAAATCCATTTTTATTAATTATACCATTCAATTTGGACGGTGCGTTTATTATCATCTTAGGCCATTTTAGAAGCTGAATAATCGTACATCGGCGTGAGTGTACATTCTCAGCCCATTCTGTAGAAGAAATTCAATTTTTTGGGTTTGTGGATTGCATTTTTAAAAGTATATCTTATTGCTTCTGCAATTTACAATTACCCCAAGCACTGTTTTTGTATGCAACAAAAACACAAGTTTTCTAATTGCAAACAAATAGTCAAAATTTTACGGGGCTTAAAACTGATTTGGGACTTTGTTGGGTATTACTCTCTGCCTTTTTATGATACTTACAGCAAAGGAAGCCATTGAGAATCTTGGAACGTGTGTAAAGTAAGCTAAGCAAAAATAGAGAGATGTTTGAGAACATGTGTTTAATAAAATCGCAAATGATAAGTTGGGGCTGATATATGTTTTTAAAGGTAACAACCGCGAGAAGGAAAAGAAAATGCGCAAGGTAAAGGACCCTACTGCATATTATGTCAAACGCTTTGTCGTTATTGGTTTCTAACGGTACTTATTGATTTCATAATCTCTAAAACAAACTCAGTCGAGACATTAATGTACTCGGGAAATGTTTGCCTAACTAAACTTTTCTATTGAATGTTGTTGAGAGAAAAATGACAGAAGCTGCTGAAAGGCCATAAAATAGACAAAGCTATTTAATAAAATGTTTTACTTCGTTTATCTAGAGTCTTCTAGTTACATCGGCTCTACACCTTATGAGGCGCTGAGACTTACGCTCTCATTTTTTGTATTAAACCCAAGATTTATATTTACCCGACAACTAGAAAGTATTGAAGCCTGAACATTCATGATAATAGAAAACATGATTTTGAGCACGTACGTCTGTAGGTATTTTCAGCATTGAACCAAATTTATTTCCTTGCATAAGTGGCCTACAACTTTACTCCCCTCAATAACATTTTAATAGTTTCTGATGAAAGCTATTAGTCTATCATACACGCGATTGTTTCTCGGAAGTTATCATAAGGCTGTGCTGCGCATAACGTTTTGATAGGTTTATTAAACACAAAAAGATACGAGCTATTGAAATATTCATATAAAGCCATAACTTTATAAATGCACACAGTAGTGAATCTTCTAAGAAAACAAAGAAATGTTCAATCAAGAAATTTTCAAGTTCGCGACAGTTTGATCGCAATATTCGCGTTGACATTTTCAGTACGCTTTTTGCTTAAGCCATCTTAAAGTCATTGCTAGGTTTTAAAAGATTATATTTAGTTCAACTTAAGATATACAAACCTTTTTAATATTCATGAAAAAGCGTTCATATCTAAACCCTACCCAACGATGCATGATTTTAAATGGCAACATTTAATGCATGGTTTTGATAGGGTGACCGGGTAGGTAGGCAAAATATTTAGGGGCAAACGACTTGGTAGGAAAAAGATATGTAGGCAACTTAAATGTCAAAATAAAATGAACATGGTAGGCAATTTTTTTTTATTTTAATTTTTAATAGTTTTACAAAGCATAGCAACATACACTTTAAAACATAATATTAATTGTCGTCACTTGCTGTTCTTCTAGCAAGGTTCTCTAGTCGTAGTATTTATATTGTGTCTTAAAAACAGTTTCTAAATTTGGGCGATGTTTAACATGAGACTTGCTTGGCTATTTAGAAGTTTTGAATGAGTAATCGATTGCGTTGAATTTGCAAGCGACAACCCAACCTACGTTTTCTGAGGACGTCTAAAGCAAATCCTTGTTGTTGTTGCTGGAGACGCGATTGTGACACTACCTATATTTATACAGGTTACCAAGCTGAAAACGAAATATTGTAATATGCAAAGAACGCTGAACAAAGTCGTACAGACTAGGGAAGTAAGAATAGGAAGCTTACAATTAGAAATAGAAAATAGTAATTTGCATGCCTAAATACTCCAAATTAAGATAAAAGTACTAAAAATGCTTGCGAAAGATCGATATCGTTAAAACCTATGTTTACAATGTCATTTCAATGTTTGCCTACCAAGTACATTTGACTGAAAACGATGTTGCCATTTGCACCGTTTGCCATAAAGTACGTTGCCTACCATGTATGTTGTAAGCCTCTGTTTTGCCTGCTTACCCCAAGACCTTTTATTAGAGCTTCATTACACAGCGTGAAAAAATGGACTTGGTGGTTTACGTAATATAGAGTCCTTTTTCTTTTGAAATAATATGTTTCAGATGCTTTTTGTAATACAAGCAACATTTATTACTTAGTCAAACTTATGGAGTTGTAACTTCCACAATATTCTAAAATGGGACAAAAATCAATTTTAGTTACTTACTTCTAACCCCACTAATTCATTTGAATCAGGATATGCGCAGTGTGGCATACTTTCAAGCTACCGAACGCAAGGAGAGGTGCAAATTTTGCAGCAGTAAACAAAGACAAGCTATAGCAAACAATCCCAATCCCATAACAACGTTTGCACATCAAGGAAGCAAGAACAGAAAAGTATTGTCAACCAAACATAACCAGTCAACAAACCCTAATGGCTGTCTAACAGGTATAGATTCACAGACAAATAAATGGATTGATATTGATACAAGTCTAGCTATATCATACTTGACATACTAAGGAATACATAGATACTAGTACTACGGAATATTTATTTTGATCATAGTAGGAAACGTTTTCACAGTAGAGTTTCAAATAACTTCTCCATGTACATAATACACATGTTTCCTGATCAATTGAAGGCAACGTGTCAATGACCGAGCTTTTATTTAATATTTTAGAGAAAATGTCAAGTTCAGTAACCTATCTTGGAGTGATAATATGGTTTTTTATGTCATAAGAGCTTAGGATATACTAGAAACTGTCTAGCAAATAACTAAACCTTTGCTTTCTCCGGGGTTGTACAAATGTAGTAGCAAGAGATTTTCTAAAAACATCTATGCAACAAAAGGCTGAATTTGGTATCTAAAAAATTCATTAGAACATGCGGCTTTCATTGTGTGTAGATCTGGGCGTTCTTGTTGCCTACTCACGCGGTGTCAAAAACATTATCATTCATGTCGTTAAAAGGTGCTTTGAGTGTAAAACGAATTTTCCGCTAACTTGTTTTGATAACAGGTTGTATGTTGTGCGACCGTTTTTCCTTGCCCAGCTTGTTTTTTTATAAATACAGCATATATAAAATATTTTCATTAGTTATGAAGTCAACTAGAAGCAGTTCTAAATGTAAATTGGTGTCTTATGCATACATTTAGGAGTTGTTAGCGTTTACGTGTTTCCTAAAGATTTTATATTTGAGTAATCTTGTGCGTAGCATACAACGATACAACCATTAAATTTTAACGTTTTATCCATATCCGATGACAGGGCAAAAAGTAAACGAGTTTTTGAAAGAGTAAAGCAAGTCAACAAAAAAAACCTGGCTACCATGGCAAAATTTGCGAGTGCAATTAATTATAATGACGACAAAAAGCAATAAACCTTTCTCTCGGTTTTTCTTGTCAACATCAGTTCATGCATTGTATCTAGCATTTCTTTTGAGTTGAGTAATGAGTTGCTGGAAAATATCGTTGTGAGTTAAGTTCTATAAAGTTCTTTGAACACGTGCTTTTCTTTTTGATGTTCCTAGAGAACTTTTCTTTTACGCCAGCCATTAGCTTTAGAATACATTGATAAAATTGGAAGCATTTTAAAGTTTGGACATAAGTTGGCATTTAATTCATTGCTTTTATGCATGCCTTTGTTGTGCCAAACTTAGGAATATGTCAACTTGAGCTACTATGATTATCAACACTTTGCTTGTACAGCGGAGCTATCGAAGATGTAGTAAGTCCGTCTATTTTTCCTTTCGTTTACTTTATTTCTACACCATGCAAATAATTTTATGGACTATTTAAAAACACTTGTATACATTAGAGGTTTTTACGCTGTTTATAGTTTCAGCTGTTTGCATTTAAAAGTCTTTGTGGACAAGTCCGATTAAAACCATTTTCTTTGAATCCTCCCATAAAATTTCAAAACCAGTTTGAAAAACTCATGCAAAGGCTAAAAATAAAACTGACGATGTCAAAACTGTTTGGATTATTAACATATTTCAAAAGGAAGCATTATCATTAAATAATGTTCTTGATGATCAACTGCGTCAATTTTCTTCGACCACACTTCACACCATTCTGTACCTGTTGTTTTATGGTTTTTACATACTACTCCTTACTTCGGTACCGCCAGTAAATTAAAGCCGGCAACATGTAGCAAAGTAGCGAAAGCAAGTATAGATGTCACAAGATCCAAATGACAAATTGAGTTTACTGCGAATCAATTCGCAAGTATAAATTACTGAGAATTTTAGTTTAGTTTAATTCAAATTCAATTGATTTGACATGATTAAATTCAAGTCTGCCTTCACGAGTGAATATTTTAGTTTTGTTTAGGTCAAATGATTATGATAAAACAAATAAACCACCAAACAAAAATTTAGGGACCCAATTCAGGGCCTTAAAATTTACATATTAACAAACTAGTTTCATATTTGAAATTCTGATCAAAAATGGATTTAACATATGTACCGCATAATACAGATCCTGTAAAAAATTATTCCACCATTGGTGACCTCTGACTTTTGGGATTGACATATTGAGTTGAAATTTTCCGCAGAGTTAGCTTATGTAATAAAATGCCAGGTTTTGTTAAAATTTGTGAAAGCGTTGAAGGGATATCGCACGGACAAACGGAGAGACGAACGTACATACGACGCCATCTTATAAAGTAATATTTGCTACTTAATAACAAAACCGTCTTCACTAATCCTTTCAGTTACATCAACCTTGAATATAATAAAGTAAGTCTTCTAACATTCTATAGGCATATTATTCATATATATATATTTTTTTCATCACTACCATTACCTTCAGAGATTTTGACATTTTCCAAAAGTTGATCGAGTGTGGCGCATTAACACTCATACAAGTAGTTCCATGTACATGAAATCGTAAAAAGCGGCAGCAGACGTCCAGTTGTAATTTTAATAGTAATCCAGACTTCTAACAAGACCAGTTGTGCGTTCCTCTGAATATTAACCAGCATGTTTAAAAATGCAAGGAACAACAGTGTTTATAAATCGTTGCTATACTTCACTAATCTGTATTCCTGAAACAATCGGAAACTCGCTTTCTCTGTTAGTACCATGCAAGGATGCGCAGTATAGTAACACATCCGCCGCCTGGTGTCTTTCCGCACTAGCTTCTGCCAACACTGGCTACCCTATTAATTTGTTAGTGATTTGGGATGAGAGCATATAACTCAACTTTCTTTTTTTTTTAAATATTTTTGTTAAGTCACAATGTACTTGAAAAAAGTTACTTGTTGTTTAACTGTTTGTTTATTTGAGGGTTTCTCCATACAGCGATACATTTCAGTGTTGAACGTACTCTCCAGTTTCCAATTGTGCACTCCATCACATGCTTGAAAAATAGTAGCTGGAGTAACTGTTTCAACATGTTTGGTGTACTTGTATGTATTCAGAATTGCTGCTATAATAAAAAAACAGCAGAACTAGAGTGAGTTCAGTGTCGACAGACTATTATAATATTTTCAAAGTTATTAACCATATTGACACATTTCTCACAATGGAAATTTCCTTTGGGCTGATTTTAAGCCCAAATTAAAGATTGTCCAATCTTCTACGCAACGGAAACGGTGTAGACAACCACGACACTAAAAGTTCGGTTCCTGTAAGCGATTTAGGTTCTAACTTTCCAATTGAAGCCTTTGATATTGTAGCGGGTAGTATATAATACGTCATTCTAGAATGACAGATAAGCACCAGATGTAGAACGTTGGTACTAGTGTCAACCGGTTTAACAGTTTTAAATGCACCTCTATACCTAATGCGTTGCATATCTTTTATCATTGTACGACGTATCTGTTTTTAGTACAAGTTGAGGAAACATATATGTATGTAAATGACATTATGGTCTTTTAGAAATTGTGGATCAATTCGTCGAAAGGGCACCAGGAATATCTCTATGCAATGCATGTTTTGAATTATGTAAGTTCATGCAATTTGAATAATTTGCTTAAATATGTAATCAATCAAGGGTAAATGGAAGTGGCAAATTGTTTTAACAAACTCAGTCTAAATTAGAAATCGACTAGATAGTCCGACAATTGAAAGAAGTAACGCATATTTCTTCCTTGAGATTCCAATACATTTTTACGACGTAATATTCAAAATGATTCTCTAACTTTTTTTATTCAGTCGACATTTTGTCTTGACTTGTTGCCTTCTTGGTGTCATGTTTCGTTTTTCACAGAGTTTTGACGCTTGAAATTGTATTCAAAAATATGTAAACAAAGGACGATATCCAAAAACGGCAATTATTACTAGTCAAAGTTTTGTTTTTATATCATTAAACAAGCAAAAAGTTTAATTTCAGTGAAGGTTTCACATAGATCTCAACAATATGTCAAAAGTTATAAAGTTATGAAAATGACGTGTTCGGTGACTAGACTCCAGCAAAGGGTCAGCAACTGGATTTGCTCAAGTAGGCATAACTTGCACAAGGTCATAGGTTTAGGGATCATTCGAGAGACCAACAATTAGTAATCGTCATCCATATTTACTTCTGATAAAATGATTTTTTTATTGATTTATGGTTGAGTCATCATGCATATGTACAAAAAATGCATCTGTATACACTAAAAATCAGTTTGCACCTAAACGGTAGGGGCTACAGATCAGCAAGATACATCAAAATGAAGCACAAAATCAAAACTATTATAGACTTTGTACCGCGGACATTGTATGCAATATTTTCCCAACGAAAATGCACATTTATGTAATAGTTCTCTCAGATGCATATTTATGCAAAAGGTGCGAATTTATTGTTTTAAAATGTGCATAACACAAGTTGTCATACCGTCTAGTTTTGGATTCATCATCATCCAGCATTCATCCAGCCATCGTATGTAGATTTGGGCAAGATGGAAAATACACAGGTTGCTATATGTTGGCCTTGGGTATTCTATTCAAGCAAAAGCGTGATCATGCACCAAGAAAATGCTCTCAGTCTACTCTCTGTAGGAGTCACACGGTGGGTGCTGGAGAAAGCCAGGAGCAACAGGAAATACAAAAGGAAATATATTTGGGGTGAAATGCTACTTGTAGACTGTTGATACGCACTAGCGCTACTGAAACAAAAAGCAAGTGCATACTACCACGATACCAAATGACCTAGTTTCCTGTGATATATCAACCTCACGGTATGTCACTGTTGTATATTACGCTAATCACCTTATCTTGTGAATCCTGTGAATAAAGGCCGTAATTGTTGTGTTGTAATCGTGCGGGCTGAAAGAAATGATTTTTTTGCTGAAAATAAATTTCCAATAAATAGTAATTATCCAGTTAAATCTGTCATATATGTACAATATTATACTTTGTGATAACCGTTTTACTATAGACATACTGCAAAAGTGAATCCATCAATTTCATTAAAAAACAACATCCATCTCTACCAATGTGAAAGACTGTTGACTTAAAATTTAGATACTAGAAATTTAAATAATATCCTGACAATTCCATTTCCAAATTTTTATACAACCATACACACATTCTTTTCTATATTTTCGGCAGATTTCAATTTGCTTCATTAGAGTATTATTATCAAAAACTAAAAAGCTCTATTAATGAATTCTTATGCTCACCTGCAAAATATTAAACAACTTCCCACTAACCGAGAAAAACCCATAGAAATGCAAGATGAATTGAAACTGAGTAATGAGTAGTTTGAGCGCATTTTGATTTTATAATATATATTTAGCTGAAGTAAAATTAGAGAAAAAGGTTTTGATCTATAGAAAAATCTGGTTTTAGCTATGGGATTTAAAACTTTTAATCCTAGAATGAAAAAAACTAAATTCTCAGTTAGCACTGAGTTTTTTTCCATAGCTAAATGAGTATTTTGGTTTTATTACAAATATTTATAATTGCTTGTGCATTTTCATATAAGTAACATAATATAGATGTCATGTTGGACTTGTCAAAGTTTATTCTGCATTGGACTAGGAAGATTGAATATATGCCAAAGTACCTAGTTGCAGACTAGGTACTTTGGCATCTTAGTTGCTGGTTCTACACATTTAAGTCACAACGTTGACCCAAGACATGGAGATTTTCACAATTTTCTTCATTAGTATTCCCTATAGAGTACAGAGCACCACAACAAATGGTGCATCTTCATCAGTGGGAATGTTACTATGATTCTTTGCTCAAGCTATCACATCACCAGTGTCATTTATACCGTTTGATTGCACTAATTCCTTATTGCAATTGCGTAAATTTGTTTTTCTTGCAAAGTTGCTTGAGCTTTTTAGCTCTGAATGTCAAAATGTTTGACAGAGTTGTCACTCCACTTGCAAAGCACTCCAGCACAATCGCTTTCTGCTCTTCAGTAAATCATAAAATGGAAATGCTTTGAGAATTATGTAGATCAGGAACTGCGTGTGCATAGGATTTCTTACTCAGAATCATCTTTCTTATCAGAATTTAAATATACCTGTGTAGACCTTTCGAAGTAATATATTTGTAAACATGTTGTTTGCATTGCTGTCTTGCAAGATTAGTTAGATCTTCCTCCAGAAGCTGTAACTGGAGATCCTGATACAAAAAAGGTCCTGGTGGACCCAAGAAATTATGTAAAGCATCACAAAAAGTATAAGTAAAGTGTATGCCGAATGCAAGTTGTGTTTGTATAATAAAATTTTACAAGTCCAACAAGACATCTATATGTTGCATCTATATAAACATCTATACTAATACAAAAATGCACAAGCAATTAGGTATAATTATAAATATTAAAAACCAGAATACTCATTTAGCTATGGAAAAAAACTCAGTGCTAACTGAGAATTTAATTTTTTTCATTCTAGGATTAAAAGTTTTAAATCCCATAGCTAAAGCCAGATTTTTCAATAGACGAGAAATTACATGCCGTAAAATTATTGCAGTTGCACGGTGGTTTGTTAGAGTACACAATTGGTTGCAATTTGCAGATACATGAGAGCCAGCCAGACGTATACTATCCTGATGATAAAAAACAAAAACTGAAAATAAAGTTCCAGATGTATACAAAGTTTTCACTCCTTACCTCTGAATAAAAACTTTTTGAAATATACGTAAAACCAGTGAAGCATCACGATAAACAAATTTAACATTAGAATCAGCGTTTTTTAATATTCAAACTGATAAAAACCTAGTCAGATACTAGTCAGTCAGTCCCTTTTTGTTTTTGTACGCTCTCTGTAAGTGCACATCTAAAGAAAAGTTCTTGGGAAGGTGAAAGGTTTTAGTATACCCACGCGAAAAGCTCACAGAGCAGCACTAAGTACGAAAAGCGTACGATGTCGGTGAGGTATACCAAAAACCAGTGCAAGCATTCTGTCCCAGTTTCGTTCCACACAAGAAAATCAATATTTAGAGCAGAGCTTGCAGCAGATTCCGCAGTTGCAAAAACTTGAACTTGAGCAAGTAGAAAGCAAAAGTTTCCTCACAGGTTGTGGACCGCTATCTTGTAGTGTTTTATTGAACTGCACTGAAATGCGTGTGGTTTAGTTTTACAAAATAATTCTAATAAAAATTCGGTTTTCACCTCATGCAAGTTCAAACATACCTTTTTCAATGTAACACATTATAGTTGCATTTTGGTGAAACATTTTTATCTGCATTTTACGCTTCAATAAAATATACTTTTCTATGTCGAATCTAAAGGAGATTCGCTGTTTACTATTTTAAATTTTAGTATACAGTACTGTTTAACCAACAGTGTTTCCTTACAATATACGTTTTCAGAGCAAAAGAAAATCGTACACCCTGGTACGACATAGATGATTAAGAACGAGGTGGTACAAACGGTAAAGGCATATACAACACCAATATACACACACAAAAACATAGCAACTGTTCTCCCTAAGTTTGCTGCCACCAAAGAAAATCGATATTAGTATACAGGACATGCACGAAATTCTACACTGCTAAACCTTGAACTTGAAGCAGTGAAAAGCAACGGCAGCCTAATAAATAAATGCCTAATAAAGCTTCAGGAAAGCTAAAACATGGTATACCGCCAGCCTGTAGTACTATACAGATGCGTAGTTTTCACTTTAGCGTTGAAATTAATTACACTACAGTTGCTTTTAATCCTTAAATTACGATTCAGGGTTGTTTATAAAGACAATGCAACGAGAGCTGTCTACCATAATAAAAGTGGGTACGTGTACATTTTTGCAGTTCTAAGTGGCTTCATTTTTTGATATAAAGGAAAGGTGAGATACTACAAATTGCAGTGCTGAAGTGTATAGACCAAGATGATTTCCATTTTCTCATTTGGATTTTAATCTTTTTCAATTAAAAGAAACTGTCTAACTTTAAAACCACCAGACATTTAACATCGTGAAAATAAAATGAATAATATCATGTAATACATACAGCAAGCAAACCATTGTTTATGGTTAACATACCTAATATTAAAATTTATAATTTGGAACGTAAATATTCAACACGCTAAAACAACTAATTGTCAAAACTAATAATATGTATTATTGCTCTACTGCTTCTGTATACATTAAACATAGGTGTCTAAGGATGAGTGTTAACTAGTGTAGTGACATTTGGCTACAAAAACACATCATTTAGGGTTTCACTTGTTTAGTTTTACTTTCAAAAGTCATTATTATCTCAAACATACATATTTGCTAGTGTATAAACTGCCAATTGCCCTCCGACATGTTTGCAGATTGTGCTTGTATGGTAAACAAAAAAACATGTTCACGTAAGATATCATTGGTGATGAATTAAATTAATTTTAGTTTTTACATGCTACTGCGAATTGGTGAAAGCTTGAATGGATGAAATATAAATTCCGGTTCTTGAATCATCAAAACAATCATATAGAATTCATATTGTATATCAATCCACTATTTACACAATAACATTTACACGACGACTACAGGAAATACGAGGGAATTCTAGAGTGCTTGCATACGACGTCGGAGCTTGAACAGCAGCAGTGTCCTAAGCAGCTCTACATGATTCAATAATTTTCATCCGCTTGTCTGTTTATAAAGACAGTTCTAATCTTACGCAAAATATTATTAAACTCGGAATTGTGGTCTTTGGAAAAAGTCCAGTGTTGTGTCATTCACTTGAATTTGATTAAGTTTGCTTCATGTCACCATTTCTTGGCATAAGGTTTTCCTAACCGTAAACATGCAGCATGCATTACATCTCAAACTTGAAGCATTTATGATGCAAGTTTTTAAAACAGCAGATTCCCTACATGATTATCATATCATGCTCAAATCAAAGTCAGTTGTAGCATTTATTTTGAACGTTTTTATTGAATCAAACAAATCGCATTTTCGACTTGGAGACAAGGAAGACTTAGGAAAATTTGGAAAAGCTAATAATGTACTTTGGTACCTAGCAGTGCCAGAACAAAATATTTTTGTTACATTTAGTAGGATTATTTTATTTTAAAAGTAGGATTTAATGAGATAAAATTTCCAGTATTTCCGCTACAAAATAGAACATTAATGAACATGATTCTAAATATACACCAACAATTTTGCTTAATACCGTTGGTACACTTAAAAATTTCGTGGGTCACAAAAACCGTGTAACGAGAAAAAAGGCATTCGTAGAATGTTGATACCGGAAAATTCAAGGTTATCTAAAAAAAGGCTTTTCGGGTTCGTGAACATGCTCGTGCAATATAGCAAGCTTAGGTAGGTAAACACAGAGAGAAGGGTATAAACCTCATAAAGGAGAAACTCTATGCGCAGCAGCACAGTATTGGGGGTAGATGTTGTTCATATACCTAAGCATTCTCGTGTAAATATGTGTTTATTCCAGCTTTAGTACGAGTCCAGATGATTCGTACAAAACACTGCACTGATATTTTATCAACAGGTTTAAATTTATTTTTATTTACTTGTAGACGTGTGATATAAAATGGAAACAGTGATAAGTGATACTATTTTGGATACATAACAAAAATCAGTTTGTGTGAAATTTCTGAACTTGTAGTTTACACAATTTACAAGTGCATTAAATATTGTAACAGTGCAGAAATTTCACGGTATCACTATAATTTGAATTGGTTATTAATACTAAGTACTTCAATTTGCTTTGCATGATGTTGTATTATAACAAAAATAAATTCAGTAAAAATGAACCTCAATGAAAGCAATTGTATTTATCTGCATAATTCTCCAGTGGTGAGTAAACATTTGAGCGTAGTGTCTTATAAGTTGGAATGGGAATATCCACCGTTAAAAACTGAACACAGGTAAGTTCAATAAGCCTTTAGCAATCAATGATTTCGCAAATACTACACATAAAACATGTTATTCTGACGGCAGTTACAAAATTTGTCAGATAAAATTCCCCCGGAGAAATTTGTCACCAATCTTTATTTCCAGAGTTCATGTCCCAACAGAAACTTTTTTCTGGAAGCTTCTAAATTCCTGGATTACATAAAGGTCAGGTCAACCAACCAAAAAGGAAAAGTCAAGAGGATAGAGAATAAACATACAATTTAAAAACCTAAGTGACTACCAAAGCCGCTGAGAAAATATCACTGGAGAAAATCAAGATTAAGGAGCTGGGCTTTAAGAGAGAGACTTTTTGGTTACTAGACATGTTGGATACATCAACATCGGCAGTTTGGTTACTAACCTTTTCTGGGTAAATAGAAATTAAACTAAGAATTTAAAATTATTTTAAGCAAGGCTTGTATTGAATTTTTTTCCATTCAGGGGAACAGAACCATGAATCAGACTTTTATGGAGCACTAGACGGTCCATTTCCAAAATTGTTCCCTGTTCTGTGGAAACAGTTTTATATAGATGGAAGTAAATTTTAGAAATATGATTCTGGTTCTCTAGATATGAACTTGAAAAACGTGCAATCATTTCATTTAGTGGAGGAAATTGAAATGGCCTTAAGAAAATGCGCGGTAAGTAAATTTACCAACTGCGATTTAGTTAATCACTCTATTAACCAATTAAAATTATACATTCAAAAACTAAACTGAAAAGCATTTAGCAAAGTTTTAAAACTTTTTGTACCACCCCCTGTAGCTTGGGTGTCCAATACGCTACAGCAAATAAACCACCTAGTTCCATAATATTCCGCGCGGCAGCGTTTTCGAAAGTCACTCAAGCAATTAATAACAACTTCCCTCCTGCAATAATGTGGAAGGACCAGAAACTGGAACTTTGGAAGAATAGAAAAAAGGTGATAGGAAAATACAAATAAACAGCTAATCACCAACAATATCAGATACATTTGCAATAATGTTTGCAAATAGTGCGAATTCTGATTTGGACAAAAATTTAATGCAAGCGTGTAACGACACGCACACTTTCAAAAGGGAAGAAGTTGGTGTACGATATCAATAGAAACTAGGTTTCAGATTAATTGAATTTGTAAAAGGGAAACTTTTGTTGAATGGAGTCAGATTTTAAAAGAACCGTGTCCCAAAAATGCTTTTGCATAAATAATAGGAAAAAAAGACAAGCACGCAACAGGGATCAAGTCAGTGCAATAGTTTTCACTAATAAAGATGTAACGTAAAAAATAATTGTAGTATTTATAATGTTCTATGCCCCCTAAGATAAGGTCCAGGCCCTGTGCGCTACTATAGGTTATGCTGTGCTGCTACTTCCCAACTTGTGTAATGCCCAACCTGATGCCAACTGCAAGGATGAATATGAACACAGGCCAACATGCCTGTTGAATGAGCCATGAGAGAACAGTTCTCGACGGTCGCGGTTACTCAAGTGGCCTTGAGCTGAGCCACAGCTTTATTATATATCTCAAGATACTCTATTTTGTACAATCTGAGTCAATGATAATGAGTACATAGGCGTACGGGGACGCGAAGACAGTCACAAGCTGTCGTACCCGCTGCATCCTCCCCGGGTTTCCTGTTAGTCCGTAGGACTCTCCACCCCCGCTGAACAAAAAAAAATTCATTTTTCTGACAAAAATTAATTTTTTACAATGTTTTATGAAAAATGAATAAAATAAGCTTACATACTATAGATTTCTTAAAGGTAATCAAACTGAATACAAGATTATATTTACTTATCTGCCCATTTCATGTATTTACGAAAACGAATTGGAGTAAGTCCGTCTTTCTTTAACTTTCTATTAATTTTCATTTGCATAATGCATCTACGCTTTCTGTTCAAACGGTTTACTAAATGCTTATCTTTGATTGTATTACGAATCTCAGTCCAGTGATTTAATAGATCATATTTTGTAACTTGTTCAAACTGAGTGACTTGAGCAAATCGATTATGCACCTTAACAGACTGAATAGCATTTCTTTGAACGTGAGAATTATTAAAGTTACGTTGAACAGTAAAGTCTGGAGCTTCATACATTTCGCTTTCGTTTACAGTACTATCACCAGGATTTTCAATTCAATTATCAATATCATTGCTTATCGTGTACTCAACATCAAAACAGTAATCGTTTTCGATACGAATTGCTAAAGATTCATTACAAACATCAGTGGTACTAGTTTCATCTTCTTTTCTATCATCACAAGTACCATGATAGACCGAAAACATACATTCTGAATCTTCAGATTCTGATTCAGAGAAAGCAAAGTAAACTTTCTTGACTTTCGGTGGTTCAATATCATCTAAGATTTCTGTTACAGTATTCTCGCTATCCTTAATTGCGTTAATTAGGCTTTCTTTGCATGGTAATAACCAATCTTTTACACAAGATAGTACTGAATCTAACATTTTAACAGTTTTAGGCTGCGTTACAGTTAATCGTATTGCATCTAATGGCATAAGTACTTTAGTTGGTGGTAAATCACGCATTCGGGCTGTGTTTCTTCGCCAAGTCCATATGCTGGAAAATACATTATAATATTTTTCGCGTGTAAATAACTTTTCTTGGTCTTCGGTTAGTAACTGTTTACACCTTTCAAACTGAGTAGACACAGAAAATACTTTAGGAAATTGATAATTTCTACATACAAACTTATCTACATAGGTATAATCATAACCATTCAGCAAGTACTCTTTGTATTGAATTTTCATTAGTTCTTATAACTCAAGTAACATCATAGAGTCGTTTTTAGCATATTCAATTACTTCTTTCGGTAACTACTGAGCACATATACAAATTGAAATCGCGTTTAAAATGATCTAGATCCATTATTCCAAATACAATTTTGAGTATATCAGGGTTCAAAAATATAGACTTTAGAGCGTTACTAATGTATGGATACAAAACTATGGCATCTAATACAAAATCATAAGTATCACAAGAGATTTGAATTAGCGAAATACAATCGACAAAAGAATACTTCTTATCTAGTTCGGTATCAATCGCAATTACACTTTTACTTTCCAAAATATCTATAACTTCGTCCAATAGTGTTTGGTCTTGTACAAACATAAGCTGCCTTTCTTTTCCCGTTTTAAAATCTAGCTTCTTGAAATGATCTTCTCTGAATTTAAATGACTTTGCTCTTGCCATATTCGGATGTGGATTTTCAGGAAAAACATCTAGCAGGTTGAGTGCAACGCGTTTACCAAAGCTATCAAGATCAAACTGCGCTATCGTTTGGTCTGAGTTTTCGCAATGTAAGCGAGATTGGTAATACTGCATCTCTCTAACTTCTTTCTGTGAAATGACCGCTTGTAACTCCATCTTAGCACTGTAACAAAGTAAAATTATTTCTTATTATACTTCCTCTTATCTGAATAATTTATAGTTTTTCGTGGCCTTAGCCGTTCATTTTCTATTCTTTCCGGTTCTTGACCAGTTACAATTTTACGCAACGAAACTACTGATTTCTGCTTTTTAGGTTCTGGTGGGTAATAAGGTTTTAGGTCTGAAACATGTCGTTTGTCTACGAATTTCTTTGGCATTTGCAGGCAATAAGTTAACCCACGTTTTAACACTATTTTATATGGACCAATCCATTTTTCACACAGTTTCTTTGAAATTTTGTTCGGACCATCTGAAAGTTGGTTGTTACGAACTAGCACAAAGTCGCCTACTTTAAATTCAAATTGTCTACAGTTTTCATCATTATAAAACTTATTTACTTCTTGTACATGTTTTATACGGTCTCTGACCTCTTTAACTACAGAATTCAATGCTGGTTGAGTCGATTTGGCAATCTCCTCTGCAGCTTTAACATAATCATCCGTAATTTCCGGATTTAAACTACGATCAATTGGTAAACTAATTTCACGACCAAGATTTAGTAAAGCGGGAGAAACTCCAGTGGTTTCATTAACCGCACTGCGCAATGCAAGCGCGAATTGTTGCAAGTGAATATCCCATAATTCATGCTTTCCGTCAATAAAACTGCTTATCATTCTAACAACATCTTTGTTTGTTCTTTCACTCCTATTCGTACAAGGGTGATAAGCTGACGTTAACACATGTTTTATAGATCTTTCTTTACAGAAATTTTTCATTACTTTACTAGTAAAATTAGAGCCATTGTCAGTAATTATAGCTTTAGGACTACCAAAGCGACAGAATACGTCTTCAAGAAAGTCAGTTACTCGTTTAGCTGTAGCATTAGGCATTGCTGCCAATTCTACCCAACCACTCAATTGGTCTACAAGTACCAGAATAAATCTATTTCTTTTTATTTTACTTGGCACCATTGGCCCAACAATATCAAGATAAAGTGTTTCAAATACTTTTTCGGCTATAGGAGTAATTCCCATTAACCCTTTTCTTTTCATATTTTTGTGTTTTGTCTTTTGACAAACTTCACATTTCTTTACAAAATCTGCAATTTCTTTGTTCATTCCATCCCAGAACAATCTACGTTTTATAGAATCTATAGTTTTTCTTCTTCCTAAATGCCCAAATTCAGGCGAAGAGTGAAAATACTCAATAACTTCTATTTTCAAACTTTCAGGAACAACAGGTACGATTGTGTACGCTATATTTTCATTTTTACAATTTTCTTCTTCATTTTTACGTTTATCATTTATATTTTGAGTTCCTACAGAATTTTTCTGGACCAAACCCAATCGTGTACTCAATTTTGCTGAAATCGTCACACTCTTTTGTGGACCCGATTCAGAATCAAAACCTAAATGAGACGCTTCATCATTTAATGGACCCGTCATGTCCGTGCGAGGACTATCTGCCGTATGAGGCTCAACATTAAAACCACTTTTCTCCTCCCCATTTTTGTCTGTCCGAGTAACGTTCATAGATGAACCAAGAAAGGGGAGCACACACTTGTACAAAATTTCATCTTTATTTACATATTGCTGAACTATAGCATCGGTACCGTTAGCTAGACTGCTACAATTCATTTCTTTGACAATTTTCTGTATTTTTGGGTCTTTATCTTGTTCTTCCTTAATTTTACCAAGAACATTTGAAAAATAGGTAAGTGCGAAACATGGTACATAAGATTTATGTTGGCAGTCTTCAAGGTGATCAGGCTCGTCAACTGCTGAGTCGACAGAAAAGCGTGACAAGATATCAGCTAAAACATTTTTCTTTCCCTCATAATATTTTATTTCACAACCCCATCCTTCTATTTGGTGCGACCACCGTGTTAAGTTTTTATTGTTCGGATGATGACTTTTCAAATACGTTAAGGCCTTGTTATCTGTGTAACACGTAATCTTTTGTCCCCCAATAAATTCAGAAAATCTATTCAACCCAAATAAAATGGCTTTACATTCTTTCTCAACTGCGCTCAAATGGAGCTCACTATCTTTGAATTTCTTACTTGCGTACGCTACTACCCTTTCACGACCATCAATTTCCTGCATTAAAACACAACCCATTCCTTTATCGGAAGCATCAGTCCTTAAATAAAGAGGGTAATCGAAATCTATTCCTTGTAATAACATATCTTCAGCAAGTATTTTACGAATAATATTAAGAGAACGTCTTTGTTCATTACCCCAATAAAAATACGCATTTTTCTTCATTATTTTCGTGATTGGACTTAAAAAATCAGCACAATGTGGAATAAAACTTGCTAAGTAATTACATAATCCGTGAATACTAGCAACTTCCTTTTTACACGTAGGCTCAGGCATTTCCATTATTGCTCTAACTTTTTCTGGATTCGCTTTTATTCCTTTCTCTGTCACTATGTGACCTAAGTACTCAATAGTGGGCTTTGCGAAACTTGACTTCTTTAAATTGATAGAAAGGCTTGCTTCTCTCAGTCTTTCAAAAATTAACCTTAAGTGAACTAAATGTTCCTCGCGTGTTTTAGAAAATACAATTATATCGTCCATATAAATATAACAGAATTTAATTAAATAGCCTTCAAGTACCGAATTCATTAACGTTACGAAGGTAGCAGGTGCGGTCACCAGCCCAAACGGTAGTACGAGAAATTCGTACAGAATACCATTTCCGTAAAACGCTGTTAGATATATACTGCCTTCGTGCATTCCTATTTGCCAAAACCCAGATTTTAAATCTATATTTGAGAATATACCGCCTACTGGAAGCAAGCGTAGTATAATATTGGCATTATGCATCGGCGTAGCGTTTGGTTTTGTAATTTTATTCAATTTCTTATAATTGACAGTCATTCTATAACTTCCATCAGCTTTCTTATCAAGAACAATATTGAAACCATACGAAGACTTTGACCGACGGATCAAACCTTGTTTTAAAAGATCTTGGCACTGTTTCTCGATTTCAGCTGCTTCTATACCAGTAAACATTCTTGGTCTTTCTTTTATAATATCATTTTGAGTCAATTCGATTTTGTGAACAATCATATTAGTTTGACCGATTTTACCATCAGTTCTACATACGGTAGGGAATTCTGTTATTAGTTCCTGTATTTTAATTTCGTACGGGTCTATAAAAATAGACTCAATATCACAAATCGGTTGTAAGACGAAAATAAGTTTTTGACAACCATCTAACAATGGATAGACTTTGTCAGGAGAATCATGAAACGAAAATGTGTCATTTGCATGATTGTGTATAATACCATACTTTCTCATCAAGTCAACTCCGATAACACAAGGTAAAATAACTTTTTCAGACACGTGAAATACATGAGTTATGTATTTGTGACCTAAATACATTGTTAACTCTGCTTTTCCTACACACTCTAATACTGTATCATTTGCACATAATATTCTCTGGTAATTGTACGCTACTTCTAACTTTAGTCTTTTAGCTAAGCGTAGGCTTATTATTGAAAAAGAGGAAAGGGAGTCTAGTGAACCTTCAAAATCAACACTATTCATACATAATTGAACATTAGGAACAAACGGCTTTTGTTCAAGCATTGGGAGGCATCTTGGCCAAAAGGGAACCGTTACCTCCCTTAATAGTTTAAATTACCGGACTGTTTTTGTGAATAGTTTTGTCCTTGCGGACGGTGTTGATTGTATGGAACCATTTGAGTACCAGACGTACCAGGATTTTGACCAGAAGACTGAGAAGGTTCATTATTCTTCTTTGGGCAATTTCTAGAAATGTGTCCTACTTCATTACTCGAATGACAGACTGTGTTCGAATGATCTCGAGTTTGAAATCTTGAAGGAGCAGACCCAAGACGTGGTCTAAAATTTGAATTGTTACCGGAATGCTGGTAGCTTCTTTGCTGCTGGTTATTTGAATAATTACCAGACTGATTAGCATGGAATCGTTTACCTCGTCCAAAGCTGGATTGTTGGTTGCTGGCATTGAGAGTGCTAGCACTAAACGGGGGTAAGCGTGTGTGACGGTTGTTCATTCTGTCACTTGCTTTTACTGTCTCTATTGCTAAACTAGCTTTTTCAAGAAGTTCATTAACCGTAGTGCATTCACCTATGTATAGACGTAAGTCAGGTATCAATCCTCTTTTTGCCCTCAAAACTGTTATTGACTCCTCTTCTGTAGGATTTATCTGTCTCGCTAAATTGACCATTTCATAGACATATTTCTCTACTGGCTCATCTATATACTGTCTTCTACCTAGTCTGTCTCTTCTCCTTTCTTGTACCAATGGACTATCATATTTTTCACGAAAAACCTTCTTGAAATCATCCCAAGACTTTATAGTTGTCGATACGCTGTCATACCACAGCTTTTTTGTAGGATCTTTTCCTATTATTATGCTAATCACCTCGTGATAGCGAGCCTCTTTAAAACCTTGACTTTTAAGGTACACTTCACATTGTTCAAAGAATGTGTCTGATGTGATTTGATTTTCGTTGTAGGTTGGAATAGTAATTGCTGGGTTCATCGGAACAACCCTGACGCTACTTGTGCTTGCAGTAGACTGAAGTGCAAGTAACTGATTAATGTACGCGAGCTTGGTAGGAGAGAGATCCTTCAAAAGCGGATCAGTAGTTAGGTTTGGTATTGTACTCATTTTCGTGTCTGTAATAGGGGTATTAGGTGGAGTCATAATAGGTACACTTGTACTTTTACTTGACTTTTTAGCTTTATTACCTTTCGGCTTGGTATTATATGTACTTGTGTTAGGTACTTTTCTATTTCTCAACTTCTTAGAATCTTCGTCTTCTTTGTTAAGTTTTAAATTTAGGCCAAGTGCTTTTAGTTCTCTACTCATTTACTGTTTCGGTATAAGCGACGATGTCGTCACCATAAATGAAACAATTATAGATTAAAATAGCAAAGAAGTCAAAAGGCGGGTCTAGGTTTTGTCGGAAAAGAATGACCTTAAATTGGTTTGGGTTTATCCAAACTACTTGAAAGTATGCCTCATCGCTAAAGTGATATGGCATGTTCACAGACGATTTACTATTTTACTGACTTTTCAAATGATAATTATGTCGTTTTTCTTTAAAACTGATTAAAAAAACTATTTTCTTCGATTACTGACTTGACTGGCAATTAAAATCTTTCTTACTTTTCGGGTATTCTAGTGACGGATTGGGATATTTGCACCACTTGCACCATTTAATTGTTAATTAAAATGCGTACATTGACGCGAGTGTCAACTTAATGTACGTAATGAGAACGTGAGGGTGCTCTTTCTCTATTTATTTATCTGTCTTAGTCTTGGTTATTTGTGCGTTCGGTGACGCGATTACGTTGCGTGACGTGATTGTGTTCATTGACACGAAATAACCTTTCTTTTTTTTAATATTAGCGTTCGTTGACGCGATTATTAGACGGCCTAATTTGACAATATTACTATCACTTAGGCAATCACTATCACTTGAGTAACCGCGACCGTCGAGAACTGTTCTCTCATGGTTCATTCAGCAGGCATGTTGGCCTGTGTTCATATTCATCCTTGCAGTTGGCATCAGGTTGGGCATTACACAAGTTGGGAAATAGCAGCACAGCATAACCTATAGTAGCGCACAGGACCTGGACCTTATCCTGAGGGGCATAGAACATTATATGATAGTGACGGCCTAATATTTAACATTGCGTAAATGGGGAAAAAGTGCGGCCAAAGATATGCAACGATTTTTAACCATGTTCCCGCCATGCCAGCGATTCAAACGCTTAATCTACGTAAATAACGCTTAATTCTAAGGGGGGGTTTTCAAAGAAAATACCAAAATGTCGAATACTTCCAAAATTATAGCGACTCAAAGTTTCGATTTTAACACGGGGTCTTATGACTGCTTCCAAAGATATGCAACGGAGTTTACTGTTTGAAGATATACTTCTTAAAAGCAAATTTTAATAATAATTGTGCTTGCATTGTTACTATTACACCGTGATTTGAAATTTGAAATATTGGTTTTGGTAAATCTGCTTCAGAACAAAATATTCTCACTATCCGACTTAACGATAGTTTGTTGATCTTTTGCCTACATAATGAAATCCAATGAAAATCATTTTAAAGTGGTGTTTAATAATGTTGACAAAAACAGTTTTAAACTCATACCGATAGGGATATTATGAGCACAATAAAAAATGAATTTCCAATCACTAAAATGTGGATGATGGCTAGAAACACTACTATGCACAACTTTAAAACATTCAGTTCACAAGACCAATCTGAGTTTTCTGTAAAACATTGGGATCGTTAGAATAACTTTTGTCTGCTAATTGCAAAAACTATTATTGAAAAGGTGATGTTGAAATTCGAAGATTCTACCAAAATACCAAAATATACAATAATGAGCATTTGAAAGAAAAACAGAAGAATGGAAGCTACATTAATACCACAATAATTACATTTCAAATGTACTACTTGTATTGTAAATTTGCGGAAGCATATGGATTGTGGAATTTGTATTCCCAAAGATTCCAAACTAATTTAATAGATTAGTACTTTTAAAGTGAGAGAAAATAATCAACATACTGTTTTAGAATTGCAATTTATAGTCAACACGGATCCAAGAAACATGTGTGCATGGTAGTTTTGCTAAATATTTTGTGGCGCTATTTGTTTGTAATGTTCTAAGGAAAAAGCAATGTTTGGATGTGAATTAGAAATGAGTTTATGTTTTTGCACTAGTAATGTTGTGAAGTAATTGGTTTGGGAATGGATTGGGAGAATTATGGTTATAATGTTAGGTTTAAAAAATGAGGGCATTTGTGATACTTTTGTTGTGTTTGTGAAACTGAAAGAGAAATCAGCAATGCAGGGATTTTTGAAAGGACGAATTCCTGAGTTTTTTGTAGAAAAGACTAATAATTGACAACTTTATCCACACTAGCCATTAGAATTAGCTGTAAAAATTAGGCAAAATAATGAATTTGTTAATATTATAAAAATAAGTCCCAATTTAGTGCAGTTGACACTTTTTGTTGTCTGACGTACGCATCTGCGTAGCAACTAAAATCGATTGAGCACATTTCCAGACGGATCTAAAAAGAAAATGGGGGTCGTTTTACTTTCATGATAACCGAAGAGTTATATATTTAGTTTCTAGTGTAGTTTATATGATTATGTAATGTGATGATATGATTCAAACATTTTGGTGTATAAACCCGTATCAAGAAGACAATCTTTCAATTCTGAGAAATAATATAATACTGGTTCAGAACTGTAATTATAATTGTAAAGGGTTTTGTGATTTAAAAATGAAAACAAATTTCTGTATACAAATAGTATTTGATTCCAATGGAAAAACAACTATGCATAAAACAATAAATATCAAAAACTGGGATTCTACATTGGGATTCTTAGACTCTAGGAAATCACATACTTTGTTAGAAAACTGTAAGTTTTGTTACGAGTAATGATAGGAAATAGTGCACTAATGAATTTTGTTAATTTTGCTGAGGAGGCCTGGTGTTATAATGATTTCAACATGTTAATAGTCTAGCATTAATTAATTTTGAAATGCAAAGAGGTTTTATCCCTTTTTAAGCAATATGAGGCTAGTTTTAATTTTAAAAGTGAGAGTGTAGTGACAACCGCTACCCCACAAAATTAATTTAAGATTGGGTAATAAACTTTTTGATAAGGTAATAGCATGATTAGTATGTGGTGATAAGGTTACTAAAGAGGCATTTCTGGCTAGAATTGGAGCGATTTTCACGCACGGCGTGGACAGATGATGGGAACACGGTTCCTTTACTGACGTATGAATATAAAGTGCGTTTGGCTACTTGAAATGGAAAGACTGTCGATGCTAGACGATGTAATTCAAACGAATTAAAAAAGTGCTATTATCCATAATGATGCTAAATGTTAGATACAAAGCAAATAATATTAAATATTGTAAACAGACAATAGACTATTTTTACCATAGGTATTTGGGTATACCGTTTTTTACACAACAACGTGCGTATTGATACTCAACGTGCATATAAACATGAAGAGTTAACATACTTTTTTGAATATAACTGTATAATTTTGTTTAATAAATCCGCTGGTATGTAAAAACAATAATTGCAAAAATAACACCAATACCAACCAAAGTAATAAAACAGTGACCTACGAATTATTTGCAGTTTCACATTAATTTATTGAAAGCCAAAGTTTACGTATTTGATAATACTATGACATAAAATTATAACGTAGATATAGCAAGTGCAGTCATATTTTACCAATATAAGTGAAACTGCGACACGTTGAGATAACGTGCTCAAAAACTGATTTTGTTGACAAGGCAGACAAGCTCATAGGTGTAGAATTCTGCTTTTCTGCTTGGCAGCAAACTGAAAACTCCAGCTTGGCTTTCCCTTAAAAATGCTTTCGCAGTATACAACGAGCAACAGATACATCCATTATGCCTAACACATGAAAAATCCAGTGCAGTGCTAGCGTAAACACATCAACCTTTTTCATCAACCACGGCTCTATACAGTTCAAAACGTCAATAGCAATGCCATAGCATAATGTTGGGTCTTGCGGTTGGGACATCTAACAAATCAATAATCGTGGACCATCATTTAATTTAGGTTGTTTTTATACGTTTCGAAATGTTTCTACGCAAAATGTACTCTAAGGGATTTGGGGTCATTACGTACAGTTACTCAAATTGAAATTGGCAATAAATTTTGTACCTCTCCATATACCAATTATTAAGCATAGCAAGTATTTGACGACGAACGTTCAGATTGTAAAGTTGGATTAGTTGGATAATTGAATGCTAATTCTGTTACGTAACATTTTAAGATACATTTTAAATTTTAAATACATTGTAAATAACCCATTTAAATGTTTCAAGATTGAATGAATCAGGAAAACTCCAGAGCTACTATTGTAACATTGTTGTGGCAACTTCGGGGATATTAAAGAACGAATTGATAATACCAAACCCTAATACTGTCAGGAAACCTTAGAAGGCCCCAGGAATCAGGAACATTTAAAATTTACATTTACAAATGGAATAGGGTGCCCCCAACCAGAAGGCCACCAATACGCACCGTTGCTAAGGAAGGTTTTACCTTCTTCAGAGCTCTAGTTAATAGAGCAAGTTGGTATGTTTATTCTGACACTGCTGTTGTGTTGGCTTTGTAAGGTATATACATAGGTTGTTGTTGTTGATTCTGTTTACGTGCTGCTGAAAAAGCTTTGGAAGCAGCAGCAGCAACTGCCTTGCATTGTACAAAAGAACTCGAATAGTGCCAGTATGAGTACAACAGCTTGTGTTATCAGCTTAAATCATGAAAGGAGTTTAACTTTCCCTTAGCAATGCCATAGCAAAGGGAGTTTATCCTTGATCTTACAGTTTTGGGAATGATAAATGTAACCATAACAACTTACAATTAGTTTTGACTGCTGATTGGGTCTGACACAAATCCTCTAAGTAGTAGTAAAAAATATTGTCTTATCAGTTATAGCATATAACATGAAAGGAATATCGATTTTTTTAGCAATAGCTTTACACATAATAAAACAAATATTGTAATAATGTATTTGTACAATGTATTCGTTATACATCACTTTCGGAAAGCTTTGGATTTATTGTCCTGTGAGACATGGTTTTTGACGCGTGAAATAAGCCAACCTTGAAAAATATTTTATAACATTATTTTACGTAACCCAAATGGGAACACATAAAATACAAGTCGTAAATTTATGGAGTACGTAGCATACCCTTTTACTGGTATCGTCTTTCAAAAGCACAACCCAGAATATTTTTTTCTGCAAATACTTCCTTCGCGAAAATATTGCTTCCACTCATACTCAGTCTGCAGAAATCATTTTTTCAAAGCTGGAATCATCTTGGGTTAGCACTGAAAAAAATAAATTTTGTAATGCACGGTAAAAATGTAGACCAGAATGTAGTTTATTTTTTTAAATGATGAATTTGTCATGATAGTTTACTTAGCATACCGTTTAGTTAGTGAAAGTTTTGTATCAGTTGTCGGATGAGTTTAAATATTTCATGTTGGTTTTGGTATTCAGTACTCATGTCCACGTCACGTCCTGATATCACGTTTCCATCTAATCCACTTCAAAGATACTTTGCGGGTCCCCTGGATACTATTGTTCATTAACATGCTCTATCCACCTGTTTATCCGTCATTATTTCTTCCACCAGACGTTATACACCCTAGGTTTGGTGTTGGTTGCCGATGTCGCATCTGCGGGAACCACAACATGCTTTTATATATGGAAATCCACTATCTGTTGTTGCTGGACAAAGCCTTTGATGCCTTAAGCCCACAGCTGTGATTCATTACAAATTTATTGTTCCAGAAATTTTCACAAGCATACATAATTCAACCACAAGTAGGCATAATATCAAAATATCGAACTGATTGTGCAAAGCCAAACGCATGCATCTTAAAAAATTTAAATTGGTTAGTCAAGTTATGTAATGTACTAACCATGCATTTTCTCCTGATTTGATAATATTCAGAGATGCTGATTTTTTCTATAAACAAGCATAGTCCATAAGCATTAAAACCTTGTCCACGCATCAGGATTACAGCCCGCATTATGTGCAATGTTTACACTTTTGTTGTGGCGAGCACTTACCTGCAAAATGTAATCATTATTTTAGACATTATTTGAAATTGAGATAGCTACAATAGTCATATTTTACATACATTAAAACTGTATTCCTCAAATTGTCTATTTAGTTTAGGCTGTCTTCGTAATCAAAAATTGATTGTTTTTTCATGTTCAGTAATTTTCCAGAAGCTTATGCAACACATTTCGTCCAACACTTCAAATTCAGTAAAAATAAAAGTTAAGACAAAACCAGCACAATAAGTACATTTGAAGCTTCAGACAATACAAAACGTAAAACTAATTTCACCCCCATTTCATTTGACTTACTCCAAAATATTCTTTCGTTGAATTTTCCATCTCTTTTCATTGCGTCACAGAAGATGGTACGCTCCAAATTTCAGAATGTAGTCCGCATTTGGTCAAAGTCTAGGTACATAAACGCCAAAACAAATAAGTAATTACAAAACACACCATTTGCAATCAATTAGTTGTTTATTTTTCATTTTGAATGATTTTGAATTTACTAATTCAGAATTTCTCATTCGCTTTCATGACTTGTACACCTATTTTCAAAAGCTGTACGTATCGCTAGTCGACAGCAATATCAATTAAACATTACCTAAATTGTGGTAAGGGTACACAAAACCAAGTTTGTGTTACAAATTGATATTTATATGTTAAGCTACCTTGTCAGGTTTTATATTTTGTTTGTCAAACTACATTGCAAAACTATATTTCTTCCATTGTACTGAAGTGACAGCTTTGGACCATCTTTAAGTAGACAATTACGTAGTCTTCGTACCGTTTGCGATACGAAGATCAATTATCAATTTTCGCAACCCTAAAAATTTCTGTTGCGCACTAGCAAGCTATTGAAAATTAGTTTACTACGAAATGAAAACATTCTATGATCAACCATCAACACCAATATGTTTAATTGAATATTGAGCCTAATCTTTTGTTGCATTATTCATCTGATAAAATATTGCATTTTGCATGTTATTTGAAATGCTATTATTAATCAATTCTTCTTACGCAAATTAAAAACTGGATTTGAACTTTTGAACTGAGTTTTGAATATGAACAACAAATGGAATCAATTTACACTTATTAATTTAGCTACTGAGTGCGGAGCTATTATAGGGTAAGCGCTATCACACGTCTGAAATTGAAAATCGTGCATTTTTAAATAATTTATAAACAGCTTGACTTAATAAATGTTCCTCACATTTTCCAATCCTGAAGGCATGTAAAAGTATTTCAGATTTGACATTTTATCTGTCCATGAACCAAACCAATCACCAGGATTAGCGGTTGGATTAGATGACAGATCTCTAAATTGGTCGGTCCAAACGAGCTTGGGAGTGAATGTTTGCAAATCTAGATACCAAAAAAAGGATGCATCAATAATTGATGATAAATTTTCCAGGTTTGTGCTAATTACTCAGTTTTTAAACTTATCTCACCAGTCCGCATTCTGATTAAAAGCAAAGTTTTGTTTACAAAGGTCGGATCTTTGTAATTTGTAATGTCCACCCTTATTCCAGTCACTGGTGAGTTCCAACCGCCAGAGCTTAGTAAAGTCATACCCTCAACCTAAAACAATTTGAGATGCATCAGTTATCTAATTTATACTCAAGTAAAACAATATTTCATTCGGCAACTTTGTTAAAAGCATTACAGATTTTGTTTTTGGTACACATAACAAAAATTCCTACCAATTTATTCCTATATTAGTTTCTGTCCATTTTTAAATTCAGCCTCAACTTTGATTATACTCAGCCTTTTCAGTTTCAAAAACGCAGATTCTACTCAAACTGCAGCTTTTCTGATTACAATTGCACCAGCATAAAAACAAACTTTCCAGTTTCTTCATTTTGGAAACAAATTGGTGCTGGTGAAGTATTGGTTTGTACATATTTGATTTCCAAAAGTTTTAAATCTAGCACCGACTCTTTGAAACTTTTCAACCTGATCTCTGTTTAACACAACACGCAGTTCCACCACAGCATTTAATTCCAGCACGTAATGTTTCCTAGTACATTGAGCTGTGTTGAAGATATGTGTATCTTTTTTGCCAGTTTGAATGTGCACCCAGATTGTAGGTGAAGTGTGCGTTTGTATTTGATTGGGAATATAATTTGTCGTTTGATTTCGACAGAAAGGAAGAAAAAAATGTAATAAATATTGACTGAATATCCACAGATTCTACACTGCACAAAATACGACTAAAATGTATTGTAATATTACCAGGAAAAGAACTTTTCCAAACTTTCTCGACTGAGTGCGGTTAAATACTTGAAATACAGTAACGCTGCCTATATTTTGTGAACAAATCTATTAAGCTAATTATTGACACTTTCCTTTGACTAATGGAAAGTAAAGGCAGTTTGACCCCGAAAAAAATTCCAAACTGCTTCTTTTCTCCTTTGACAGGAAGTAGAGGTAATTTTTATACCAGTCTGAGATGTTAAAGTTGTTATGGAGTTTAGATGTAGAAATTGCTTTGTGTAAAAATTGTTTGTATTTGGATTACCTATTGAAGCTAGAAAAATGCAACAAAATGTTTTGCTCAACTTGCCACAAATATTTATTCTATAAATAGCAGTAGAAATTATTTAATAGTGTCAATATTAACTCACCTCAGATAAACCAATCACTTTTTCTATTCTGCTTGATATTTGATGTGACATTTACACGTCTTACAAACTTCATATTATTCAATGTAAACAGAGAATGAACGTAGGGATGCAAAATGTGCTGAGCAAAAGCAACAAAATTGGGAAAAGTTTTGAGCATTACATGATACACCAAGACAGCTGCTGTTGTTGCTTTCGGCATACCTATATGTGCTGAACTTGAGCGAATAACTCTCTCAGCTTGGTAATAGGGACGGAAATAGGTGGTTTAGGTAGTATGCTGTAAGGATATAAAGTGTATGTGCATTGTGCATGCTATGTGTTGAGCTTTGTATGCATTTAGGGCAGAATGTCATAAACGTTTACTCTATATCTGCTTCCTGTAAGAATTGCATGCTAAGGTTTATTTAAAATGCTCCAAAAGTTTTGAAACTTAGAATCTTATCATAAGAGAGATATCTGTTTAATTTTTTATTAGCGTTTACCAAGTCGATTTAAAAAATCATCTCATGGCTTGTATATTTTATTTTCGAATTAGAAACAATTTGCTTTGCGCAAAATTTGTAGTTTTAATGCAAATAAAAAGGAACCAGGGAGCAAGTATCCCTGGTTTTGTAGTGTGATTTTATTGGATGAATGATTTCTGCACCAGGCTAATGGATAGGCATGAAGCAATTGTATTGCGTCAGGACAAAAATGTGTTTTATCCAACTGGTAACTATTTTATAGAAAAACACTTAAGGGCTTGACGTGTAAAGATTGATATTGTCATCCACTTTATTTTGTGTTGTTGTTCATTGTAGTGAGTTTAATACTGTCTACATTTAAGTTTGAACCAAGTTTTGTTTGCACTTGAAATGACCAAAATACAAAATCCAAACCATTTATTGTTACTGCAAAACTTATGTCAAGGTCAGGAGTGCAGTGTATTTTGTAGAATGTAGGTCTTTAAGGCAACAGTGTAATGCGCTAGCAGAGAAATATGCTCTGTTGGGGCACCAAATGCACTTTATTGATATTGCAACCAGCTTTTGTGGAACTGGGTTACGGCATGAAACGGGGTAAAACGGCATGGCAAATATGAGTTTCTCCTTAGTATGACACTTGATTTATTATATAGTTATATTTTGATTTTATAACGACTAAAGGGTTTTGTTGTCCACAACATTCGTTTTTTGTATTAAGATGTAATACATATTCACATCTATAAGAGTTCGATGAAAACTTTGGTTTTTAGGTTAAAATAAGGACTTCTTCATTTTTAAACATAGGTATTTCAATGTTTACGTAACCCGACCGGTTGAGAGTTGCAAACCAGGAATACATAGAAAATCAAGCCTAATAGAATAAATACTGTGTCACACGTAACGTCTAAGTAAATCCAGCTTCCAGCAGAGCCTACATGATTTTGAATCCTAAAAGCTGTAAAAAAGTTGCACCTTCGCATATAGCATAATATTTTATTACTGTCATGTTGGCACTCCAGAATGTGTCAAAGACTTACTCAACATGTAAAAACCTTTGGAAATATCATGTTGATGACATTCCATTCCTCTGACGTTTCTCAGGGTCAAGAAAACATAAAGAATGTAATTATGGATAGATTTACCGTTTATAAATTTTGAAAATGCAACTCTAGAATATTATTTAAATTGAACTCAAAGAGAAATTCCACACTAAACACTTTCAAAGTATTACCAAAATGCTACGAACATTTTAAATGTTGACGAATGTCCCTAAAACCTTGTAAGCTGCAAATCTGATTCCTCAATAATAGTGCAAAATGTGTATTTTTGTACACTTCTTGAGCCAAGCAATAATTTGCTGCTCGATTTTGACCTGTGAGCATAGAATATATCATGTTTATCCTATCATATTCATATCATAACACTTATGCTATTCTAAGGTATATCAAAGACTTCCCAAAGCGAAAACATTGAGACGTTTTTGTACTGTAACAGCCATGCATGCATGATTATCATCGTACTTCTATGCTGTTGCAATATACGTATCTAGACTTATCTCGTCGTGTCTTGTCAAAATGGAGTGATCACGGAAAAAGAAGTTATAGTAGTAACACTTGTTATTTTTTATTGGAGAAAGTAGACATAAATGTTCCACTGAGAGAGAAAGACAGAAAGAAAGAAACAATTAGGTAGAAGGTAAGTAGTGAACATTGCAATAAGTGCGCTATTCAAGGAGAAAGTTGCAAACCGTTTGCTTTATATCTTCGTGGTCTACTTGTTTCCCAATGAAAACGAGGAGTATTGACAATCTATGCATTACCGTAAGCATCAGGCTTTGTAATAGCAATCGAGTGAGTGTCCAATTTCCACATAATTGTTACACACCTGGAGAGAAAAGATAGAGAAAGGACAGCAACAAGCAGTAAATTTTGGCTAGAGAGAAAATTTTGATTATTTTTTGTAGCGTGAAGAAGACAATTTTTCTTTGGTAATAGAAGGAAAAGTGTTAAGTGAAAGTGGATCTCGGAAAAGTGCTTGAGTTTCCTACCGGATTATAATGTGGCACTGAAGACTGAAAATCAGAGCATTTATTTGCAAAAAAACGATGTAATATGAGCATGCTTTCTAATTCTTCGGGTAACTTTTCTTTTACTGTATATGTTCAGGCATTATATTAGTTGTAAACGTTTTTCTCTCTGCACACACTTACATATATATTGCCGGTTGGTGTTTTTAGGCAAACGCAAAGTGGGTTATTAAATTAAATTTTTATCCATTTCTTTTTCTTCTGCTGAGGGTTAAGATATTGTGGTACTTGTACTAGTAAAAGTAAGTAGAGATAAAACCAAAAAAAACGCGGTCCGCGTTATAGAACTCAACTAAAAGATTTGGTTTTAAACTCCAGTAGTATTTAGTGGTAGAGAGATAAACAAGCCTCAACAAGATTTTTAAAATATTTTAAATTATTATTGCGTTAAGTAAAAATTTTAAAGTTGCTATAAACACAACACATGCTTTACCGTTTTACTGGGATAGCTTATTTGTAAGTGCATCTGAGTATACTTTCTCCAGCAAATACAACTTGTTACGAAAATTCTATTTACATTCATGTTCAGTCTGCTGAATTCATTTTCCGGGGCTGAAATCATCTTCTAGAAATAAAGATTATATTCTTATAGGGTAAACTTGTAGACCAGAATTATAGTTGAATTTTTGCCGTTTCTTCACATAAAGGATGGCTGATTTCACAGCTTACTAGACTGGTTACACTTTTCTCAACACATCTGCCTTCACTTGCCGCACAAACACACTAAACACAACGAAGCGGCTTTCCATTATTCGGTAATAAAACAATGTACATTATGCGATTCTACAACAGTCTTACTCAAGCTGTTGCAGCAAACAGCAACAGTTGCTGCAAAAATGGATGCATTTAGGTATCTTCTAGCCGTTTGAAAATATGGCAAGTTTACACACATTTTTGGTATCACGTAAACCATTCAGTTATTTTTGGTTTTTATTCCATGCATTATCTAAGAAATTGTTGCTGCATTGCATAAAGTTAGAATATTTAGGTAATTATAAAAGATAAAGATTGGTAATGGAATAATATATAACAACCTCGTATTTTGTTTGTTATGAATGCTTATTTTGAAATGATATGAAAACGATATATCTGAATTTTTTCATTAATTGTTTTCAACGTTACGCTGAATGCAATTAAAACTTGAGATTTTGTAAAAATGGATAATTGTTAGAAGTTTCTTTGGCAAGCCTAGGAAATAACGGTATGTGATCGTATTCAACTATATCATGAATGGAAAATTCTGTAGTAATGACTGGTAAAGACTTCTGTCGCCAATGGATCAATATGGTCCACATGGGCTTCATTTTCGTTTATTGAATGTAGTCAAAACAGCACAGGGAATCGGATATCGGGATATCTCCTTGCTATCTTCCATGTCATTCCAAAAAAATAGTAATGAATCATGTCTGAAATAGTTGTTAAATTTTCCGTCGCAGATGCCAACAAGCGTTCAGCTAGTTAATTTATATTTTCGTAATTTTTGGTGAATTGAAATATGTTATAATAATTGCAGGATTTTGTATAAATTGGGAAAACAGTCGTCATTTCATATCAAGGTAAAGCTTTGGGGTTTGTGTTGCTTTGTAGCTTATTTCGTGAAGCTTGGTTTGGTTTGTTTGTTTGTGCCTTGATTTTCTATGCAAAATTCAATTGTTTGCAATAATGTAGTATGCTTTAACTTATGTAGTTCTGTGTAATATTTAGTTCAAAAACGAGAAAACACGTGTATTTGTATTGCAGGAGGTGTTTATTACATGTTAAAAGTTCACACACGCTGAAAAAGCTGAACTAGCAGATGTAGTTTCAGGAAAGAGTTATATTCAATTTGCGTCTTCTTGAATACTATTATTGATACAAATATAGTTAATTGAGAGAAACCTGACAAAATATTTTCTAAGGATTTTAGAGGTTCATTATTTACTTCTTATTTCATTTTGCCAAGAGATTGTTTATTCCAACCTGTCTTGTCAGATTTGCGGCTGACAAAACGTGTCCGATCATGGCAAGACCAAAAGGCATAGAGTATTTTTGATAGTAATATTCAATACATAGACATTTAGTTTCCAATAGCATTTAAACTATTTTATACAATAAGTTCCGCAACCTGCGTTTCAAGAAAAGCTGTAAATATGCTTCCGTTATCTTGCTTCATAAAGTAATGAAAATGAATTTAACAAGTTTTGGCACACTCTGCTTTGTCTGAGAAACTTATCTATACAGCAGCATTTCAAGTAGTATGTGAAAAGAAACTCCACATGTCTCACGGTTTGGAAAAACAATAACTACGCCAAATGTTTTTTCACAAATATACTTTTGTATTTGTTTTCTTGTTTCATTTAACTTTATACGTTTGCGTGACGGCTTTTCCAGATACACACTTCTTATGTCAGGTTATGAAGTTCAAACGTATAAGCTATTTATTCGGGGTTTTAATAGACGGAACTGGTTCATGGCAATGTAATCTATAGTAGACGGTCGATAATCTGAGCTCCCATACTATTTTAACGCAATCTCATATCATGTCATATTTTACGTTGAACGTCGTATCAATACGCCCGAAAAATTTATTTGCCTTTATTTATTTATTTATTTATACGTCCAGATTTTGCAAACCTTTGTTGAAACTCCAGGTATTCTGGTGTTTTGTGTAAGAAAAAAATGAAATCTGCAAAACGGTAATCAACGGTTTAACCTAAGTTGAGAGACAAACATATAATTGCATTCAATTTCATTTGATTGGTTTGGTTTTATCGCAAAACAACAATGTACTTAAAATATAATATATTTCCAAAAATGCAAGCAAGTGTGGGTTAGCTTCTATGGTGACCGGCACTTTCATACCCATCTTTTCATACCCATCATTTCATACCCATCATTTCACACCCATCATTTCATACCCTGATTATTTCATACCCTAATCATTTCACACCCATTATTTCTTACCCATCATTTCATACCCAAATTATTTCATACCCGGATCATTTCATACCCAAATTATTTCATACCCGAACCATTTCATACCTAAATCATTCCATACCCAAACCCAAGTCGAATTTCAAAAATCTCGTTTCAGAATCGAACCCAAGTCGAATTTCAAAAATCTCGTTTCAGAATCGAACCCAAGTCGAATTTCAAAAATCTCGTTTCAGAATCGAACCCAAGTCGAATTTCAAAAATCTCGTTTCAGAATCGAACCCAAGTCGAATTTCAAAAATCTCGTTTCAGAATCGAACCCAAGTCGAATTTCAAAAATCTCGTTTCAGAATCGAACCCAAGTCGAATTTCAAAAATCTCGTTTCAGAATCGAACCCAAGTCGAATTTCAAAAATCTCGTTTCAGAATCGAACCCAAGTCGAATTTCAAAAATCTCGTTTCAGAATCGAACCCAAGTCAAATTTCAAAAACCCGAAAATCATACCCAAGTCGAATTTCAAAAACCCGAAAATCAAACCCAAGTCGAATTTCAAAAATCTTGTTTTAGAATTAAATCCAAGTTGAATTTCAAAAGTCCTGTTTCATTACAAAACCAAAGGTGGATTTCAGAAATCATGTTTCACAACCAAACTACCAAACCCAAGCCCCATTGTTGACTACATTCTTTGGTAAAGTAGTATCTTTGTACACTTTTCGTTATTTGTTATTGCATATATATATTAGGGAGTATGATATGGTTTGGGTATGAAATGATTTGGGTATCAAATATTTTTGGGTATGAAATGATTTGGGTAGCAAATATTTTGGGTAGCAAATATTTTGGGTATGAAATGATTTGGGTATCAAATATTTTGGGTATGAAAGGATTTGGGTTTAAGAAGATGGGTTTGAAATTATGGGTATGGGTAAATTAGGGTATGAAATGATTCGGGTATAAAATGATGGGTGTGAAATGATGGGTATGAAAAGATGGGTATGAATTTTCCGGTAATCGCTTCTATTTGCTAAAGCGGAGAAAACTGGCAACTAATGATTTTGCTGAGAGCCAGTGGCCAGTAAAGCGTTAACCATTGCCAGGAAAAACAAACGACATTTTCTGTATTTACATTTTGCAAACTCCTTGCTTATTTTAGAAATACCAAAAAAATCCTCACATTCATATTTAAAGATTGGTACTAGAATATACGAAGAACACAACGGTAAACCATATGAAATTAATTAATTACCTCTAGACTAAAGCTTGACGTTGACAAATTGAATAAAAAAGCTGCATAGTACTCTGAAAACCCTCAGAGAACATCTCGTTAGTAATCTTACTCATATCCTGACATCTGGGAAAGGCTTTGCTGGTTAATGAAATAGCACGCAATGAAAAATGCTTATACCACATGAGAAAACAGCTTACTCAACAAACAGCACAAGCTGTAGAAGCTCAAATTGCAGTTGTTGAAGAAAAGAAAATTTCCTGGATTGTTGAGTAGAATAAAACCCACTCTGGGTTGCAAACAAGTACCCAGAATCGATCTAGAGATACATTTTCTACTGTGCAATATTTACATTCAAACAAGTTCCTGGATTTCAAACAACTAAATTAACGTACATCTAACAATCATTAGACTGCAAAGTGTAAAACTCTTTTTCCATGCATATAGCAAAAATATTTATTTTTATATTGTTACAAAGTAGCGTGAAAAGGAAATACAGATATGATTGCATTTCAATAAACTAACCCAGAACATGATTTTTGTATTTTAGAATGCAAACATCAAAAAACTTAGAGCAAATTGAGACATCACAACAATACATGATTTTTAAAGGTATTCAACTCAAATGGGATAAGCTCGGAGAAGCTGTAAGACCGTAACGGCTTTGTTGATTTATAGCAATTGTTAAGCTTTGCAAAGGTGTCAAGTTCTGCTATAGTATGTATACTAAATGCATAGTAACTTTATCAATAAATGAAATAAGATATTTACATGTTTTAATCCTACAACAATTTATTTCAATATGACGTCGCTCTTTAACAAGATCCAAGCAAGATTAGTTCCAATAGAAAGCCTACAGAATCTATGAGTAATGCAACGTTTTCAGATGTCGTTGGTTAGTTTTGTATGATTATATGAATCGTTCTAGACATTTCTTGCTGTGTGAATAGAATGGAAAAGTAAAATATGCTACCTAATTATTTTTCAGCCGAAATTTACGATTGCTTTTGTACATGCAAAAAAGCTAGAATATAGTATTAATGAGTTTAGCACGTAAATGAAATTTCTAGACGAGTATTTCTAAAGTTATTTTATAGAAATTACATAATCTTATCAAATCCGCTCCGTTATTAGAGGTGTTTTTTTGTTTTCATCTACATTCGAGAGTATAGCAACGTAAGTATAAACGCAAAGTGCTTAGAGTTTACTAATGTTATCCGAATCCAAGTCGCTCTCTAAGCAAATGCAAAATCAAAATATATTTTTCATTTCAATATTTTTCAAAATTCAATAAAACAGTTGAAACGTTCTAATGGAAACAAAAAGATATGCGAACAAATGGATGAAGGTGAATTGCGTGAGATGAAATTGTGGGATTGAATACCACAGGAATAAAGCAGATAACGTTATATTGCAATGGCATGTTTCCAACATAAATGCAACACTGTAGTAAACGATCCACGAAAATCATGTTATGCCACAGGCAAAATACCAACCAACTGGCATTTATTGAGGTTGCCAGGATTTTTAAACGGCATTGGTTATTGTTTTTATTGAGGTTTGTCACATCGTTATTTATTTATTCAATAAGTACTATTGTAATCAAAGCATAGTACAAGTTTGTGCGCAAGCCATATATTTAAGTGTAAGAAGCTGTTCATATAGCTTTTTAACAGTTGCAGGTTATTTTACAAAGATAATCTATTAAAGGACAAAACACATCTAACACCGCGGGTTGTACTCTTATTAAAGTAGCACTAAATTTCAGCTATGTCCT